>VXAU01005357.1:815138-836976 GCA_013399695.1 Formicarius rufipectus
AGCAGCTCAGGACACCCTGGCTCCCCTCGGCAGCCGTCGGAGATGGGCTGCAGCCGCTGCGTGAGGAGCTGGCGGGATAGGCTGCCTGTGGGCGGCAACGCTGCATGGCACGGCACTGATGCATTGGCACACCGACACTGACACACTAATAGTGGCACTGGCACTGATTCATTGGCACCCTGACACTCACACACTAACATTGGCACTGGCACTGATGCATTGGCACACTGACATTGGCATTAGCACTGGCACTGACATACAGTGACACAGGCACTGCCACTTGATGCACTTGACACCAACACTGGCACACCGACACACTGGCACTGGCACACCGACAGTGGCACTGACACACTGGCATTGACACACTAACATTGGCACTGGCACTGACACACTGATACTGACACTGACATACTGAAACTGGCATTGACACACTGACACACTGGCAGTGACACTGACACTGAGACACACACAGTGACACTGGCACTGACACATCGACACCGGCCCTGTGCCGGTACCGCGCATGCCCGGAAGGGCAAGCGGTTCCTTGTAGCTTCAGCTCTGGCAGCGCGCATGCGCCGCCGGCGGCGCGTCGGCCTGGCCTGCCCCGGAATGAACATAGAGGCCGCGGTTTGCCGTGCGCGGGGCGGGGCGGCGCTGTCATTGGCGTTCCGGGGCGGCCCTGCGGGGTCGATCAATGCCCTGTGAGGGGGGCGATGGCGGCCGGGCCTGCGGGTCGGTCAGGGCTCTGTGAGGGGGACGATGGCGGCCGGGCCTGCGGGTCGGTCAGGGCCCTGTGGGTGGCGCACAGGGCGGTCCGACTTGTTCCTAGAAATCAGAGATAAAATATTTGGCTATCTCAGAAATGGCTCGGGAGGGACCCACTGTAGTTGCTTTGAGAGAGAATCTGTCAGCAAAGAGCCTCTTTAGCAAAATGTTCTTGTGGAGGCGTGGAGGTTTTAACATCATTTGCGTAGAGCCTGAAGTTCTGTTTCTCAGAAGGCCAGGAATTAGTCAGGAAAGCGAAGAGGGAAGGAGAATGCTTCCAGGAACAAAGCTCGTCACCCTGCCCCCTGTGTCTTGCAGTACAAGACATGCTCAACCTGTAGGTTCAGACCTTAAAGTACTTGGAAACCCAACTTGCAGATCTTATGGAGGATGGTAAGGGCTTGAGTGTGGCATTTGCACTGTCTCAAAGAAAAGTTTGTCAGTTCACTGGCATCATAAACTTTATTTTATATTTGTCTGTAGAGTAGATGGTTAGCCCTGCTTGCCATTGATGGGGGAAGGATGTAGCGTTCATCTTAATCCTTTCTGACCTCCAAAGTATTTTGAGGCCATTCAAGCCTTTTCTAGTGTGCAAAGGTGAGTGGAGAAAATAAAATGGAATTGTTCTTTTTACTAAAGGGTTGCAGCAAAGATGACAGCTTGATGTCCCCTGGGTCCTGGTGCCCCAGGAAGGACACTCAGGGACAGCACCATGGCCCACCTGCAGCAGGCTGCCAGAGGTACCAGAGCCTTGGCCCACCAGGGCTCAGAGTCTCTTACTGGCTTTGAGATTAAAGTCAGACTTACAAAAAGTGCCCACACGTATGTGGCTGCATCACACAGGGTGTCTCTGTTGGATTGGAACAGAAGTCTGATATAAAATAAAAATCAAACTTTCCTCTGGTTTGGAAATGAAGCTGTGGAGATGGGAGGGTTGTTGCTGTAGAGAATAAAGATGCTGTTCAGACCAGATGAGCCCTATTCTCTCTGGGGTCACTGAGGAAGTGGAGCTGACACTGTGGCTTGCAGGGCTCTGTTCTGCCAAAACTTCCCCTGGGCTGAGCGGGAGGTTTTTCTTCACTGGAATGCACAGGGATCAGTTCACAAGAGTGCTTTTTTAACTCAGGTGCCAAATTCAACACTGGCCATTACTTTGGTGCTTCTGATGTGCTCCTTCTTCCACCACCCACTGCCCCTGAGAGCAGGAGCATGCTGTTTCCCAGCCTGCAGAACAGGATGGATGAGCTGTGCAGTTCTGTGTCCTGGGGACGGCTCTCTTGCTTTCTTTCCTGTGAAAACTCACTGGAAGTTTATTTATACTCCACACATACGGAGTGTGACTGTCTTGGAACCACTAGGTTGTGTGACCCCACCCCAAACCCTGTGCTCCGGGTGAAGCCAACCTGGATTCCACATGTTCAAGTGGGATGGAGTAATACACTCTCTGCATCAAATCTTTGGCTAAGTCATTATTAAAGGGTTGAACAGAGTCAGACTTTGTAACATTTCAGTCTTCACAACCCACCACTGGCAGCACTTTAGGCCCCTTTAGGTACTGTTAATTGTTTTCCAAGAGTTGATTCCCTGCCAAAGTGAAAAAAAAAATAAATCTCTGGGCACTTGTTGATGCCACTCAGCTCACAGTTGATTTTTTTTTCTCCTGCACAAGTGTAGTTGCTTTCTGCTTGATCCCAAAATGCTCAGCACACATTCTTTCTGCTCCTTGGCAGAAACTGCTGTGAGAGGCAGCTTGTCAACAAGTGTTGCCTAAGGGTCTTTGTTGTGTGTCCTCCTGTCTCAGAAAGGGCAGCTCTGGCATTTCTGGGAAGTGAAGTGCCTCTGTGGCAGTCCAGGGGAAAGCTGGTTCCTAATAGCCTAGAAGTGACAGTTTCTCCCTTCTGTGGGACAGGTTTCCTTGTGAAGTCCATGGGGCAGAGGGACAAGGCTCAGTAGTGCTGATGCCAAGTGGGAAGAGAGGAGAGCTGCTGTGATACAGCCTTTGCCATGTCAGCAGTGGCTAAACTATGGCCACTGACCCCAAGGAGACAGAGACCTCAAAAAAGCCCAAGAGCTTCAGATCTTAATGTGTTGTCCTACCTGAATATTCTGGGTGCTGCCATATTCTACCCTCCACATAGTGCTGTGGAGAAGGTGCTGCCAGGAGTGTGCTGGCAGTGCTCAGCTGGGCACAGACCTTCCTGCTGTGGCAGGTCTCTGGGGAAGGGCAGGGTGGCGCTGCCTGGCACTGCCTTCCTGCTTGGGTTGCTCACGTGCTCCGTGGTGTGCAGGGAGGCACACACAGTGCCCCTGCTTCTTCACCCACAGGGCTGTGATGAGTAAGAGGAGGGAGTGACAGACACCTGCCATATGAAGAGTAAGGACTCCAGCAACTCCAGTCTGAATTTTTCAGTGACTGGAACTAGGCATAACTCCTTTCTGCCAGCAAGTAATTAAAAATGCATTTGGCTTCTGTGCTGAGTTAACAAATATTAAGTGCACATTTTACCAGTGAGCTGAGCAAAGCCCATGCAGGGAGTTGTGTGTCTGAGAACCCACAGTGAGGTGGGAGTGGGAAATGCAGGTTTGTGGAGCTCTGTCATCTGGGCTGCACTGTGTGGATACAAGCTTGTTTGTAGGAACATGTTTTTGGAGGATAACTGCAGGAGTGCATATGTATGGCAAGGAGGGAAATACTTGTGTGGGCTTGGTGAAGTCTGTTGTGGTGGCTTGCTGGATTAGTTCCTGTACTTGTCTTGCAGGATTTGCAGGAAGAGGAGGTGCAGAACCACAGAAAGGGGCAGCAGGGCAGCAGCAGAGCTTTCCACTGTGGGTGAAAAGGCTGTGGCTGGTTCTACACCACTGCCCACCACCTCAAGGTAAAGGTGACATGGCAGCATGCAGGCCAGACCTGTCCCAGGCTACAGTGCCAGGGCACAGTTCTGTGTCCTGTGCAGCTGAGTTGTGTGCTTGGCTCCCCAAGAGACCCAGGTGTGTCAGTTGACCAAGGCAATATACAACAGGGAACTTCAGGTTCTCTCCACCAGCTACATTTCTTCACACTGTTTTCCTTTCTCCCTGCCTTGGACCTCATTTTAAAGACCTCTTCTTCCATTTGCAGGTATATAATGTTCTCACACAGGTGACCAGCCTGTGACTTCCCAAGCTGAGGGAAAGCATTTGCTACAGGTAACAGTTTCTCTTTTGAGCAGGTTTTTTCTGTCCTACCCAAACTGTTACTGAGCCTCAGGCCTGGCTCTCATCCAGCAGAGGACAATGTCCAGAGCATCCAAAGTCTTATGCAAGGGAACTACAGCATGGGAGCCTGCTGGAACTTGATTGATTGTAGGCAGATAATGGTGGAATCTGGGTTGGAAGTGGTGTTGGGGTCTGTTTGGATGTTTCTTCCCCTTCAGCTTTGCAGACGCAGGACAGACACTCAAGTACATGAACTGGAGAGTAGTACACAGCTTGTCATGGTGCTTCCTTCCCCTTACAAAATTGATTATGGGATTATGAGTTTTGTCCTGGACAGAGTATGGGCTGAAGAGCCATGTGAGAACACACACTGGTGAGAAACCATACAAGTGTCCAGAAGACACATGCAGCAAAGCCTTCAAAACCTTTGGGATCTACAGGAACACACACACACACAAGTGAGCAGCACAGGGGCAGAACTGCACTGCCAGGGAAAGGGTCTCCAGGGCATTCCAGGTAGTTGCATGGTAGCAGGGCTTACCCACATCACTGTCAGTGCAGGAGAGTGTCCCTGCAAGTGCCCCTTCATGGGCTGTGGTCTCTCCTTTACCCCCTCCAGCATCCTCAGGGTTCCCATCTGGACACACATGGGTGAGTGGCCATATATGTGTCTGGAGTGTGGCTGTGGAAGGGACTTCACCAGGGCCACCAGCTACAAGAACCACATGAGAATCCACATGGGTAAGAGATGGCCAGCTCCTCCCAGCCAGCAGCAGGGAGCTTTGTGGGGCTGAAATGGGCATTTCCAGGCCAGGCACTGCAGGAGTAGATCTGGGTACAGCCAGGCAGTTAAAGGAAATTGTGAGATTTGCTGTATTGGGTTGATTATTTTTCCACTGGTTTACCTCTAGCTATTTGCTCTGCTGGGGAATCCCCTGGAGCATGAGGAAGGTGAGTGGGTGAAGTTCTGCCCTGTGACCTTTGCCCTAGGAGAGAAGCCATACCTGTGGACTGTGCCAGGCTGTGAGAAGCACTTCACGGAGTACTCCAGCCTCTACAAGCACCACACACACAAACCCTACACCTGCATCTGTGGGAAGATGGACCACCAGACCTCCACAAGCACAGCAGCCACGGCGAGCTGGAGGCCATGGAGGAGAGTGAGCAGGCCCTCTATGAGCAGCAGCAGCTGGAGGGTTAGTCCCCACTCCCCCAGCACCTGCAGCAGGCTCAGATCAGGTGCAGCAAAGGAGAGAGAGGTGACAGCAACAGCATCTGCTCCTCTCTCAGACCCAGGTCTGTGCCCTGGCCTCCCACCTCCCTGTCAAAGATAGATCTGTGAAGTCACAGGTTGGGAACAGGCCCTGTCCATTCTGTAGTACAGGGAGAGGTAAAGGCTCTTCTTCCCATGCCATCGCTGGGCGGGTGTCATCGTGATCTTGTGCTCTTCTGTGCTGGCCCTTGAGGCCACAGGCAGGTCCCTGGCCAGGCATGTGCTTTGACACTGATAAGACTCCTCTTCTCCTTCCCTGACCCAGCTGCTGCAGCTGACAGACTGCCTGCTGAAGAGTCAGCATACTGCTTTCCTGTCAGAGATGGAGGAAGATGAAGATGCTGTGCCTACAGAGGTCTCACTTATCTCTCATGATGGGACAGAGCAGGTACAGACGATGACAACCTTCAGCACATCAGGGACAGCAGTTATTACCTAAAGTGAGATTCTGCTTCTTACCTAGCTGTTGTTTTCTCTTCAGGACCTTTTTTCAGCATAACACAGACCCCGGGGCTCCCTCTGCCTGCCCTGAGGGCTCCTTGCTACATCCTCACCCTGCCGAAGTCTTGGTTTGGAGTGGCCTCTGATCCTGGCACCCCTCCATGCTGATGGGGTCTCCAGGTGTTTGCCCAGGTTCGTGGGTGGTGCCTGTCAGCCCTTGGCTCCCAGCAGCTCCCAAGCTCTGCTGACACAGGCTGGATTTGGAGATGTTTTGTCATTATTTGTATACAGCAGTGCTTTTCTTGTACTTCCCTCCACCAGCTGCCTGTGTGCTGAGTGGAAAAAAACTCCTTTTTGTGGTACGGGGCAAAGGAAGCAGCTACCACGAGGGACTTGTTTCCTCTTACCCTGAGATGCTGCCACAATGCCCAAGTTGTCCTGTACAGTCTGGAGAGAAGAGGCTGAATGGGAAGGGAGCTGTGGTAGAACCAGGAAGTGCTGGAGATCCAAGCGTTGAGTTCTCTGTCATCAGTTCTGTCCCTGACCCTGGGCAAAGTCTTTGGAGTGCTCTGGGTCTTGCAGGGCAACAGTTTCATCATTCTTGCCCAGACCTTTGCAATGCTGAAGTCAGGAGTTGCCTAAGACTCCCTGAGCATCTGCTGTCATCCCCCAGGTCAGTCTGTTGCAGGAAGGGCTGCAGTGTCATCAGTGTAGTGACACAGACCTCGCTGTGCCCAAGGGAGAGCTGGCAGATGACAACACTCTCACTCTGTCTGTGGCCAACACTGATGGCACTGAGACACAGGGGATACAGAAAAAACTGGGACCTTCCCTCTTCTCTGCTAGAAACATGCTTGGTTTTTATCTGAACTTTTCCCAGGTGACCACAGTCGCTTCTGGGGCAGCTGTGGCAGAGGAGCTGGTCATTGCCTCCTTCTGTCATCAGCAGGTGGCATTGCTGGCCCCTGCCCATGGCACCCACATCACCACACAGGTACCACACAGCTCCTGCCATGCTCCCCTTTGCTCCCCTGCCACTCGCTGCCTGCAGCACTTGTGCTCTTGTCCTGCTGCATTGCTGCTTGCCCAAGGGGCTTGCTCCTTAATTCCCACATGCCCTGCATACAGAGGACAGCAGGGACATGCTCCTGGGATTGCAGAGTGTTCCTTTGTAAACAGCCCGTCTGCATCATGGCCACGTCTGCCCCTCTGCTTCACACCTGGGCACTTACCCCCTTGCCCTTCTGTCCTGCTGAGGGCTGCCCTGAAATGCCTTTTTGGGGTTCAGCACTCACGCTCTCCCTTCTCTGCCCCAGCTGGAAGAGCAACAGAGCCTGGAGGAAGGCATCAGCATGGCTGCAGCAGTAATTCCCTATGAAGTGGGGATGGCCTGAGGCAGCCCTGTCTGAGAAGGAGAGTGAGATTGGCAGAGCAGCAGCCCCAGCCTCTTGTGGGTGGGGGCAGCAGGTGCTGCGGGTGAGACACGGGGCAGGAACAGTGTCTGAGCCAGCACATGCCCCATGCTGGCCAGGAGGGCTGATGCAGCAGTGCAGGGCTGCTGAAGTGACCCTGTCCAAAGGGCTCCTGTCTCCAAGGAGAGAGGGTGAAGATACTGGACTGCTGCCTTCTGGAGCCTCTCCTGAGCTCTGAGCAGCAGTTTTCAGAGGGGCACTTCCTGCCCTCTACCTCTAGGAATGGTCCAACAGTTCCCCTTTCCTGCCCACCCCTTCAGTGAAGGAATAAGTGGGCAGCATGTGTATGAAAACTTAAAGGCTCATCAAAGCAAGCCCAGGCTGTCCTGGGCTCGGTGTCAAGGGTGACCAGTTCCTGCCATTGGAGCCAGCACTCTGACAACAGTTCTCCCTCTGTCACACTCCACTCTCAAGCAAGCTTCCATGGCAGACTCCTTGGCTGTGGAGAGGAGCAGCCAGCACTTGTCAAGGGCTGAGCTAGACCTGAATATAAATGCTGAGTTGAAATAAAAACAAATTTAAAATGTTGTTTTTAAAAGCAGCCTCCTTCTTTCTGATGGAGGCTTGGGAGGAGGTGATCAGTGTAACAGTTTTGCAGCTGTAAGGATTAAAGAAGATGAGGAGGTTGTGGAATTGACTGGATGTGTCCTGCCAAAGCAGATGCTGTCCCAGAGGAGGGCCAGGAACAGGGTGAGCTGTACCCTCTGAGCCCCCAGCATGTGGCTTGGAGGGGCTAAGAAGTGACTCTGAAATTTCAGATCAGGCCTTGGCTCTTTCAGGGACCCCTGGAAGCCCACATATAGGGAATTGTGTCTGTGAACACATCCTACAGCACTCTGAGCTGGGGAGAGAGACGTGGGCAGGTGCCCACTGCCCTGGGCACTGGGCAGACAGAGCCAGCATGGGAAGCACCACAGAACCATTTTGGCTGGAAAAGACCTTTGAGATCATTGAGTCCAACTGTAAACCTGAGCCCAGTGCAGGCTCCCGGCAGTCAGGTGGGTCATTGTTTGGACATCCCCGAGGAGTTTGCTGAGGAGGAGGTTTCTGTGGGCACAGACACAGCCTGGGAGGGTGAGCATGTTGGGCACCTGTGATGCGACTGATCCCAAACCAAGGAGAGCTGGAGCCGTCCCAAAGGCATAGCCGGTGCTCCCGCTGCGAGGGGAAACTCTGCCTCTCAATCCCGGGAGAGTGAGCATGTTGGGCACCTGCACACCTGCTGTGATGCGACTAATCCCAAACCAAGGAGAGCTGGAGCCGTCCCAAAGGCATAGCCGGTGCTCCCGCTGCGAGGGGAAACTCTGCCTCTCAATCCCGGCAGGGGAAGCTGCTGCTGGAGCCAAGGAGGGGATTTCTCTTCGCAGAACGCAAATGCCCACGAAGTGTTTAATGCCTGGGCTGAGCTCAGCGAAGGGTCGGAGTGCCCAGGTCGGCAGAGGGGCGGCTCGGGGGGTTCCCGAGCGGGCGGCGCTCCCGCCCCTCGTCCCGCCCGCCCGGGCGGCGTCCGGGAGGGAACCGGCTCAGCGGGCTCGGCATCGCCGCGGCAGGGCAGCCATGGACCTGCGAGCGGAGCTGCTCAAGTCCATCTGGTACGCCTTCACCGCCCTGGACGTGGAGAAGAGCGGCAAGGTGTCCAAATCGCAGCTCAAAGTGAGTGCCCGGCGGTGCGCGGCTGGGAGGGAGGGTGGGCAGCGACGGGCAGCGCAGCGACGGGGCTGCTTTGCGTCCCCTCCGGCTTTCCACGGGGGAATTGTTAGATATGAAGATCAGTGAGACCTCGCTGGTGCCTTCGTATTGGTTCTGGCGAAGTTCTCAGGCTCTACATCATCTCCCTTTAAAAAAAAAAATAAAAAGAGGGAGGGGTGGGAATTCGTGCTTAGGTGCATTTTCTGAGTGAAAATGGGGAGAAATCTAATTTTTAGTTCTTTTCAGTTTCTTATACTTTTTATGACCAACCAGTAGCCCAAACCAATTTTTTATGTCCTTGCTTGCCAGAGCACCTGCGTTTCTGCTTTCTGCTGAGCCAGTCGGTCAGGAGGTAGGGACAGCTTGTTTTTAAACTCAAACTCCACAGTGGTGTGGCCAGAAAAAACAAGGCATTTTTAAAAACTCTCTGCTTTCCCCTCTCCCCCTGCTTTGCAGTTTTCAAAGGGCTCCTGCCCTCAGTCCTTCATCAAACCCATCACGGCTTTAAAAACCTTTTTGCCTGCCCCCAGGCTGGGGTTGGTCGAACCCACCAGGAAGCCCTTGGCTTCGACAGTAATTATTGATTTATTTTTTTTTCCTTTGCACATGGTGGGCCTCGTTTTTATTGCCATCTGAGTGTCCTCTTGGCTCCTGGGCTGGCACCAGGGTTGGAAATGCTGGTCAGCTTTGGGGGCTGAGATGAGAGGAGAGACCTGAGCAGAAACGTGCTGGGCACATGGAGGTGTTGCGTCAGGACTTGGCAGTGCTGCCAGTCTGCAAGACGAGTTGCAAAGCACTGCAAAGAAACCTCTTTCCCTCTGTTTCATAGGGCTTCTCTGGGACAGACTGCAGGGGAGATGCTGGGCTTGGGGGGGAGGCATGTTTTGCCCCAAAATTAAATTAGTTTGCAGGGATCTGGAGGAAAAGTAGTGGCAGTCAGACAACTCTCAGCCACTGCCTTTGCAGCCAAGAGCCTTCAGCTGCTCCCCAGAACTCGTAGCATATGCCCTTACCTCCTAAAACTGTAGAAATAGCTGAAGGAATTAAGGAAAATCCCAAAGCAGGCCAGAGCTTAATTCCCTCTGGTAATCCCTGAGAGGGGCTGCTGTTCTCCTCTCACAGCATCCCCTCCACCCGTGCTCTGGGTCCATAGCCCAGCCCAGATGTGTGATGGGCCCAAAAGTGCCAGCATGAACATGTGCAGCACTTCTCTTGAGAGATTTTTATCAGCAGAGGCAATGCTGAGGCCACAGAGACCCAGATTTTATAGCAGTTTCCTAGAGAATTTGTGCAAGGGAGGAGAAGGGCTGCAAACCTTCGTGTAGGGGCTGCAGGGATGCTGGGGATGGTGTCTCTGCAGCAGCTTTACCCAGGGTGACATTCCAGAGGGGAAGGAAGCTTCCCCCTTGCTGTTCTCCCCCTGCCTTCAGTGATGGAATGGGTTGGTGGCTGGTTGAGCTGCACTGTTGAATGACAAAGCTCAGCTCTAGATAACTTTCCACCTGCCTCAACTCCTGGAAGAGCTCATTTCCATCCCCAGACATGCTCAGATTAGCCCCAGCCTACACAGGGCAGCAGCAGCGTTTTTGTCTGTTGGGTGCAGAAGGAATCTGGGGTCTTGCAGGTCTGAGCAATAACGTGTTAAAGCCAGAGTGGCTGAGCCCTCTCCAAACCCCTCCCGGGCTGCTGAGCCGGGTTGTGCTCTGCTCCCTCACCCAGACGTGTTGCTGCACGAAGGGTCTTGAACAAGGGTGGGAGAAACAGCAGCATTCACGGGGTTTGCACCTCCAGCAAGGACACAACCCCAGCGCTGGATGGGGCTGTGCTGGCAGCCGTGTTGTGCTGAGAGCTGGGGCTGAGCTCCAGCATCACTCTAGCCTGTTGGTGTCAACGTGTCAGGGTTTCCAGTGTGATGGTGCAACTGTGGGAGCTGTTGGGCTCCTTTCAGGGGCTCTTCTCTGCAGGCACTGCTGTGAGTGTAGGTGTGTGTGTGCACAGGAAGGAAGGGCAGCTTGCGGTTGAGTGCGATGCTCCGAGCGGTGTTGGGGAGTTTTGTTCCCAGAGCAGGCACTCAGCAACCCCGCTCTTGGAAAGGCATTTATCTCCTCTGTGCCACTGCATCCACCCTGACTGGGCAGGGGGAGCTGCTCCCTGTCTCTGTGGGTGCAGGCTGGGATGTGGGATATGGCCCTTCAGGGTGGCCGTGCGTGGCTGGGGCAGGAGACACCGAGCACTGTCCTGGTGCTTTGCAGCTCCTCTGTTCAGGGGTGATGGAGGTCACGACAGCGGTGGAGAGAGTGGAGAGCAGCATCAAGGCTGGGGCTTGGAGAGATCCAGGGTCCTCAGGGGAGTCAGGCAAACCCCTACGCCCCCCAGCCATCCCCTGCCTGCTGAAGGGGAAAGGTTGCACCAACGAACTGCTCTCAAGCCATCCCTTCCCTTCTCCCTGCTGTCATTTCCCCCTCTCCTGTCTCTGTTTCAGAGATTGGGGGGTTTCCCATCTCTCCTGTGTCCAGTCACCCCACCATCAGCCAGGCCAGGGCTTTCCTCCCAGTTTGTTGGTGGTGGCTCCACAAGTGGAGGGACTTGCGAGTCACAGTGTGCCAAAATGGAGAGAGGGGCTTGGGGTGCCCATCATAGCTGGGGGCATGTGCAAGACCTCACAGGGCCTTCTAGGGGTGCTGTGAGAGGAGGTCCAAGGGATGGGGTCAGGGCTCCACGTTGGAAACAGGAAATAGGATGTGATTCCCAAACTTTCAATCCATCCTGATGGATTTTTTAGCCATCCTGGAGGAAGTCCAGGGTGTTCCCAACCTTTCCCCAGCCCTGTGTGGACCCCAGGGCTGCACCAAACCCTGAAAGGTGCAGCTGTAGCAGCAGTGCTCAGGGCTACAGCCCTGGTGTGTGAGCACAGGGTGGAGTCCTGCTGATCCCATGGCTCTGGAGGGTGGAAAAGAGAAAGAAAATCTGGTTGAGCAAGAACCATCCCCAGCTGCCACAGCCAGCGTGGCCTCCAGCTCTGCTCCTGCTGCAAGAAGATTTCCAGCCCTGCACAGAGGAGGAGCACAGGTGCTGTACCATCTCCTCCAGGCCCTCTCTTGAACCATTGGCAAGCTGCACCTGTAGATCCTGGTGCAATGGGGCAGCATCAGTCTGAGATGCTCATTTAACCATCTTCTGCTTCTGGGAGGTAAATGCAAGGAGAGAACTGCCTGCCCAGCATCACAAGCTGGAAATGCTGGTGATGCTCCTGGACAGCCTTGCTTTCTTGCATGTGGGAAATTTGGGAGCTTCCAAACACATTTTATTTTGCAGGATTTGAACAAAAACATGCTGTTGGTGAGACTTGTGGAGTGTTTCTCTAGGTGGTGTGTCTCCAGATCTCCATTGTCGGCTTCCATTCCAGACGAAACTTTTTCTTAGTTTCTTATAAATCTTTTATATGTTCATGTTTTCATCTTTCTGTGCCCCCTGGCAAACAGCAGCCGCTGCCAGACTGGGCTGTGGTTGTGCCAAATGCACAGCTCAGGGTGGCTTATCAGCTTTTCTTGATCAGAGCGAGTCCTGTTTGCTCTGAGAGGTTTGAAACAGCCTTTTTGAAAAGATAAGTTTCTCTTGTGTGAAGAAAACAAACTAATGTGGAGAAATCCTCAATTTTTGCCGATTTCTAAATGATCCTCTAAGGTTTTCATCTGGGAACGATGCCCTGTCCCAAACCCACACCCTGCCTCGATGCTGTGGCTGCAGGGAGGGCACAGTGGGTGCAGGGGTGGCATCTCTGAGATGTGCTGGGGCAGGGCTGGAGGTCGTTCACCTTCTCCCCATCCCTCCTGCTCGGCCAGGTGCTGTCTCACAACCTGTACACGGTGCTGTGCATCCCCCACGATCCCGTGGCGCTGGAAGAGCATTTCCGTGATGATGATGATGGACCAGTGTCCAGCCAGGGCTACATGCCATACCTCAACAAGTACATCTTGGATAAGGTGAGCCCCTCGCCCCCTCAACCTGCTGTGCCTTGGAAGAGGGTCATGGCAGTGCCTGGGCTGCTCCTGCATCACACAGGAGCTCCACTTCCCGCAGCTCTTGGAGATCACATGCCTTGATGGGTGGAAAGGGTGCAGAGACATGGGGAGTGCTCAGGTGAATGCCAAAACAAGGGAGAAATGTTTAATTCTCAGAGTCTCCTTGGTAAGGATAAAGTCAGCCCTTTCCAAGGAGCCTCTGGAAGCAGCAGGATTTCTGCCCACCTTTCCTGAAGGACTCAGAGAGAGAAATCAGCCCGTTTTTCCTCTCCAACCCTGTTCAAATTTGGGGTGTAACCTTTATGTGGCAAAGAGGAGAGGGGGGAGGATGGGGTGCCAGGACAGGAGTAGAGTTGGGGTGGGCAGGGGCTTTCTCCCTTTTTTGGCAATTCAAGCCAGAGGTTTGTCTGTAGATGCTGTTTTCTCCAGGCATGCAGGGAGAGGAAGAATGTCTGACAGCTTTCTTCCACCGTGTGCTCACAGAAGGGGGCTGGAGCTGGGTGCAGTAACCCTTCACTCCCCTGGCTCTCCTGGTGTGCCAGTCTCCATGGGTCTCTGTGCCCACCTTCACCCTGTCTGGAGCTTGACAGGAGCTGCCCAGTGTGGTCCAGCAATGCTGATGGCAGCTGCAGGGATCTGGTCTGCTGCAAGCAAGGGCAGAACCTGGAGCTGCCCAAGGTCAACCCAGCCCAATCTCCCCATCACAGAGTGGTTTTTTGGGAGATGATCTTTAAATCCCCTTCTTCTGGTTTGTCATGGTTAATTAAATCCCAGAAGCAGCCTGAGAAGGAGAAGTGGGTTTTCCTAGTAAGAGAGGTGTTCAGCTTTTGCTACCCACCTGAAGGTTTTCCTCCAGCTCTGCTGCTGCAGGCTGTGGTTTGCTCCTGTGTTGGCAGCTTGTGGCTCATGGAGCTGGGATGGAGCACACAGGGACAGCCAAGGCTCCACTGATCCACACCACAGTCCACCCATCTGCACCAAACTTGCAGTGCCAGCACATGGTTACAGAAGCTCATGGACAGCAGCAGGGCCAAGGCTGGTGGAGGCATCCTTCCTGCCTCCACTGCTGCCTGCCCTCAGGCCAGCACTTCCCTTTGCTCCCCAGTTCCTCTTTATGGTGGAATGGGATAAAAAGAAACCCGAAGCCACTGGGGAGATTGAAGAGCACCACACTGAGCTGCATGTGCTGCACCATGGGGTTCCTGCTCGTGCTCTAAATCACCCCGTGCTTCTCACTGGCAGGAACAGGAGATTTTAGGAGGGATGATTTCTTTCCTCTAGCACTTCCCTCTCAGAACCCCTCTCCATAGCCCTGCAGCTCCCTGCTCATGCCCTGACTCCTGCCCTCAGGTGGAGGAAGGTGCTTTTGTCAAAGAAAACTTCGATGAGCTCTGCTGGACCCTAACGGCGAAGAAGAACTACAAACCCGACCGGAATGGGAATAGCATTGTATCCCACCAAGATGCTTTCAAGCTCTGGTGTTTGTTCAACTTTCTGTCTGAGGATAGATACCCTCTCGTCATGGTGCCCGATGAGGTAGGACTGCCTCTCTCCCCCATCCCTGTCCTCCCAGGGCTCTGCACGCCGTTTGGGGGTAACACATCCTGCTATTGCTTCCTGGCATGTCCCACCACATCCTGTGCTGCTCCAGGGTGGGGAGGAGTGGGCTGTCTGCCCTCGGCACCCCCTGCTATTCATCCAGCCCCACGGGTCTTCCAAAATGCTGGAGCCTCTCCCACGCAGAGGGCAGTGGCAGAGCAGAGCTGGCTGTCCCTCTCTATGGTTCAGCCCTTGCCCAGCATCCGGAGCTTTAAGGGCGAGGTACCAGCTAAAGCAAAGCCTCTGGCAGTAATCTCGAAATCTCCACATTCCACAGCATTTAGGGCAGGAGGTTCTCCTTTCTCAGGGGTCAGATCAAAAGCCCAGGAGAATAGGGGTGGGAGGCACGAACATAGAAGCCAAGAGCTGGCCTCAGCAGAAGGAACTCAGCTGGGCAAGCGACTGCCGTTGGCTTCTATCCCATCAACCTCCTGAGATCAGCAGAAAAGTCAAAAAAACCGAAAACACAAGAGACAAAAAAAGGCAAGAAGGGCCATGCTGCGCAGACGTAGGAGGGCAACCGCACTTCCTGCACCCTGGGAGAGGTGTTTCCTGTTCCCCAGACCATGACAAACTGAATCATCCTTCTGCTTACTGGGCTGAGCAACTGCATTCACTTCTTGCCTTTCTGCCTGTTACATGACATAAACAATCCAGCAGCGTGGGGGGACTCTGCTGTGTGTCACCCTCCTGCGTGGCTCCCTGCAGTCATCCACCTGCCTCAGTCCCCAGACTGTGGGCAGAGGAGAGCTGGCAGCAAAACTTGAGCTGAAATAAGTCTTCCCCACATCATGTCAACCATCTTGGCTCTTTTTGAAAGTACTTTATTTGCAATTTCAGAGTGATGCTCCTCAACTTTGGGACCTGTCCCCCTGCTCCTCCCCAGTGATTTTGGGAATCAAAGTGGTTCTGAGCTCAGGTCCATGCTCTGAGACACTGGCCTTACAGCCTGTGCATGAGGTTCAGCAGTCTGGCCTCAGGCACTTGACTACTACAGAGTTTTCTTACTCTGTAGAAAACCAGCCAAAACATCTCAGCCTTGGGGGTAAAAGGAAAAACCTCCCAGTAGTGGTCAAGCTCTAACCCAGTGCCAACCTCCTGAGCCAACCTGCTGCCCAGAATGCCGTGGCCATGACCTCAACCATTGCAGGGCGTGATGCCTCTGGGATTAGGGTCTTGCATCTCCAGGCTGGAGAGAGAGAGACAAGTGGTCTGTGGCTCTCCAAAGGGATCAGTAGGGTGTGGACAGCTCTCACTTCTCCCTGTCACTGAGTTTCCCCATCCCCACAGGTGGAGTACCTGCTGAAGAAGATCTGCACGGCAATGAATGTGGAGCTGAACTCCTGTGAGCTGGAGGATTACCTGTCCCAGGAGCCACAGGGGCAGGCAGGGCTGACTGTCTGGCAGTTCCTGGACATGGTGAACTCGGGGCGGTTCCTGCGAGGCATCGAGCAGGAGGCCATCAGCATGGCCGTGGAGGAGGTGTACCAGGAGGTCATCGAGGATGTGCTCAAACAGGCAAGGAGCACACATGTCCTGGTGTTACAAGCCCTGTCCTGCCCCCACCTCAGTTCTGATCTCTGTCTCTTGGGTGCAGGGATACCTCTGGAAGAGGGGCCACCTGAGGAGGAACTGGTCAGAGCGGTGGTTCATGCTGAAGCCCAATGTCCTGTCCTACTACATGAGCGAGGAACGGAAGGAGAAAAAGGGGAGCATTGTGTTGGACAAGCACTGCTGTGTGGAGGTACAGCCTGGGCCATGCTCAGCTTGGGGACAGGCGACCCAGGAGATCCCCTTCAGATCCCCTGAAGGGAGACCCAAGAATAAACAATTTTACATCCATGAGCATGGGAGAGGCAGGCCTATGGCTGAAGCCGGGGGGATAAGGTGGGGTACAAGGGATAACACCATCCTGTGTCCTCTCCCTGCAGGTGCTGCCTGACCGGGATGGGAGGAGGTGCATGTTCTGTGTGAAGACCTCCTCCCGCACCTACGAGATGAGCGCCTCTGACACCCGGCAGCGCCAGGAGTGGACACTTGGTCTGTGCCCACCCCACGCCCCTCTCCCAGCCTCCCCACGCCCCTCTCCATGTCCCCACTGACTGTCCCGTCCCTCTCCAGCCATCCAGACGGCCATCCGGCTGCAGGCTGAGGGAAAGAGGTCTCTGCACAAGGACCTGAAGCAGAAGCGACGGGAGCAGCGGGAGCAGCGGGAGCAGCGCAAGGCGGCCAAGGAGGAGGAGACACAGCGGCTCAAGCAGCTGCAGGAGGAGAAGGAGAGGAAGCTGCAGGAGCTGGAGCTGCTCAAGGAGGCCCAGAGACAGGCAGAGATCCTTCTGCAGGAGGAGGAGCAGCGGCGGAGGCAGCAGCACGAGGAGATGCAGAGGACCCTGGAGATCCAGCTGCGGGAGGCGGAGCAGGTGGTGCATCCTGTGGAGGGTCCTGCCATGGGCTGCATTGCTCATGGGGTGGGGGCTTCCTGTCTCTTTCCTTGCCCAGGGTAGCCTTTAGATGGGCCTGAGATCCCTGTGGAGCAGGAGATGAGGACAACCTGCCCCAAGGGTGTGAGCTGGGGCGCAATGAGAGGCGAGTGCTGCTGCCAGGCTGTCCAGGGAGCCCATTTTTGACCTCACAGCCAGCACTGGCTCCAGATGATGCAGCCTGTCTCCTGAGCAGGGAAACAGCTTTGCTTTGGACCTCTCCCCATGGACTCTGCCTCGTTTGGGAGATGTCTGCCCCCATCCACCCCGAAATGTGGGCCTAAGAGTGTTCTGGGGACAGCAGTAGTGGCCCAGCCAGCCACCCACCCACACTGATGGCTCCTGTCCCCGCTGCAGGCTCGTGCCTCCATGCAGGCAGAGATGGTGCTGAAGGAGGCAGAGGCAGAGCGTCAGCGCAAGCGCATCCTGGAGCTGGAGGCCATGCAGGAGCGGCTCCAGGAGGCCCTGCAGCAGGAGGTGAAGGCACGGCAGGACGAGGAAGCTGTGAGATATGCACAGGCCAGGTAGGACCAGGGCATGCCTCCCCCTCCTTGACCAGCCCCGCTCTCAGGGCAGCAGTTGAGTGTGGGAATGTGCTCCCTGGGGCAGCTCAGTGCTCTGGGGTACTGGGTGTGCTGACAGAGGCAGGGGAGGCTGGTGGATGAAGTGGCAGAGGGACATCTTCACCTCTTGCTCTTTGTTGTCAGGCTACTGGCTGAGGAAGAGGAAAAGCTGAAGCAGCTGATGAAGCTGAAGGAGGAACAAGAGGAATATATCATCAAAACTCAGCGGGAGAAGCAAGTCCTCAAGCAGGAGATGGAGAACAAGAACAAATGTCTGGAAGAGGCACAGAAGCAGCTGGAAGAAGTGAGAGTGAACAGGCAGCGGGTGGACCAAGACGTCATGGTGAGCATCACATCAGTGCCACATCCCTTCACACGGCAAGCCCCAGGGGACTTCCCAGCCCTGCTGGAGCCACCTCCATACTGGGGAGGACCCAGCAGCTTTGGGGACCAAGCTGGCATTACCTCAGGGGTTTCCAGGCTGTGCCATGTGCAGGCACGGGGTGCTGCTGTGGCTGGGACAGGACAAGCATGTCCAGCCCTGTGAAGGCAGCACTGGTGTCCAAAGTGATGTCAACAGTGGGAGTGTATGGAGGGGGAAGAACTGGAGGAGGAGCAGGTGACCTAGAGGAGAGTGAGCTGGGTCTCCATCCCAGAGGGAACCTCCAATCCAGGCTTAGTCAGAGAAGGGAAACCCATGCCCGCAGTGCTGAGTGGGGGCAGGGGGGCACCCAGCTCACCCCTCTCGTCCATCTCCTCCCAGGCGGCCCAGCGGAAGCTGCGACAGGCCAGCACCAACGTCAAGCACTGGAACGTCCAGATGAACCGCCTGATGCACCCCATTGGGCCAGGAGGTAGGACACTGGCCATGCTGGGGCATGAGCCCAATCCCCCACCCATCTCCCCCTCTTTGGGAGCATCTGGGGGCAGGAGGGGTCCTCAGCTTTCAGAGGAGACCCGCAATGCCTCCTGCAAGGAAAGGCTCCACAACCTTATTTCTCAGCTGAATGGTCAGTTTGGACCTCAGGTAAACCACTCTTTTTCTGTCCACCCCCAGACAAGCGTACAAACATGAGTGGAGGAGTATTCCCTGGCTACCAGCCCCTCCTGACCCGGAGAGATTCTTCCCTGAAACTCAAGCAGAAAGTGGAGGATAAAAGCCCCACAACAGACAACACCAAGGAAAACATGAGCAATGGTGGCAATAGTGGCATGCTGCCATCTCCAGATACGGACACCATGGCCACAGAGCCCACCAAGTAGCCCACCAAGGACAGCAGAGCCCAGCTGGGAGTAGCAGGGCCCAGCTCATCCCTCCACGCTGGTGTGGCCATCTCTGGGTGGAGCCAAGTGGGGACCAGCACAGAGCCTATAGGGGACTGACTGAGGCAGAGATGCTCCATTTCCATCAGTGAAGGGCCACAGCTGCCACATACCAGGAGTCTCAAGCAGCCCAGCTCTGGGGAGAGGGTGGTGAGGCCATCTCCTTGGTCTGCTGAACTCAGCGCCCTGTACTGTGGTTTCCACTCCACCCTACAAAAGAGCCACTGGTGGGTCAGGACTACGTGGCCCAGGGCTCCAGTTTCCCCATGGTTTCTACCATAACCCTTCTGCATCACCCACTGCACCCAAATGTGTGGGGCCTTGCTATGGGATGCCTGGGTCAACCAAGCATGACCTTTTCATCATCCCCCAGCATTGCCAGGGTGTTCCTTAACTACCACTGCATTCCCTGACAGCAGTTGTTAGTCCTGGAGTCACTTAGAATTAGCAGAAAACAAGCAATAAAGGTTTTGGAGCTGGTGGCACAGACCTCCTGCCCTGCACACTGGTGGCCCTGCAGGCACCAGCACTCTCTCCTCAGCAGCGTGGGATTTGGATTCCCCCTGTGGAAAAGAGCCCTTTGAAAGGAATCGGTCACAACCTGTGGAAAGTCACTCCACCAGTGGATTTTGGATTGCTCTGTGGAGGGCCAAGAGAGACACAAGAAAACCCAGAAACCCCCTCCAGTAACATGTACAATCATCAGGGTTAGTTTTCCCAAGCACCTCTGTTTAAATACAGTCCCCATCACCTGTGCCTTTGGGGTCTTTATTGTCACGATGGCACGAGGGTCCCATGTGGCACAGAGCCCTGTTCCTGTGCTGATGAACCGCAGTTCTGTGGGCAGATTACAATCTGTTTCCTCCAGGCGTTCTCTCCAAGGGCACTGCCCCCACTCCCACACTGCCTCACAGTTCTTTTCCATTCTGGCTCTGCAGAGCCTGGGACAAAGTGCTCTGTGTGCCCGTGGTGTGAGTGGCCCCGTGCCTGGTCGGGACAGGGGTGGTGCAGGTCAAATCCATCACTTCTCCCCACTTTCCATTGTGCTGGGACACAGCAGGGTGGTCCTGAGCCCTCTGTGGTGCCCATGTGGGGTCCGTGCCTGCCTTGTGCCATTCCAGCTGGACCACTTGGGCACGGGATCCCTCCACTATGCAGGTTTCCTGGCAGATTGGGCCCTCCCCAGCTCTGCCCCGAGGCTGGGCTGTGTCTCCACGAGGCACGTGGGTGCCGTGGTGCAGATTGCCATGGTGAAGATTGCCGTGGTGCACGTTGCCGTGGTGCACATTGCCGTCGTGCAGATTGCTGTGGTGCACATTGCCGTGGTGCAGATTGTTGGTGCAGATTGCTGTGGTGCAGATTGTTGGTGCAGATTCCCGTGGTGCAGATTGCTGTGGTGCCAGATTGCAGTGGTGCAGATTGTTGGTGCAGATTGCTGTGGTGCACATTGCCGTCGTGCAGATTGCCGTGGTGCAGATTCCCGTGGTGCAGATTGTTGGTGCAGATTGCCGTGGTGCAGATTGGTGTGGTGCAGATTGCTGTGGTGCAGATTGCTTGGTGCACGTTGCTGTGATGCAGATTGCCTTGGTGCAGATTGCTTGGTGCACATTGCCGTGGTGCAGATGGCCGTGGCGACCCTGGCAAAGCTGCTCCGTGTGATCCGCGGGCAGAGCAGGAGCACAGCGTGCCAAAGGCAGGTCAGTGCAGGGCAGGAGATGGGCTGGGTGGAAACGCACTGGTGGGAGGTTGGTGGCATCTCCCACCCCGTCAGCTTCCTCATCTCGCTCTCATCCCTGACCAGACCTCAGGTGCATGCAGAGGTCCGTGCCCACACTTGGGCAGGGAGGCAAAGCAGTGAGAGAACAAGGGGGAATGGGTTTAAACTAAGAGAGCAGAGATGTAGATGAGATGTTGGGAAGTTCTTCCTTGGGAGGGTAGGCAGGCCCTGGCACCGGCTGGGCGGAGAAGCTGTGGCTGCCCCATCCCTGGAAGTGTCCAAGGGCAGGTTGGGCAGGGTTTGGAGCAACCTGGGCTGGTGGGAGGTGTCCCTGCCCATGGCAGGGGCTGGAACAAGATGATCTTTAAGGTCCCTTCCATGTGCAGCTTTCCCAGCTCTCAGAGAGCCTGCCCAGTGCAGAAGTGGGATGGTGCAGGGAGCACTTCCCTGGTT
This sequence comes from Formicarius rufipectus, assembly GCA_013399695.1. NCBI lineage: Eukaryota > Metazoa > Chordata > Aves > Passeriformes > Formicariidae > Formicarius > Formicarius rufipectus. The sequence goes on from VXAU01005357.1 coordinate 836,131, forward strand.
AGGAGTCCAGGTGTTTGAAGAAGTCAGTGCAGTTGTCAAGACACAAATAACTCTCCCAGGAAAAGTGATCTCTTGTTTCTGTGTGGTGCTGCAAGATTTGGAATATGAGCTGTCCCTACCCAAGCCATCTCCAGGGGGCTGGTTTTTTAAAGACCTGTTGCCACGCTCAGGTGATTTTGGCATCTGCAAATCCTGCATTTGATCTCCTGTAGCCTTTGCTCTTTCTGGCTGAATTTGTGTGCAGTGTGGATATGGAGAAGGACCTGTCCCGAGCTTGGGTCAGGTGAGGGCTTTGGCAAACCCTTCCAAGTGGGTTTGGAAGGGTTCCTCTCCTCGTGGTCCCCCCTGCCCGGCCGGGGGCACGGCCGAGCTTTGCAGCGCTCCGTGCGGACGGTAGAGGGCTCTGGGCTGTGCTTTACACCACAACACCGTCTGCCACATCAGCCACCCACCAGCTCCACCCGTGCCCACAGCACGGCGCTCCCAGGGAGAGAGGGGAGCCGCGGGCACCGGCTGGAACACGCACTGCCCCGGCCGGCAGCCGCTGGGATGAGGGGTCACTGGGGCAGATCGGGGTCCATGTAAGCGGCAGACCCACCTCGAAGCGACCCGCGGGGAGGGAGCGGCAGCACAGGGGACGGGGGACGGCCCGGAAAGCCCCTCGGGCAGCGCCTACATTTCCCATGAGGCCCCGTGCCTGCAGTGCCAGGAGCGCCCGGCATGGGGCGCGGCGCGGGGCGGGGCCGTTGCCGTGGTGACGCGGGCGCGAGGCCCCCGGCGGCGGCGGCGGCGATTGGCCGAGAGCCCGAGGGGCGCGGTGACGTCACGGCGCGCGCGGTGACGCGC
>VXAU01005357.1:837249-856544 GCA_013399695.1 Formicarius rufipectus
GGTGTGAGGGGTATAGGGGGGTGAGAGGATGGGGTGTGTGAGGGTATAGGGGGTGTGAGGGGCAGCGGTCAGGGCAGAGGGCTGTCAGTGCAAGGAGCTGGGCCATGGGGGTTGTCAGTGAGTTTAGGGTTCAGACTGTAGTTCCTGCTTGGGAAATCAGGGCACGTGGAGGAGGGGATGTGGCCCACATGGGAGGAGGCTGGGGGGTACAGTGTGCTTGTGTTTTGTGTCTGGGTGAGGTGGGAGAGGGGAATTGGCGTGGGGATTGAGGGTACAATTGAGGGGCACTGCTGGAGTCTGGGGCTGGAAGGAAGAACAAGAAGGTCAGGGTGGTCTGTCAACAGAGCATCTGGTAAGGGGCTGCTCAAGGAGGAAGGATCTGAGAGTCCTTTCTCATCCCCTGTAACTCTCCATTCTGTTCCCACTTTCCCTGAGACCCCAGATAAAAGGAGATGCTTGCAGAAAAGAATTGGTCTCTTGAGCCCCCATGTGTTGGAAAAGCCCCTGTGAACAGGCCTGGATGGGCAGAGAGGCAAGAAAAGTTTGGATGTGCCATAGGGTCTGGACAACATCCCTCATGACAATACAGAGGGATCTGAGCAGTGGCCACCCCAGGAGTTGGAATCTCAGGGCTGGTTGCAGTGTTGGTTTCTAAACCAGTGACCCATGGGTTTGAGGCAGCCCATGTCCCATTTCTCCTTTCTGCTCCTTTCTCCTCTCTACCTGCCCTCTCTGTCCAAACCCCTTGCTGCCTTTGGTGGAGAATCCTCTTCTTTACTAACATGCTGCAGGCTGTTCTGAGGTGGGAGTTTTCCCAGTGGGTTACCATGTGTCAGCCAGGGACCTCAAAAGAAGAGTCCAGGAGGGATGTGCTCACACGTTCCCTCCATTCCCTGCTGAGCTGGTGCAAGTGTTGCCTTGTGTGTGGTGTGATGGGCATGTCCTGGCATTTAGCTGTGAGCAGGACAAGGTGAGCCAGTCATTTAGTTTTACTTCTCAGATCTCTGGCAGCAGCAGCAGAGCAGTGGTCTGTGATGGAGGAGAGCTCAGGGTGTGATTTGGGCACTCCCTGTGTGTGATTCAGCCCTCACTGACAGTGTCAAGGCTACACTATTACTGAATCAGGATGGGCTTTTCTGCAGGCGGAGGTGGAGGAAGCTGATTCCTGATGTGCCAATGGGGCTGGAATGACTTTAGTATTGTTCCTCCTCAGGAAGGTTAAAGAGAAATTTTGTCAGGATTGTCTAGGAAAACTACCTTCTTTGTTGGGAGAGAAGGGATGAGGAACCTACTTTGGCTGTAATGCACTGTGGTAAAAGTGAAGCTCCTGAGCGCCCCACTGAAGGAGAGGCTGTGCCTCCCCCACTTCTGAACGAGGACAATCGCTGCCTTCAAGGGGAGCTGTGACTTTGGCATCACTGAACACACAAACAGGCAGTCCTGATGCAAGTGATGCTCCAGTGTGAGGGACAGGGGTTGTATTTTTGTGCTCTCCCATGGATGTACCTGAGTTGCTTGGTGCTGTAGGGAACACCCTCCACGCTCAGGCCAGCGTGCTGGGAGCCTTGGTTTTTGGGGCAGGGGATTTGCATTCTTTTTTTATCCTCTGCTGAACAGCTGCAGCTCCTGGTGCCATGTCAGAGCCAGAAGGGCTGACACCTCAGTGCAACACTGGGGGCTCAGTCTCAGCAATACAAAACAGGGCTTTTTCATTGGGGTGGGAGGAGCAGCTAAGCCTGGGTAATGTCAAGGAGGGTATGTGGGTGCAAATAGCATCATGTTCACAACATCTTTGTTTAATGTTTTAGTCCAGTTAGTCTGCATAACTGTCTAAAAATAGGACATATTTTCTCTAAGTCCTCTAGTTCAAAGCCTCATAAGCCATTTTTTTCCAGCTTTGCTCTCTTACTGCTGTTCTGAGGCTGAATTCATATAAGGCAAGGTTATCAGGAAAACCAAGAAGAGTGAATGAACGCTGTCAAATCCTTGAGTTTCAGCCACCCAAGAGGGAAGTTCATTAAAGTTGCAGAAACTTTCTGGCAGCCTCCTGAAGGTGGATTAAGCAAGCTGAGTAAACAAGCCACCTTAATGGCCCCCATGGACTCTTTTCTAGCATCAACTTTGTGCATTGTCACAAAAGCTCAAGGTCATTGGCCTCTGGCTGCAGGTGACATAAGGCAAAGGTGACATCCTCAAGCTCAAAGCCTGGTGAGGGGTTGAGGCCGTCTCTGCTGAGACACCCAGGGCTTTGCTCTATCTCCTAGTCCTGAGGCAGACACTGTGACCACATGCAGTAGAGGGAGTGTGTGTTTAAATTTCAGAGCTGCTGCTGGACCCAGCCCAGTGCTCCCAGCAGCATAAATATCTGGCTTTCAGCACAGCCGTGGAAATCCGTGCTCTGTCCTCTTGCAGATTGCTCCAGGTTTTGGCTCTCCGTGCTGACATGATGACCAAGCAGTGGCTTTCGGTGACAGGCAGACAGGGACAGCTTCTCTGCAGAGGTAACCCTTCCCCTTCCCAAGCAGGCAACTGATTGAGGCACTTACCCTATGTATGTTTCTAAAAACTCAGGATAAAGAAGAGCCTGGGAAGTGCAGTTTGCTTTTGGCAAGTTTCACTTTTGTCCCTGAGCTTAAACATTCTTACATTTCCTTGTAAATTTAAACTCTATGCTTTATTTTTGTTCAGTTTCTGGATATGATCTTTATAGGTTACCTTAGGAGTACATTGTGAGGACCGTGGTCTAATCCTGTTGTTCTCAGCTGGCTATTGCTTGTCAAAACATAGTAATGTAATATTTGATTATTTCATTGATGTTTATGACTGCAATTGGCTCCTGTTAGATGGGGAAGGGCACATGAGATCCCGTGGGTAACCGGTGGCCCAGTGATCTGACACCAGCAGATGGCTGCATCAGACAAAGCCGAGCAGGTCGTGGCAGAGCTAGGATAGGGGTCAGAAGAGGCAGTCAGCAGGCACAGGCTGAGCACCATCTTGTGTGCAGACCTCTGAAGGAATGCCTGGAAGTCTTTACTGCAGTCCCTGCACCTGGACGTGTGGTTTCCAGCAGTGCACGTGGCTGTGGGGATGTGTTTGCCACAACACAGGTCTGAAGGGTTGAGCTGTTGTGGGTTTCTGTGTCAAGGCTGTGCAACTGTTATGCTGTCTCTGTTCTGGTATTCAAAACACGAACTTCCAAGGATCTTCACGGAGTGTGGAGAGGATTTTGTAATGAGCCCCGTGAGGCTTTGCTGATCAGAAGAGCATTGTTGTATGGAATTGCTTCCTGGTGTTGATGGGCTCCATCTCTCTTGCATGATGCCTTTTGACAAATATGTATTTTTGTATAGTACATCTTGTTGCCTTTTGGGGAATATTTTCTTTCTGGCTATTGAATTATGAACTGGAAATCTGCAAATATTCTTGGAGACTGTGGAATTGGCATGACAGGAGACTCTTGAGCTCCTTCAAACAGCAGAACCTGACATTCAAATGATGTTTTAATTGGGTGAGATGATGTTACAGTGCTTATGTCTGAAAGTTTATTTCCTGCCAGAGCCCAGCCTGGCTTGCCCTGACCATGACATTTTAGAGATGTTGGGATTTTTGTGTTTTGTATTGGCTCTCTTGCTTAGAGCAGGAACAAACTGATAGCCATGGTTTTGTCAAGCTGTGTCACTGCTTCTCATCAGGTGCTGCAGAACAATCTCTGCTTTTCTAGAAGTGTCTGTGCAGAGATACACGGCTCAGCACTGCTGCAGTAATTTTGGAGACTCTGGGTAAGTCTGGACAAGCAGAAGTGATTTCTGTAGTGGGTACAAATAAGATTTTTCTGTAGAGCTAGTTTTTTTTTTTTGTTAGTGCTCTGAAATGTGCTTGCCTTGGCAGAATGCCTGGGAAATTTCTTTCCCAAAGTAGAGTTTAGAGTGGGACGATTGATGCCAGTAGGAATCCTTTTGGTCAAGGCGATTGCAAAATGCATTTTACCCAAAATATGTTTAGGGGTGATGTTCACTGGAGCCCTGCTGGATTTCAGGAAGAGTTCAGAGCAGAAATGACTCAAGTTTCAGGATGAATTCTTGAAATGCTCTAATATTTACTGTTTAGATCACAGTGTCTGGAAAATGTCTGTGTCTTCCGAGGTTTAGTCGAGAGTTTGTGAACATTTGTGATCATTTGGGTCAGGTCTTTCCCTCTGGCTTTGGAAAGGTTTCTGAAGTACACGTGACTATTGGAGTGCTTCCCTGGGGACCCTGTGGACAGGTTCTGCTTGAAGGTTTGAGTTTTGAGGAGGCTGTGGTTTGCAGGGGAATCCTGACCAAGGAGGACGTGGCAGGGTGAAAGCATAAGCCAGAAACATGAGCATTTCTTGTGCTGGGTCAAACCAGAGCCCATCTCTGGGTATGTGAGATAGTCACAGCCAGGTAACCTCCATGCTAACCAGAACTGTTTCCATCATGCTTAGTTTCCTGGTTTACCCTGGTCTGTGAACTGGAACTTGGAATAGCAAAAAACAGAACTTGCATGTTCAACCCGTAACAAGTGTGGTATGGAGACCAGGAATGGTTGGGGTAATTTGAAAGGGCAGATGAGCTGATAGGGAAGTGTTTCTTTGATGGGCTGTTAAAACAGACTTTACTGTGAACCACAGCCTGCCTAATGAATGTCTCCTTAGGAAAGGCTTTGTTAGGCTGAGAAGAGGTCTGGTGAGGTTGCTTCTAAATAAGGAATGCTTTGTGCAGTCACCTTGCTGCTGGAAACCTAAGCTCAATCCCTGTCCTGGCTGACTTGTTACAAACTTTTTTTAAACACAATCTGGGATGTTTCTGAAAATGCCCAATAGGACTTTTCAAATTTAAGTTGATTATATGGATTCTGCTAGAAGTGTTGTCCCTTGAAAGCTGTTAACCCTACAAGGGCTGATGGTCAGAGACCCACATCTCTGAAAATGTGGGGTTCTTATGCCCATGGGTAGGTGTTGCACTGTGGGACTTGGGGATCTCTGGAAGAGGGTTGTTGGTGAGCATGAACTTGTGGAGCCCACTGGGTTCCCAGGAGCTGGCTGTGTTGGGAAACTGTAATCACTGATTTGCTGTGGACCTCTGCAGCTCACCCTGTACCCTCAAGAAGGTGCCAAAGACACAAAGATGTTATGAAAGGTGTTAATGGTTTGCTCAAATGTTTTGTTTTCTGGGGGCTGGGGTGGAAATTCACATGGTCAGAGCACACTGTGAATCTTGGCAGGATCACACTGACATGGTCGCTGCTCGTTTAACTGCTGAAAGTTCTCCAGTCGGCTCTTGCTGTGTGAATGTGGCCAAAAATAGTAAGGAAATGGCATTCCCGTCTAGTTCCCTGAGAGGGTGTTGAACTAGTTTTTGTAGCAAAGTGATTCTCATGTTCTCTGGAGGTTTTCCTATGGAGGCATGTGCAGTGAGACTTGGACTCCTCTGTTTTCCTGCTCCTTGGCTGAAGGGGAGCTGCAGCAGACGCAGTGATCTGTTCAATCCATCTCTGGGCACGTGTTCCTCGGCCCTGCTGAATCATCCAAACTCATGCCTAGGCACAATTGCTCTCTGTCAGCTGCATCCTGGGATTAGAGTGGCATGCCTGGTGCCCAGGATATTTTGCTAAGGTCTACAAAACGAGTAGCACTTTTTTGTGAGTCCAAGTGTAAACATAACAAAATTTACAGGCTGATGGATTTATTTTTTTCCTAGTTAGCCCATGGAATCTAAACCTGTTGCTACAAAGAGGTTTTGCTACTGGTTTTGTGGGTGTTTTCCTGGATCTGGGTGCACTGGCAGCCTAGCAATAAAATTTGGGAGTCTGCTGGGTGTTTGGCTCAAGACAGAAGGCTGCACTCATGTGTCTGTGATCCTGAGTGATGCATCAGCCCACTACTGCTTTTCTGCCTCTCACTGCTTTTCTGGGGGGCTGATTACCCCATCCAAAGCAGAGATGACTCTTCCTGGTGTCCCAGTGACATTGAGACTTTGGGAAAAGCTAAGCCGGGTCCTGGTGTGCACAGTGCTGCCAAATGATGGCCTCACTGACTGCCAGCAGTGCTCTCATTGGCAACCACAACTTGTCCAGCTTGCCACTTTCCTGGAGTTCCATTTCAGTGGTCCTCTTAGTTTGTAGCACCCTGTGCCCAGTGTTTGTCTTGAGAAGTGTCTTGCTGTTCCTGTGAGCTCCTCCCTCGTCAGCCCTGTTCTATAATTACTGATGTTCCTGAAACCAGATCTCTCCACATGTCCTGCTCAGGTTCAGGAGGACAGGGGGTCCTTAAGCAAACCAGCAGCCCTGGAGTACAGCTGAGAGGACTTCAGCAGTACATGAAAGCATCATCTTACAGTGGTTCAGTGAGTTCTGAGCCCTCAACCTCTCTTCACCTTCAGGCTGGTAAAGGAAAGGGGAGTATATCCCAGACAGCTTCTCTGGCATGCATGTGCTGGGTTTGCAGTGTGATCCCCAAGCATTACCACAGCTTCACAGCCACCTCTGCTGTGCTCTGAGCTGCAGGGGGATGATTCTTTCCCCTTGCCAGACTTAGTGGTCTTCTCAAATAGCAGCATTTCTGTGCCCTTTCCAGTGCTGAGAGGCCCCAGTAGTGTCACCTTTTCAGTACCTGCTTGTTTCTTCTTAGCTGCTGCTGCTCTTGTTCCAGTGGGTCAGACCCACATGCCCCTTCTGGCCCTGAGTTCTTTGGGCTGTCCTGAGTTGACAGTGAAGCACAAATACTGCTCAGCAGTCGTCAGAATGAGATGCACCCATTTATTTGATTGAAGTCCTCCTGGAAATGTCTCACACTGGAATGTACAACAGGAGAAGATGGTCATGAGCAGTGCAGGGTTCTGACTGGGGACTGGGCAGGCCGGACCTGTGAGCGTGACTGCAAACAGGTGTTAAAATCCATAATACAGGAATAAACAATGACGCTTAGCACTGATCAATTGCTCTGCACTTCCAAAACATGCCGTCTCCGTGAGCTAATGCAGCAAGGGGAGGATCAGGAAGGAAGCACTGTAGAAATCCTGGGTTTGTTTTTTTGTGGTGGGTTTGGTTTTGGTTGTTTTTTTGTTTTTTTTTTTGAGGATGACTCTAATTGATGTATGAGACTTGACCGGATTTGCTGGAGGTTGTGGAGTAGCACTTCAAATAAGAGCTAACAACTGTGCAGCTCTTCCCTGCTCGTCCTGCTGCTGCCCTTCTGCCAACAGCAGCTGTGGGCCTGATGAGAGCAGAGGGTCTCTCTACTGGAAAGGTGTGGAGGGATGATTCCTGTCTTCCAGTAATGTATCATCTCAAGATTTCAGAGCATATCTCATGCGTGCTTGAACCTGCTGGAGCCAGGAATGGCTGCAACTCCTGGCAAGCAGCCTGGCAAAGCCTGCTTTGCACATGGCTGAGAGTTCAGTGCTCAAAGTCTGATTTGTTCCTATGTCTGCAGTACCTCTTGTGGTCTGAATGAACCCAGTACAGGCGAGAAAGGAGTTCCTTTTACAGCAAAATCCTGCGACCTGGCTTGGGGGACAGCATCAATCATGGTACAAAAGGAGAAGAATCTGGCAAGTTTCGCAACCTTATTAACAAGTTTTTTTTTCCCCATAGTGCCCAGGAAGTGGGTGAGTTAAAACATGCAGTAGGTGTGTGATTCATTTTGGCAAGCCTGGCTACTCAAGGCCATCGAGGGAATCTCCTGCACCCTGTGTCACATGTCCCTGAGTAATTAGCAGCAGCATGATAATGGCAGCTATGGCAGCACTCTGCTGCTTAGCTGGCTGGGCTCACACTTGGGGAAACACAGGTGGCCAGCCTTGGAGAGAGAATCACAAGACTGGACTCTGGGGCATGATCCAACATCTGAGAAAATGCTTCAAGGGGGAAAGTCTGGTCCAGAATGTCCATCCTGGTCAGCGCTCTGTGGATGAGCTCTTCCTTGCTAGCTCCAGTATGTTTCTGTGGGCAGCCTGCCTTGCGGCCAAGACTTTGAGTAAGGAAGGAAGCACTCAGCTAATAAGTGCTGCTGAGGTCACATTGGCTAAGTAGGGGTATGCTGTTCTTCCAGGAACAAACACAAACATGTTTTCAGTGTTTGTCTCTCCTGTTTTGTATACTTGGTTACCTTTCCTGTATTGCAGCATCTGCTTAGCTCTTATTTGGCTTTTATTAATAGTAGCTGAGATGTAGGAGGCGGAACAGAAACTGGTACTTGATCGGCAGATCTTGGAAGCAATGACAGGATCTGGGGGAAGTCTGGAAGAGGTGCTCAACCAGGAGCAATCACATTTCCTTTATGGATTCAGGTCAGTTTTTGATTGTGGATTGAAAATGTGCTGCACGTCACAGCACTGCCCTATGGAGGGCTGAATTCTCATGTTGTCCCTTCTGCTTCTGTTGCCTGTGAATTTTGTCCAGAGGAATAAAAACACAAGTCAGGAGTGCTCCCATGGTAAATTGGTTTCCTTTTCCTGTTGACCTCTTTTACAGTAACTTGAACAACTCTTTTGAGCAGATCAACTCTGTGACTTCATCTTGGGAGGTCTGGACCTTTCTTGGTCCTGGGCCTTGCCTGGGAACTCTGAGCCTGGTTCCAGGGCCTGTGCCCTCAGCGACAGCCAGGACTGCCCAGCCACAGGTGGGTTGATGAACTGGAGGCTGGGATCTTGGTCAGCTCTGGAGAAGTACTGCCTTCTTGCAGGGAGTTCACATGGAAGATTTATCTCCTTTTAGCTTCTATTCCTTTTTTTTCACTCCCCTTGTGGCATGCTTCTCTCTCTATTCCCATCAGTGTTTTAGCTTGGCGTAGATGCCAGCTTCTAGGAAAGACAAACCTGTTGCCCAAGCTGTTTCCAGCCAGCAGGCATGAGCCCAAGCCCAGAGCCAGCAAGCAAACAAACCCTCCCTCTGCTGGCTGCAGGCTCCAGGGAATGAGCTGCTGGCTCAGCCAGGGTTACCAGAGCTCCTTGGAACGGGGATTGAGGCAAAGGCAGAGCGAGTCACGAGATGTTTGCCCTCCTGCGCGTTCCCATCCTGTGGGAAGAGGAAGGGAAAAAGCTTTGCTGGATTCTCTGGAGAAGCTTAGAAAGGAATTCACAGACTCCATCCTTGTTTCCATCACTGTTCTGTGACAGCTGCTGAACGGAAAAAAGGAGTGGGTGTCTATGTTGGGCAGAAATCCCTGCCCTTCTCCGTGCAGCTTGAAGCTTGTGTTTTGTGTTCTGTCAAGGGACTCCTTAGCCAAAGGGAGAATATCAAGTTGTCTCTGATCCTGCTCTGTCCACTTGACTGCTGGATGTGGGGGCACCAAACAGATGCAGAGGTCCTAGAGTGGAGTTGGGTCCTTTGGTTGTCCTCTGTCGTCCCCAGTGCTGTCCCACAAAGGTTCCATGCTGCAGTGCTGGCAGGGCAGGTCCCTTCTTGAGCTCAGATGGAGCAAGCTTGGATAGACCTCTGGAGAACTCCAGTTACCCAGGGACCCCCACATTCCAACTGCAGGGCTTGCAGGGCATGGAGGGGAATGAGTGAATCCTTGGCGAATCTCTGCAGCCTCTGCCTGCTGCCACCCCTGGCCAGGAGTGAGGGCTGGAGTCCCTCTCTCGCCAGGAGCCCTGCCCAGCTGCCAACTCCTCACAGGGGTGTGCAGGCATGGCCCGTGCCTGGCCCTTTATCCAGGCAGCAACTGCCTTGGCCCTTCATCTGCCAAAAGCAGATCTTGTGAGATCGATCCTCTTTCCCAGTCCTCTCCCTCTATCCCTACTGTTTAGAAAATAAGAGAAGGGCTAAGGGCGAGGCGGGTGTGCAAACAGCTCCCCTCTGCCCTGGCCCCTGTACTCTTGGCCTCCAAGAAGATATTCAAACAATACTTTTGGAGCCTTCTGATAAAAGACTGCCTCTCCAGCCACTCTCAAAGGGTGGGATTTGCATCCATACCCTTCCTGTCTTGTCTGCTTGCACATGGGGAGCCCTACCTTGAGCCCCACGGTGTTGTCTGTGCACGTCTCACAAGTCTCACCCTCTGCTTTCCCCCTCCTCACGCCTGTTTAAGACCAACTCCAAGCACAGTTTTGGAGTTGCTTTAGTGGGTTTTGGGGAGGAAGCTGTGTGTCACAAGCTCACTGCCACGCTGGGAGCACATGGCCCTGAGGACAGCATGCCACAGATGTGCTCACATTATTCCAACAGCAATTTGCCACGGGGCATCTTGGGCAAAGCAGAGAGCTCCATCAGCACTGTGTTTAAAGTGAGGGGCCTGTGCTGCATGCCAGGACAAAGGGGATGTAATGAGCTCCTCATTAAGCTGCTGTAGGATGGTTTTTCCACTGTAGATGAGTTTCTCCTTCCACAAGCCTCCCCCACTAACTGCTCTTCCAGGAAAAAGTGTTTGTCATTTATATATAACCTTGAAAACGATTGAGCTCATTACTCTCCATCTCCAAAGGTTTTCCTGCCTGTGTGCCATGCCCTGCTGTGGTGAATGTGTGAATGGAGGCCAAGGATAACATAGTCCTTCAATGGTCCCTCAGTGCTTGTGCAGAGGCATGGGAAGGGAGCACCCCTCTGCCTGCTCCTGCCACCAAGGAGTGTGCTCACTGTTGCCACTAAAGGACCTCTCCTGGAAACAAAGCCACCTATCCTGCAGTCTGAATTCCCAGTGTGGAGGGGAAAATTAAAGCTGTCTGGGCTGCAGGAGACTCAGACTCTGGTGCAGCACCAGCTCTGGGAGTGACTTGTGTCCTGGCTTGGCAATACATTCCTGTTCATGCTCCCACCTGCAGGTTTTGTCTTCTCCCTCAGCTGTTTCCTTGATCTCACAGGGAGCTCTGACCTTGATGGCTTTCCAGGATTCCAGGAAAATGGCTGCAGCTCGTGTGAGGCATGAGGGTCTGCTGTGGGAGGGGAAACAAGCCCAGGCAGTTCTGGGTCACTGCTGCCATCCCCCTGCAAACGCTGGGCTGTGCTGTGGACTTGGGCACAGGTCACAGAGCATCCCAGAGCTTTGGGTTGCCCTTGTTCAAGGCCCCTGAGAGAAGCTGCATTGATTTAACTTGGGCCTGCAAATTGAGTCTTTCCAGGTGGAACCTGGATTTTAGTGGCTTTACTGATGGATATTTCTCTGCTTAAAAATAGCTCATTTAAGGACGTGAATGGAACTTTACGTAAGCTGAGCTTGAGATGTTAATTACTCAAGCAATAATCAGTTTAGGAATCAAGATATGGAGGTAACTGAGCACCGGGTTATTGCAGCACAAGCTGCATGCTCAGGCAAGATCCACTCGGTTGGGAGGGAGGTGGGAATGGCTCTGTGATAGCCGCGGTAGTCGTGGTGCATCGTTTCACAGCTTGAGCTGTCTGTGGGCTCTTTGGGATAGTGTAAGGCAAACAAGGAGCGGAAGCGGGCGGGGGGAGGATGGGGATGTTCCTCCCACAGGAAACCCAGGATTAAGACACTGGTTGGATTGTGTGGCCGCTGGGATCATGCTGCTGGACCCCATGGCTGAGCACGTCCTGGCAGCTGCGCAGAGCAACAGCAACACGTTCAACTCAGCAGCTCTTGGCAGAGGAGCCAAGTGAAAACAAACACAAAGGCTGTAACTGGCAGTGCTGTGATGGGAAGGAGCATGAGCGCAGGGCCAGCAGAAAGCCATCAGTTTTGCAGATGGCTCACACAGGCCAGGGGCTTTAAGCTGCCTCCTGCTGCTGCTGCACTGAGCTCTGCTCCCCCAGCATCTCCCACCCACGGGCACACACCACCCTGGTCAGCCACTGCTCCCTGTCCCAGCTCTGCTGTGGCTGGGTGGGGATGTAGGGTGACCCTTCTGGAGGTGTTGGCTCTGAAAAACCCTGGTCTTGGCTGCCACCGTGACATCTCAGGGCACTAGTGGCTCCTGCACATGTTGTCTGGGGCAGTGTTTCTGCTATGGGATTTGCAGGCTGAGTCCCTGGGTGGCATCTAAGCTGGTTTGTTGTCTGTGTTCTGTCTTCTGGCCTTTAAATACATTTTGTAAGTTTTTGCTTCCTTGAGTCTTACAGAAATGTTTATTCCAGAGTGGAAAGGGATCTTTAAAGGGCTCCAGCTCTGCATGTCTCACTGGCTGAGGAGCAAGCACAGAGCAGGACTGGTGTGGTTGGTGACACAGGGTCCTGTTGCTGAGCTGCTCCATGTGGGCACTCAGCACTGACCCCAGCCTCTCTCCCATGTCCTGCAGGCTAGCAGGAACAGCCTGGTGGGGTCCATCTCGGATAGACACGGATGATGCCAGAGCTATGACAGGGATTGCAGTCTTGGCACTGAGGGGTGATCAATTATGGAACAACTACAGGAGGAAGTACCTGAGGTCAAGGAAGAGGAAGAGGAAGAGGCAGTGATGGTGGCAAGCAGAGCCTCAGACCCAACTGGAGGACCAGACAACTCACTGCCTTCAAGCAGCTATGCAGGTAAGTGGAGCCACAGGATCTTCTCTGCCCCTGGAGCATCCAGGCATCCACAGCCCCCAGGCAGCATGCTTGGTTGCAAGGGCAGAGGGCCTGTCCATGAATGGAGTTCAGCTGGTTTTAGTCTCTTCCCTTTGTGAAGTAATGCACCAGGAGCCAAGTTATGGAGAAGCTTCTTTCTTGCTCTGTGGTTCACTGCTCAGTCATTAGCAATGGGGTGCAAAGTGGAAATTAAAAGGACAGGCAGGTAATGTGCCTCAGAGTGAGGGGCCTCCCAGGGTGCTTGGGAATGTTTCCCTAGACACTTCTTGAACTCCTCAGTGCAAAGTGAGTGTAGGAGCTAGGAGAGAAGGTTTATGGCTTCTGAAGAGGCTCCTCCAGAACCCTGGACATTCCAGCTGGGCAGCCCTGTGCCAGCAGCTGGCCAGCCAAGTATTAGAAAATCTGCTGGTTGTGTTTCATTGCCTGAACATGAATGCCAGAGGGAAGAAATGAGCATCAATGTGGATTGTCAGCTGCTGGGGGCACTCTTGTCTCTGCACATGGCATCTGCCTGCGGCCAGTGTCTGATTCCAGCAGTAACTGGCCAGATGTGATGCCAATGGCAGGCAGGACAGGGCTGGAAATCCCTCCTCAGCCCCGTGGCTGGAGGAGCTGGCCACACCAGGAGCTGGGCCTGTGGCTGTGACTTGGAAGGACACGTCCCTGTGTGTGTTTGCAGACATGTCACAGAGCTCCTCTCCCTCGCTGTCGGACCAGCTGCAGATGGGCTGTGAGGAGGCGGCCCTGGGAGCGCTGAACGTGGAGTGCAGGGTCTGTGGAGACAAAGCCTCGGGGTTCCACTACGGCGTGCACGCCTGCGAGGGCTGCAAGGTGAGTCCGTGGGGAGGGCTGGGCTCAGCTGCACCCAGCAGGGACTGGGCTGCCTCCTCAAACAAGCAAAACAGAGCTGCCGGATTGAGTGAGTGTAAAAAACTCATTTGAACCTGTCCAGAGAGTTACAAGTACAGGCAGGCAGCAAGTGCTGCCCTGGGAAGATGGCTGAGACCTCTATGGCCCAAATCTTGCCCTGTCATGCTTTACGTTGTAAGGCAAATCCATCTATCCCACAAGGACCCTGAGTTTGCTTTTAAAGATGATTTCTGTGCTGCAGATCAGCAGTGAGTTGTGTGTTTATCCCCCTGGGATCATCAGCTGCAGCTTGGATGTGCTTCTGGAATTCCTTAACCCACAGCAGATCCAGCAGAGATGTGTTAGCAGCCCAGGTCCTGCCAGACATTCCTGCAGGCCAGTGTTGGCCCATGGCTTGTTCCTCCATCCCTCCCTGCTGGCTGCTGGCACTATCACACAACACCAGGCCAGGTTCCTCCACTGCATACCTCTTCTCCTTCTGCATGACCTCTCCTTGGAACAGAGGTTCTGCTTGCATCAGAGAGACCCAGGGCTCCCCCTGCTCTCCTGCCTGAACCTCACTGAGGCGCCTAGGGTTAACAAATCAGCCTGGTCCCAAACCACAGGCACTAACAGTGCTGTTTCATGTCCCCCTGCTCCTTGCCTGCAGGGTTTCTTCCGCCGGACAATCCGCATGAAGCTGGAGTATGAGAAGTGTGAGAGGAGCTGCAAGATTCAGAAGAAGAACCGAAACAAGTGCCAGTACTGCCGCTTCCAGAAATGCCTCTCCTTGGGCATGTCACACAACGGTGAGTGTCCCTGCTGGCCACAGGCCTGGCTCGCCAGGTGACACAGTGCCAGCTGCCCTCCTGTGAAGGGTGCATAGGGCAGGCTGTGCTTTAGCCCATGGCTCTGCTTGCTAAGGGATCATTCAAACACAGTCTTTCAAGCTTTTGACTTTTTATCCCCTTCTTCTCTACAAGAAAGGGCTGTTCATTTCTACCATGCGGAACAGCTGCCAGTGCTGTCCATTACAAACTGGCTCAGAGGGAACTGGATACACAGATTCCTCTTGTGTGCCAGGATTTTAAGACTTCACGTGTAACCATTTAGGTCTCATCCAAGCAAAGGTGTTTGTGCAGGTTGGTAGGAGAGCCAGAGGAGTGGGATGGGAGTCTGGCGTGAGGGAAGCAGCAGTGGCTGTTTCATGAATGTGTCAGTGCTGGGGGAGCTGCAGCCTGGAGAAGCGTTGTGTTACGCAGGTGTTCACCAGCAGACCTGTCCATCTGCTGTGGCAGAACTGCTGCCTCTCTGGACACATCTCCTGGGGTCACCCCACTGTCCTGACCCACTGGTTTTGCTCCCCCCAGCAATCCGCTTCGGGCGTATGCCAGAGGCAGAGAAGAGAAAGCTGGTGGCAGGGCTGACAGCGAGCGAGGTTGGCTGCCAGAACCCACAGGTGGCTGACCTGAAAGCTTTCTCCAAGCACATCTACAATGCCTACCTGAAGAATTTCAACATGACCAAAAAGAAGGCAAGAGGTATCCTGACCGGGAAGGCCAGCAGCACCCCAGTAAGTTCCCTCCCAGGGCAGGTGGGGTTGGCCATGGCCAGCACAGAGGGCTGTTCTCTGGGAGGTGCTGCACATCTCCCTCCTGCTGTGGTTGTTCCACATGCTCTGGTTCCCACCTCCAGCCAGGTGGGCTCTGCATGTGTTGCCCATTGCTGGGAAAAGTCCCATTGCTGTGCAGACTTGTTCTGGGGTGGGTGGGTGCAGATTGCCTGAGCATTGTCAACCCTAGAGGCAGGGAACAGCACAGGGACAGGCAAAGATGAGCGTCCTGGGCAGAGCTGACACCTCGAGTCCCCACAGCAGAGTCCTAACTTGCTTCTCGTTCAAGCAGCCTTTTGTGATCCATGACATGGACACCTTGTGGCAGGCAGAGAAGGGGCTGGTGTGGAAGCAGCTGGTGAATGGCATTCCCCCCTACAAGGAGATCGGGGTGCACGTCTTCTACCGCTGCCAGTGCACCACGGTGGAGACTGTGCGGGAGCTCACCGAGTTCGCCAAGAGCATCCCCAGCTTCATAGGCCTCTACTTGAATGACCAAGTGACTCTGCTCAAGTATGGGGTGCACGAGGCCATCTTTGCCATGCTGGCCTCCATCATGAATAAGGACGGGCTGCTGGTGGCCAATGGGAATGGCTTTGTGACCCGCGAGTTCCTGCGTAGCCTGCGCAAGCCCTTCAACGAGATCATGGAGCCCAAGTTTGAGTTTGCTGTGAAGTTCAATGCGCTGGAGCTGGATGACAGTGACCTGTCCCTGTTTGTGGCTGCCATCATCCTGTGCGGAGGTGAGCAGGCACCCTTGGCCATGCCAGGGTCAGGAAGAGTCCTCCCTACTTAGAGGTGGTTCAGAGGGGGCTGGGGGAGCTGAGCTGCAGCTGGGCCTGAAGTCAGCCAGGGGTGTCTCAGGGGCACAAGAGAAGGATTGAACAATTATAAACCCAAAGCTTCTCTGTGGCAGTGATGCCTGGCAAGCTTGGACCAAGAGTAAGGAGTGTAGAAGTGGCATCTTCTTTTGTGCTGCTTTGGGATATGTTATCCAAGGGCACATTTCTGCCCTTTCTAGCTGATGAGGTTGGAGCCACAGAGTGTGGGCTACAGTCCCCAGGTTGCTTTCCCCGGAAGGAGTGTGTGCTTTGCAGGCCTGTACCATGACCCTGCAGCTGCTCTGCTTCCTCTCCACAGACCGTCCTGGCCTGATGAACGTGAAGCAGGTGGAGGAGATCCAAGACAACATCCTGCGAGCTCTGGAGTTTCACCTGCAGTCCAACCACCCAGATGCCCAGTACCTCTTTCCCAAGCTGCTGCAGAAGATGGCAGATCTGCGGCAGCTGGTGACAGAACACGCCCAGCTGGTGCAGAAGATCAAGAAGACAGAAACAGAGACATCTCTGCACCCACTTCTGCAGGAGATCTACAAGGACATGTACTAAGGACCTGTTATTTATGAGAATGAAGCCATGGATTCCCATCAAGACTTTGGACTTTGTACAGAAACAAAGAAAACCCTTCCCTGTGTCTTCCATTTCTTCTACTGGAAACTCTTTTCTACGTGACGCCGGCATACGGTACGTAGGGCAAGATGCTGTCAGGGTTTGAAGCCACCTCCTGCTTGTCCAGGGCTTCCATTAACACACACTAACAAACCTGCACAGCTGCTGTTTCCGTTACTGTGGCCCAGCTCCAGCTTCTCCCAGGGCCTCTGGAGTTTACATGGCACAGACAGTGGGGTTCCTGCAGCACCCGAGGTTCCCAGGGCAGGAGGAGCTCTGGTCCTTAGGAGACCCAAGCGAGGTGCAGGGGTCTGGCAGGACCAGCAGCAGCACTTACGATGTGTCTGTATTTTCTTATTTGTTTGCACTCCGAAGACGTAGTCCTGAGCTGTGAAGTCTGGGACAGTTGTGATGTAAGGTTGTTTCTCTCTTTCCCAAAGAAAAGCTGAAGTATTTGAACACAGGTAGGGCTGTCCTAGCAGAGACCCTCAGCAGCAGCCTCCTGTGCTGTGTGGCATGTTCCTGTCTCCCAGAGGGACTGTGTGAGCTCTGCCTTCCCAAGTGCTGTATGGGAGCCTTTGCTCCTGGCACCCTCGTTCCAGAGGGAATGTGTCCCTTGTCACCTCAGTATTAGAGGAGGGGTGGGGAGGTGGGAGGGGAAGAATTTGGCTCATTAAAATTCACCTTCAGAGCAGAGGCTGGAATCCGTGGCTTCCACAGGCTGTTCTGCACAGATGTGAGTTACCAGAAAGGTCTGTGCAGTGTTAAGGGCTTTGGGCTGGTCAGGCTTTCGTGTCCTGCCTCAGTTTCCCTTCTGTGGCAGAGTCCTGGATTGTCGATGGCTCTCTGCTTTGAGGGGGAGCATAAGGATCCATTAGTGCATTGGTTGCAAAGAGCTTTACAGCTGTAAACCCCAATATAAATGCTAAGGATTTACAAACTGGGAGGGAGTGGGTGGGATGCTCACAGTGGGCAGGAGCTTCCCATCGAGCACAGCCGGCTCAGGGAAGCTGCCTGTCCTCCCTGCCATCATCTGGAGGGCGGGAACAACTCCAGGCTTCAAGGTCTGCCTAAACTCAGCGCCATTCGAGGACTTTACCTCACAACTTCTCTCAGTTGTAGTGAAACACCAGTGTGGCTCGGGCTGGGCTGGGCCCCCAGTGGGGGGCGCTGCATCACCTGGGCTTAAGGGGAGAGGATGGGCCTGGAAGGGCTCAGTTCCCCCCTCGGGCTAATGGTGTCTGACCTAAGAAGTGGCACTTACCTGTCTGCAGCTCATGGTCCCGTGGGTCCTGAGCAGCCTTATTAAAATACTGATATTCCCAAGGAGGGGTTGTGGGAGCAAATTAGTCAGTTTTGTTTTATGTTCCCCCTCTTCAGGGTAGCAGATTTCCCTGGTGCAATAATTCCTTTAAAACCCAAAGGGGAAGAGCACTGGGCTTCCCTGCCCTGTCACAGGGCTTGTGATCAAACACCCGCCCCTGCAGCTGCACTCCATCTCCTTGCCGTGCCTGTCTCCCTGCCCAGCCCCTCCCTTCCCTACCTCGCAGGGGTGTTAGGAATTACCATTTCTGAAGCACTTTGAAGCCCTCTCAGGGAAGGCACTGGAGACGTGCGTGTGCTGGACAGAGCCTGAGGGACTTGCCCTTCCCAGAGCCCTGGTGGCGTCCCCACCGTGACCACATGCAGGACTCGTGCCCATCACCTGGGGAACTTTTTGCTCTTCCTTCCTTGACAGTGTAACAACCCTCAAACTGAAATGTATATTTTTGCTAGAAGTACAAACCTCCAAGTGTTTTTAATAATATAAATAGTGTCCACAAACTGACTTGACTTTAAATAAATCTGAACTAAATATTTAAGAACCTTTTAGCCTCCAGCCTGTCTTTGTGGGATTTCTCTTGGCACCTGGGGGGCTGCCCATGGTGGGTTTCCAGCAGAGGTGATAGGATTTGCCGTGATTCCCAGGTCTCACAGCTGCTGTGGTTTTCCTGCCTGCAAACTAAAGGCAGCAGAAAGAGCCATTTCTGAGCAGTGTCCCAGTCTCAGGGCCAGGTGCTTCCTGCCCCAAATGCTGTGGGTGGAGCTGGGCAATGAGCTGAGCCCGGCCAAAGCCACCCCAAGATGGGCACGGATGGGCTCCGGAGCAGCTGGATGACATTCTGGCACTGGGCTCTGCCCTTGGCTGTGTCTGAACACCCAGGAGTTTGCAGGGAGCAGCTGCAGACCCCTTGACTCCCCTCTCCCCAGTTTGAGTGTTCCTGGGAGATGCTGTTCCATTGGGGGTACAGGGAGCCGTGGGGCTGCTGGGTGTGTGACTCAGGGTACCTGGCTGGGCATCTTGTGTGCTTCAACCCAGCAGGCAATGAAACACCACCCAGCCATTCACTCCCTCTCTTCCCAGTGCAGTGGGGGAGAGAAAGGAGAGAAAAGTGAAACTCACAGGTTGTGATAAAAACAGTTTAATATGAGTGAAAAGAAGGGGAAATAATAGTAGTGATAAAAGAATAGACAGAATTTAGTGATGCACACCGGAGTGGTGCCCCCAGCAAGGCTCCTCACTTCAGGAGTATGAGGAGCCGGAAGGTCCTTGGCTAAAATCAAACAATGCTCACACACCCGAGTGCTTTCAGGCCGGGCTTGTCCTCTGCCCAAAACACAGCGGCCCCTGCTACGAGAAGAGAATTATCCCAGCCGGACCCACACACATCTCTGTGGCACCGTTTTAAACTTTTAGCCAAATCTGCGAAAAACGCAATAAAACGGGGTGTGTGACGTCACGAGGCCGCAGGTGTCTGTGCGGGGCTCGGGGATGTCTTTGAGGAGCTCGGGGGTGTCTGTGCGGGGCCGGGGGCGTCTGTGCGGGTTCGGGGGTGTCTGTGCGGGGTTCAGGGTGTCTGTGCGGG
>VXAU01005357.1:857015-901890 GCA_013399695.1 Formicarius rufipectus
CTCGGAGTGTCTGTGCGGGGCTCGGGGATGTCTGTGCGGACATCGGGGGTGTCTGTGTGGGAATCGGGGGTGTCTGGGCGTGTTCCGGGATATCTGTGCGTGTTCCGGGATGTCTGTGCGGGGCCGGGCTCAGTTTTGGCGCTGATTTCGGAACGCGCACCCGGAGCTCTTCGCGTTCCCCGGGGCGGGGCCGGAAGGGGCGCGTTCGGGATCGGGGGGACACGGAGGTACACGGGACTGCCGTGAGTGGTGTCGGGGGAGCCCCGGGGCCGTGACCGGGGCAGTGCTCCAGGGCGGGGGGGACACTCTGGAGAGGGCAGCGGGGATGGGGGAGCTGCCAGGGAGGCGGTGATGGAGGGCTCGGATGGGCTCCCGGTGCCCGGCTCTTCCCGTGTGACCCATTCCCAGCTCTCCCAATGTGACCCACTCCCAGCTCTCCCACTGTGACCCATTCCCAGCTCCCCATTCCCAGCTCTCCCACTGTGACCCCTTCCCAGCTCTGCCCGTGTCTCACAGGTGCCCGTGGAGCCCCCCCAGCAGCGATGGAGCCCCGCTGCCCACCCTGGCTGCAGACCCTGGCCCGGCCGTGCCGTCTCCTGCTCCACGCTCTGGGCTCCGGCCCCGCTGGGGCTCTGGCCGCGCTCCGGGTGCTGCAGCGGGACCAGCCCCACCAGGGCCCGTGCCCGGCGTTCCCCTGGCAGGCTCTCTCCGCAGCCCTGTGCGCCGAGGAGCCCGTCCTGGAGGGCACACAGGGCGTCCTGGCCGTGTGAGTCGCACGTGCTTGCAAGACTCGGTGTCTTGTGGGAGGTTTGGCGTGTCAGGTGCCTCGTTCGGGGCCGTGTGGTCGCTTGCCCTGGTGCAGCAGCCCACACGTGGAGTTGGGATCTCAGCAGAGACCTGCTGCTCCCCTGCAATAGCTGCTGAAGGCATCAGCTGCCTCCTCTTGCTCCCTAGTGCTCTGAGGCCGTGCTCCACGGGGCAGGTTGGAGTCAGGACAAGGGGGTTTGCTGTGACGAGTTGCCTCTCCTTTTCTCCCCTTACCTAGCAAGCCACGGCTGCTGCTGCTGCCCATCGTGTGCCAAAGAAACCTCTTCTCCCTGCTCCTCGTGGTGAGGGATGCAGTGCCAGGGGGCTGCCTTGGCCAGCTGCTCCAGGCCATAGAACAAGATTCCCATGTGGATCCCTGGATGCGGGCGCTGGGGGATCTACTCCAGCAAGGACCAAGAGCAGAGGAGTGCTCCCCATCTCCCACTCCCCTGTCTCCTGCATGCCAGCAGCAGCTTAGGTGCCTTGGCCAGAAAATAGCCCAGAACAAACCAGAAGGGAAAAGAAAATTGAACTGGTGCTTCAGCAAGCAGCCTGGTGCCACTGGAGATGTGATTGACTCAGTGCCTCAAGGTGAAAAGCACAAGGAAGTGTCAGAGGAGGGACTGGAGTTGGTCAGTGACAAAGAGGGGAAGAGGCTGCTGCTGGAAGAGGTGATGTTTGACCCTCTGGGACCCCAGGAATGTGAGGATGTGGCAGGGGTGGAAGAGGAGGTGCCTGAGGAGCCTTCAGGGAACACATGTGCTGAGAGCACAGACAGGCCTCCTCCAGACAGCTCCCAGCAGGCAGTTGAGGAGCTCAGGAAGATTCCCCAGACCGAGCCAGCAGCAGAGGTCCAGTCCTTTCTCCAGGTACTGGGTTGGGTTTGCTCTCCCCTTCCAGACAGTGAGCCTTCACAGCCTGATTCCCATTGCTTTGTCTCATTTCCCTCAGATGCATGGACAGAGGCTGAAAATGCTGCTGCTGCAGGAGTCCAGTGTAAGTGGTTGTTTCTGTCTGTCTTCTGGAGCCAGTGGTCTAAATGGGCTCGTGCCGAGGCCTCAGAAGGAGTGGGAAAGGAGGTGGGTTTCACAGACCAACTGGACAGGGATAGAAAGCCCTAGTGCCACCTCCTCTGAGCTTGGACACTGACACCTGCCTGCACCTCCAAGGGGCTGCTGTGAGGGGCAGCCTGGGGGCACAGTGCTGGCTGATGAGGGGGAAAGGAAAAGCCCTGGAGCTGTATGTTACGGGCTGGTTCATTTGGTGCATTACTCAGGCGTGTGTTTCCCTCCAGCGCTCTGAGCTGAGCACCCCACCCGAGCTGCGCATCCTGAACAGCTGCTCTCCCAGCCAGGTGAGCCTCAGCATCCCTGCTGCAGCTGCCAGTGCTGTGGAGTGCCTGCTGCCAGTCTCTAATGTGCCATGCCCTGTGCCATCCCCAGCTCGAAGGACTGTGCTCCTTCCTCCAGCTCTCCGTGTGCCCGGAGCCTTTGCTGGTGCGTTTCTGTGGGTGGCTACTGACTCTCACCCCCGACCTCAGCTACACCAGTGCTGCCATCCTGGCAGAGCAGCTCTTCCTCAGGCGAGTACGTGCAAGGGTAGCAGAGGTTTCCTGCTCGCTGTTTCCCTCTCCACTGTCCCTACCTGCTGCCTTTTCTGTCCCTAGGTCCTGTCCCTTACCCAGCCACCTTCCCGACACCTCATGGCTGCCCTCGCTTCATTTTCCTCCAAGTATTCCCAGCCCTTCTGCCGTGTGCTGGTGGCTGCAGTCCTGCAGGAGCCAGGGAAAGGTGCAGTAGGCCCGTGGGAGCTGGAGAGGGGCCCCAACTGCAGAGTGGTGTCTTCTGGGAGGCATTTGTCACATGGAAAATGTGTTAGGATCCATGGAGACACAGAGCTGGTTTTACCTGGGCAGGTGAATACAAGTTAGAATGGGACATGGGTTTACAGGTGCCTGAGATGGAGAGGGAGGGAAGGCCAGGCTGGCTTCCAGCATCAGTGTTCCCAGGTGCTGGGTGAACCCCTCTCCTACATGAACCCCTTTTCCCAGGGAGTGGTGCTATTTAAACCCTTGCTGCAGGTGGGCAAAGGAAGCAGGATTATCCTGAAGAGTTCAGTGGCGCACTCTGTGGTTTCTGCCTGTCCTGACTGAGACATCCACCTGTGTGAAGGGGTGCCAGGAAGGGCTGGGTACATCCCCATTTGGGGATTTGGCAGCCTTGGGAGGCTCTCCCCCATCCACCTTGCCCTTTCAGGTGCTGAGCAGACCAAGCTGGTGTGTGAGCTCGTTGAGGAGTGCCTGGAGCCCCACTGTGTGCAGCTGGTGCTGAGGTAAGGGCTTACAGAGCCAACAGCTCTGCTTTGGCCTCCTGCTTGCCTGGATGGGTCTGACTGCCTCCAGCCACCCAGGAGCACCAGTGAGGCTGTGGGGCAGCATCTCCTCTTCACCATCCCTTCAGCCAGGTCTTGGAAATGCCTCTGTCAGAGCAGCTCCTGCCAGTAGTGCAGGCGGCAGTGGGGCGGCAGGTGAGGGAGCCCCCTTGGCCCCCAGGTTTCCTTGCTGACTCCAGCAGTGCTGGAGCAAGGACCAGCCCTCCTGCCCCCTCCTGGGTTTCTTCCAGGACGTGCTGCCCCCGGAACTCTTGGATCTCCTGGTCCTGACTCTCTGTCAGCAGGCCCCAGCCTTTTCCACGTCGCTTGACTACGCCAAGCTGGTGACAGCCGTGCTCACCGTGTACCAGAGCCAGGTGGGCGAGCCCAGACTGGGGTCCCACGGGTTGGCTGCTGAGCCAGGGCTGCAGCTGGCCTGGGACCCGCCCCAGGGCTCCTGGGTGGGCTTCCTGGGTGGGCTCCAGGCAGGGCAGCACCCTGAGCTCGTGCCACCTCCATCCCAGGTCACCCCAGCTCACCGGAGCGGGCTGGCGGCCGCCCTGCACCGGAGCAACGCGGCTCTGAAGAAATCGCTGCAGGCTGTGCTGGAGGGGGCCAGGTGAGGTGGCACTGGGGGGGTCTGTCATGGGGGGATGACAGGCTGGGCACCCCAGGCTGCCCCGGTGGAGGGGAACCAGCAGGTGCCACAGATGGTGTGCTGGAGCCGTGATGGGGCTGTCCTGGAGCTGTGATGGGGCTGTGATAGAACAGTGATGGAGCCATGATGGAGCTGTGATGGGGCTGTGCTGGACCTGTGATGGGGCTGTGCTGGAGCCGTGATGGGGCTGTGATGGAGCTGTGATGGAGCTGTGCTGCCCTGGAGCCATGATGGAGCTGTGTTGGGGCTGTGCTGTCCTGGAGCCATGATGGAGCTGTGATGGGGCTGTCCTGGAGCCATGATGGGGCTGTGATAGAACAATGATGAGGTTGTGCTGGAGCCATGATGGAGCTGTGTTGGGGCTGTGCTGTCCTGGAGACATGATGGAGCTGTGTTGGGGCTGTGCTGTCCTGGAGACATGATGGAGCTGTGATGGGGCTGTGCTGGAGCCATGAGGGGGCTGTTCTGGAGCTGTGCTGTGCTGGAGCTGTGCCGTGGTGTGGGTGGTCCTGGGCTTCCCTGTTCTTGATTTCTCTGTTCCTTTTCTTTTTTCAGGTGATCGCCAAAGGGAACTGAGAGGTGACCCCATCCTGGCAGAGAGGCCACTGCAGCACAGCCCACCCCTGACCCTGCAGGTGGGGTCTGTGCCCCCCAGAGCCCCAGGGCAGCGCCTGCTGTGAGGGGGCTGTTGGTGGGCAGCATCATCCCAGCCCCCCATCCCAGGGGCTCGAAGGTCAGGGATCTGGGTTGGACAATTCACATGTTTCCAGGCATTTCTGTGTGTTCATTCTGATGCCAAAAAGCACGAAATAAATGAACTGCCTAGAGACAGTTTGGTCTTTGAGCAGCAAAGGTATTTGTTGCCAGCGTTGGGGAGCGAGGCAGTTCTCACTGCACAAACTGGCTGCAAAGTCTGAGTGAGAATCGAGGTAATTTATCCAGTTGACATTCAAGATTACAACATCTTAACATACATATTCATAGGGTTGTGATATCTAATTATCATATTCACAAGAGGTGGAGTTTGGGCAGAGCTTGGGGCAGAGCCTTCCAGGAACTTCTCTTGGCACAGTTTTTAGGTGGTCTGTCCACCTTTCATCCTCTTCACGGGGCATTTTCTCCTCTCCACCTTTCTTTGTTAGGTGTCCTAGCTAGTCAAGCTTGAAAACTCCTTGGCTCAAGGCCTTCCTACCTTATTCAAATGCCCTGATTCATGACCACTGGGTTTATCCTATAGCACTCCCAGCATTCTTCTAAGGTTTTGGTGCAGTGAATAGAACAGGACAAGTTATCCATCAGGTATCAAGCAGAACAAGCATCCAGCAATTTTCTAATTATTAATTATAATATTATAATTAGTAAAGGTACCTTTACTAATTCAGTTAACTCTTAGGCCTTGCTCTCACTTCAGTTCCCTCTGCTCCACCTCACTCAACATGATGCCCAGAGCCTCACCCAGCATGGCACCATCCAGGCCTTTGGGGCCTGTGTGTTCCACAGTCCATGGTGGAGCCCAAAACCCGTCGCTGAACCAGAACAGACATCGATTTGGGGCCTTGTGAAGTGGATAATTCTGGATTTAATTTACTCTCATACTTTCACGTGCCTTTTGCAAGCCACAAGCTCTGCACCCTCCCCGATGGCTGAGCTGGATTTGGAGCAGGGCTGTGTATCTGCAGTGCTGGGGTTTGCAGATTTCTGGCTACAGGATGGTGGAATTTAGCTGAAGAGCTGGGAAACTTGAATTTCCTGCTTTAAATCCACTGTTTTTCCCCTGTTTGCCAAGGGCCCTGCTCTGTGTGACATTTCCCATTGCAGGGTGTTTAGTGACATGCTAATAAAAAGTGCTTCTATAGGGTCACTGTCCCCAAAGTTCTGTCCTGTATCCTTGAAATTACCTGCTGGAAACCCCATGTGGGCACCTCCTGGGCTGAGAACTGGGGAGGAAGGGAGTGAAAGGGCTCAGAGAGGTGGTGCAAGAGTTTGAAGCAGTGCACACTTCTGGAGCTATTTAAAGACCCATAAACATTTGCATCTACAAAGGGAGAAAGGGAATTGAAACCTGTAAGTGTGACCTGTGACTACTTCAAGTTTGTTTATTTAGGTCCATCCAGGGGAAGGAAACTGAAGCATTAGGTGATGCTCTTAAGGCTGAGAGCACAGATTTCTTTACATAAGACTCTCCTAAGCTATTTTAGGTGACAGTGGACTGATGAGTCTTCAAAGTCTGCATTAGCTGGAGGACAGAAACCTCCAGGGAGCCGAATTGTTGCTGTGTTTGCATTCCACAGAGCTGGTGGCTCAGTAGGGTGAAGCTATTGTAGGGCTGCCCAAAACACGACATAAATAGAAATTGTGCCGTGATCATCAAGGTCTGAGCCTGCTGTTGTGGCTTTATTAGGTATCAGGCTCTGGTCTTTGCCGTTTCCCTGCAGAGCTTCCACCCAGTGACCTCAGTGTCATTGTCCCCACTGCTCCAGGTGGCTCACTGTGAAGGTGGTTGAGGACAATGTGTGGTGGGTCCATGGGGTGGTTTCTGGTCATGCAGGTGCTGAGTGTCCCCCGAGCTCCGTGGGCAGAGGGGAAGGGTTGGAACTCGGGGTCTGCTTTTGGAGCTGCTCAGTGTTGTCTTTAGGCTCCTTGTGACACTTCTTGGCACTGCAGCTTTTGCCTCCAACTCACTGGGACATACTGGGAGCTGCGTTTTGGGCCAATTTAGATGGTTTTTGCAAGAAACAGTAGTCAGGCAGGGATCAGCTACCAGGGAGAAGCCTGCTCTGCTGGGAACCACATTGCTGGCTTGTGGAAAGAGCCTTGTTAGCCCTGGTTTCGCTTTTCCCTGCAGTAAATCACGCTTGCCACATCAGCAGTAGCAGCCAGTGTTGGTCTGAGCAGCTTTTCTTCCAAGAGGTGGATAATCCAGATGACCACAGCCTCTGCAATCCAAGCTGTGAGTTCTGCTCAGCTTCAGCAGGAGCCCTGGCAGGTGCTGTCGCAGTGGCTGCTGCATCCCCAGAGGAACCTCGCTGGAAGGAGGACAGGGGACAAAGCCAAATCCCTTACCTCCCTGGGCTGGAGATCTCCCAGCAGGGTCTTGTTCATCCCCACTGGACAGGTCTGTGTGAGGGGAGCTGGGCTGCTTTTTCTCGTGTGAGGCTCTATGTTGCTTAGATTGCAATCACGATTTAGATGCTCCCAGGTTAAAAATAAGAATACATAAAAATCCCTGGGTGCTTTTAGTAAGTGCTTGTAGAGGCTCTTTGAATGGGATGGTTTGCAAAGAGAGTTGCTGCTTCTTATTAACCCTCCCCAGAGTGTGGGAGGGAAGAGGGGAGCTGGTGTGGTGGTGTCCTTGGGTCTGTGTCCCTCACAGAGCACCTTGCTGCAGCTCTGGACCTGCCAGGATGCTGGAGCAGAGCCTGCTCGGGTGCCTGGTGCCAGGCTGCTGCTCCTGGGGAGGGAGCCAGGGCTCTGTGCAATGGGGTCTGTCCTCCACCCACCTTGTTTTGTAGCCTCTGGCTCTGGGGCCACACGCTGGGCTCTTGCTCTGGCAGTCCCAGCAGTCTGGGAGAGGCTGTTTGCCTTCTCGAGGCTTGAGAGGTTTGCAGACCCCAAGGGGCTGCTTGTTCCTTGTGGTTCATCAGGGTCCCTGTGCCTGCAGCCTGTCAGGGCTGAGCATCAAGTCCAACTCAATGTAAGCTCATTAGGGACAGAAAGCAGCTTAAGAGGATGTGCTGGATTTGAGCAAAGGGATTGGGCAGGGGAAGGGGCAGTGGGGTGATGGCTGGGGGGAAGGTGGGGCTGCTGAGAGGGGCAGAAGCAATGGGGGTCCTGGGTAGAGCAGCTTCCCTTCCTCACCAAATATGATGCTACAGGGGTTCCTTATGAGCCATCCTGGTTTAGCCTGGTGCTGTGCCCCCCACGAAAGCACTGGGGGGATCCCCCATCCCCGTGGAGGTCCTGAGTGCCACCACCCTGCCCTGAGCCTGCTGCAAGGGGCATGCTGAGGCTCAGGGCTGCTCTGCTCTGCAGCCAACAGGAACGAAGGGAGCAGTCGTGGTCTTTCCCAGCTCTGTCACCTCCTAAGAGCAGGAACTGGCCCTTCACTGAAAACAGCTCCCCTGGCCACCTGCATGCCTCCCCTCCCACCCTGGCCGTCACAGGGAGCTCCCAGCTGCTCTCATGCATCTCCTTTAAAGGCCTTCTCTCATCGGGCTTGTCCCTGGCAGCTCCTTCTGCTGCAGATGCAGTTGCTCTGCCCTCCGGGGAGGCTCTGCTGCTGCTGGCAGCCCGCACCCTGCGGGGTCCCGGCGCCCCCCGACCCACCACCTGCCAGCTCCGCCGTGTCCCCTGAGCCCCTCCTGAGTGCTGGCTCCGAGCTGAGAGGCCCTAACATCTGCCTTCAGCTGCTTGAGACGAGTTCAGGCAGGTAATGACCCGGGGAGCATTTGGTAGAGTGGCCAAGGTGAGGGAAACTGCTCAGTTTGGCTCTCAGGGGGTTTCCCGATGCCAGACCCGCTGTGGGGCTCTGTATTTCCATCTGTGAAACAAAGATAAGGAGTCAGTGTCTGTGGGGCTGTCAGAGCTGTAGGAAAACAGCAGGCTGCAAGGTCTGCCACGGCTGTGATGGAGAAAGTGCTCTGTAGCAGAGACCAGCCCTCTGGAGGATGCTGGAGTGATGAGTTTGGCTGGTCCCCACTGGCTGGGGGCTCCCGAGTCCCTGGATGGGTGAATTCCCAGTGTATAGGTATGAAATGGGCTGGCTTTGACAGATACCAACTGCTGCTTGCTTTTACACCTTCATGAGGCTCTGGGAGTCAGGTGATGGCCCTGCATGGTGCTGGGGTGACCCAGACTGAGCTTGGCCAAGGCTTTGCACAGGCATGTGGGGCTTCAAGCAGTCCCTGCTCTCTGTCCCCTTAGATCTCTGCTGCATTTCCTGTCCCAGCCAAAACAATTCTCTGCCTGCCCCACATCTGCATGTCTGTGGGCACAGCCTCTGAGGAGGCACATCCTGTGGGACAGTCCCTTCTGCACAGTGACTTTACTCTGCACTGGGAGAGGGACTCTGTGGACTTTCTGCATCTTTCTCTGATTCTTTATATGTTGTAAAACAGCTTAAATGAGTTGTCCAAGCTCCCTTGGACTTGTAAATCTTCTGCAGAGTCTCTCTGGGAGCCAGCGTGGCAGGAGGGTGCTCGGGGATGGCTCTGTCTGCAGGCTGGGGGACAGTGGGTCACTCCCACTCTGCACTGGGTGCTCACACTGGTTGGGGGGTGCAACCTTACCTCCCCCCATGGAGATGACCCACACCACGAGCCCCAAGTGAGGAAACAGGGGTGGCGAGTGGGAAAGTCCACCCTCAGTGCTGCCCACGTATGGGGCTTGTATTAAATTCCTCCTTTGCCTTGCTCCATGCCCACCCAAATGCCACCAGCCTCCTCCAGAATCAGGGCAGGTCTCCCCACCTTTTTCCCCACAGATGGGGGGGAAACTCCATGCTAAAGAGAGGAGCTCGGAGCTCCTGCTGGGTGAGAAAGTGCTTTAAAAATACTACATCTCAAGGCATTCTCCATCTGTGCCCAGCTACTGTGTGTCTCTCACGATAGGTGTGCTGGTCCTGGAGCCTCTGTGCTTCACAAATGAAGCCGCTCACAGGGACCCCACTGGGAGAGGGGGAAGAGGAGGTGCAGGGACTCACTCAGGGGCGGCGGCGGCGGCAGCGGCACAGAACGAGCTGCCCCCCCGGCCCCTCACCTCGGAGGTATGTGCACTAAAGGTTCACCCCACAGCTCTTGGGGTGCTGGCAAGGATGGGATGGCGACAGCAATGCCAGGCAAGGGACGTTGAGCATCATTTTGGCGTGGTGGCCTCTTCTCCTGCAGCCACTGCTCTCAGGGAGTGACCCCCAGGCTTGCCAGGAGGTGAGGGGAAAGCCCTGCTGTAGTCCTTTCCAGAGCCAGGGGCAAGTTTTGGGGGTTCAAACCCTTTCCCAGTTGTGTGCTGGGCTCTAGCATGGGGCTGCAGGAGGCTCTTTGCACAGCAGCCCCAGTTTCTCCATGTGCTGCTGACCTGCCATCCCTGGCAGGCTCCAGCATCCCTGGCCTCAGTGAGCAGGGATGCTACAGAGCTGCCAGGCTTTCTTGCACCCAGGGCAGAGTTTTAGGGTGATGAGACCATCCTGGTACATTTTTTAGGGGGGCAAAAGCATGCTCCCAGGCCCGCCATCCCCGTAGAGGTGATGTGAGAAGGTGCTTGTGCTCTGTCAGCAGCTGGGGTTGTTGTGCTGGAAGAGGCCAGCTCGCAGTGAGGTCTGCTTGGCAGCCAGGGCAAAATAAAAAAAAAAAAACCCAACAAAAACGACAGTGCTGAGGAAAAGCACGACTGTGGGCCAGTGACTCATTGCTGGCTGGAAACAGCTCCAGTGGGTTCCTGGGTGGCAGCTCTGCAGCAGGAGTGGAGGGAGAGCAGGGACAGGGACGGAGCAGGCTGTGGAGGATGCTCAGAAAGCACCCAGGTCCGGAGCAGCACCCACCGAGGGGTGCCCTGGCAGCTGGGGGAGTGTGGGGAGTGGGATGCTGCTGATGCTTTCTGAGTTTCTTTGGGCTTTACCCAGGCTTCTTTCCACAGGGAGCAGCAGGCAGAGCTGTCTGGGCTCCCCACATCTCCAGATGAAGGTAAGGCATCCCCAGGGTGGGGATGGGGGCAAAATGGTGGGGTTTGCACCCTCCCTCCCTGAGCAGCAGGAGGGTGTCCCCTGGCCTGACAGAACTTGCCTGCAACCTCTTCCAGCCCTGGGATCCCAACCCCATCCCCTGGATCTGCCTGACCAGCTGTAACCCACCCTCTTCACTAGATCCCTTGCCCTCCTCCCCCTCCCCTGGCACAGCCTAGCAGCAGCTCCCCTAATCCCACGAGGGCATTTTGCAGGGTGCCTGACAGCTCCTGTCCCCCATGAGCCTGCAGGCTGCCAAAATGCCAGTGGTGTTTTTGGGGGTCTCCCCTGAAGTGGTGTCAGCTGCTGCCCAGCTCCCACCACCCTTTCTGTCCCCAGGCAGGATGAGCAGACCCCAGGGGCACCCAGATGGGGTTTTGGCTGGGAGCAAGCAGAGCATGGAGCATGTCAGCAAGGTGAGAGGGAGGGGAGGGTAACAGGTTGGAGGGCATCTTCCCTCCCCAATCACTTGGGCTCA
This sequence comes from Formicarius rufipectus, assembly GCA_013399695.1. Taxonomy (NCBI): domain Eukaryota; kingdom Metazoa; phylum Chordata; class Aves; order Passeriformes; family Formicariidae; genus Formicarius; species Formicarius rufipectus. The sequence goes on from VXAU01005357.1 coordinate 868,044, forward strand.
GCCAGGCCCCCAGCCTCTTGGTGCTGGTCTTTTTGGGGTGCCATGTAGCACCAGGGAGAAGTTTGCTCCAATAATGCTCTTGTGCCTCCCAGGTGCCAGGCAGGGACAGGCAGGGGCAGGCTGCTCACACCGGGGACAGTGACAGGACTGAAGAAGGTGGGTGAGTCCATATCCCACATCCCAGCTGGGTCCCCTTAGGGGAAGGCTCGAAGTGGCTGTGGATGAGGACAGGAACAGGATGTTCTAGCTGGGGGTACATGGGGAAGGGCAAACTGGCCTGGAGGGACCTGAAGCCCCTCCCAGATGCTGGGGAAGGATTGGGATGGTTCTGCACCAGAAGCACCTGCTCCCTGCCAGCACAGGAGGGCAGAGGGAGGAGAAAAGGCTGAGGAAAAGCCCTTATGTGTGGTCTATCGTGGTGTCACTGCCTCCCTGCAGATGCAGAAGCCCTGGAGGAGCCAGTGCTAAGTTTCCCCAGCGAGCTCTCAGTGCTGGACAGAATAGGCTTGCACAGGTAAGGCCAGTGAGCACCTGCATCTCTCTGGGGGCTAAGGGACAGGGTGGTCCCAAGGCACCACATGGTCCAGAGATTGGACTTTCTTCCTTTTTCATTGCACAAGAGTTGCTGTCCAGGCAGTGGGCACTTGACTTCTCACTTCTGGTGGTGGCTGGTCCCGCTGGGGGCAGAGCAAGGGCAGTTTCAAGGTGCAGGCCCTGTGATGCCTCCATCCCTGACAGCACCTCTCTTTCTGCAGGGTGGCTTTGACAGAGCAGGATCTGGAGGTGAGGGCTGCCAGGGGCAGGGGTGGGCTGGGGAAGGGGGACACAGGGATAGATGCCTTGCTGGCTCACAGTTCCTTGGCTGTGCCCTGCTCCTGGACACCCTTCAGGCACTGCAGTCCACTGGCAGACACCTTATAAACCCTTTCCCAGCGATGCTTTTGGCATTTGGAGGCAGCTGCATTTCCATGGCAAGATGAATCTGTCCTCTGAGTGCCCAGCAATCCCACAAAGTGCTCTGCAGCTGCTGAAGAGAGCCCTTAGCTGGGGAGGTGGCAGGAGCCACACTAATAATAATTTCCCTGCAAGTGCCAGGGCTGAGTCAGGCTCCACTGGCAGCTGGAACCAACAGCAAGGGCTGGCGTCTGCCTGGCGTGTGCTCTTGCCAGGAGGGCTCAGGATTTCCGTGTGTTACCATCTGCCTGGGAGATGTGTCTCCTCAGGCTGGCATCTCAAGGGACTGTCCCCAGCATGCAGCAGCCTAAGGGGTGCTGGGGAAAGGCAAGTGCTGATTGTCTTTAACACTGCCCTGTTTGGTGGGATGCTGGGAGGTCCGCCTGTGACAGCAGCAGATAATCCTGGTGGCTTCCCTTCTGCCCCATGTCTCATCTCTTGCCCCCCATGCCACAGGCAGCCTTTGCCCACCTCGCCCTGGCTTTTCGCTGTGACATGTTCACCCTGCAGCAACGGGTGCAGGTGGAGAAGAGGGCACGGGATGCAGCAGAGGAAAACATCCAGGAGGAGTTGGGGCACTGCCGGGCTGCCCTGGAGGTAGGTGGGCACCAGGGGGATGGCACGTGCTGGGGACAGCCAGCCCAGGAGGGGTTTGGACAGCTCAAAGTCCCAGCTGCAGCAGCTCCATTGTCTCCCCACACAGAGGCTGGGTCCATCCTGCACCAGTGTAGGCTGCAAGGAGACACTGGAGGAACTGCAGCACAACCTGACTGTGCTGTCAGCAGCTGTTGAGCGGGCAACCAGCGCCGCAGAGAAGCTGGGTGCTGTACATCAGGTCTGTGCACAAACCAGGGCTCCCTGCCAGGGCTGGGAGCGATGGAGGGATGCCACAGCTGGGCTTGCTGGCATTTGTCCATCCTCCTCGTGGTGCTGGCCTTGACCTCGTGTTTGAGTGTCCCAGCACGCAAGGGATCTGCCTACACTTGGGAGCAGGAAGGGGATGCATCTGCCCTCCTTGGGTGGAGGTACCATGGGACACACAGGGATGGAACTGGCAGAGAACTGACTCCTTAGGGACCAGGAGGTGGAGGCCCTAATCCCCCATCCTGCAGGAAGCCCGGATGAGCCGAGCAGCAGAGGTGATGGTCCAGCACGTGGAGAACCTGAAGCGGCACCACATGCGGGAACACGCGGAGCTGGAGGAGATGAAGCGCCTGATCCAGCAGAACTCCCGCAACCGGCAGCTGGCGGAGACCCAGGGTGAGGTGGGCTCTGCCTCTGGGAACCACGCGGGGTTTGCATGGAGCAACCCTGCAGGATTGGGTTCTGAACCCCTCCAGGGGGTCAGTGTGACTCACCAACCGCAGAGCCAATGGGTTGTGCGAGTTGGGGACCAGTGCTGGGGGACAGCTGGGACCTGGTGACAGCTGCAAGGGGTCAGTGTAACAGCAGACACAGCGTGGGAGCAGCTGCTGGTGGCTGGAGAGACGTCCCCCCATAGCCCAGCTGGGAATGTGGGGCAGGGGGGCCCCGTGCACACAAAGAACTCTTTGTCTCTGAACACCAAGCCCCACTTATGCCATTGCTGTGCATGTGACCAGGTCCCCCTGGCCAGGGCACTCCTGCCACGCACAGAGCACATGGCCAGGACAGCTTTCAGTGGGAGAAAGGTTTGCAACTGCCTGCTCATCAGCCCCATTAGTGTTGGGGGGTGATGTAAGGCAGCTTCTCTTTGCTCCCAGATGATGTGGAGCCACGGCTGAGGCCTCACCCCCTGAAGCGAACTTTCCATCAGGTAACTGGGCCCAGTTCAGCCAACTCAGAGCCACTGCCTCCCCCTGCCCTGCTGCTCTCCCTCATCTGGCTGTCCCCATGCACCCCCTAGTCCCCAGGCAGTGCCACTCGGGCCAGCTGTTTGCTGCAAAGAAGATCTGCTAGAAGTGCTGGGGATGAGGCAAAATGCAGAGGCAGGCTCAGAGTGCTGTGGGGAGACAGACAGGATGCCCGAGGCTGCTTGTCCAGAGATCTCAGGCAAGTCCCTCTGCATTGCAGGGTCATAGCACGAGAGCCACAGGCTTGGCTGTTCTCTAGCACCAGCTCGAATTCAGCACTGACTCCCCTACAGCTCAAGAGGTAGGGGAGTGGTTGGGGAGGGCGTTAGGCAGCCCCACCAGCACAGCTTGAAGCAGTAATGACAGGCGCAAACCCCTTGGCTTTGACCTTCCCTCATCTTCCCAGCTTTCCACGTTCACCTCTTAGTGCCAAGACCAGTGGGAGCTGGCAGTGCCCCTTCTCCTTGGTGTGCCTTGCCTGTGCTGGGGAGGTGCTGGGGAAGGAGGGGATGAGAAGCAGCCGCGCTCACCCCCAGCCCCTCTGTTGCAGGGGTCTGCCCGCCGCAGAGTCAGCATCGCTGTCATCCCCAAGCAGCTCCTGGTAAGGACACGAGCAGGGGGGGACAGACAGAGCTGTGCCCCACCCTCGGGCATGTGTCCCCAGACTTTCTGCTACTGAGGCTGCCCACTGATCCTCCCACTTTTGGTGCCCAGCCAGGTGCCAGCCCTGACAGCCGAGCAGCCCTGGTAGGTGAGCAGGAGCCAGAGGGGGTCCAGCACTGGCCCAGCACCCAGAGGTAACTGGTGGCAGGGCACTGGATGACAGAGGAGACGTGGTACTGGCTGCTGCTGGCCCATGCAGGACAGAATAGACCCCGTTCCTCTCTCTCTGCAGGAGTGAGCTGGAGCCACAGGGCCAGGGCAGTGCCGTGCCTGGGCAGTTGGTGGCTGAGGCAGATGGCAGAGGCTCAAGTGCAGGGGATGAGGAGCCAGAGCAGCTTGGACTGACGTGAGCAGCACTCTGTGTGTGCCCAGCATTCCCCTACTGGGGTGTGTTAAACACCCTCTCCATCCCCAGCTGGGGTGGAGGTGGGATTTGCTCTCCCACGGATGATGAGTGTCCCTGGTCACCTTCTTCCCAGGTCCAAGGGGTCCACAGTGGAGCTGTGGCGGCCGTGGCTCTTCCTCCCGCAGCAGTACTGGGTTTTGTTCTGGCTGCTTCTCCTGAGCATCACCTTCCTCTTCCTCATCCGCGTCCTGGAGCTGCAGCAGCTGCAGTCTGCAGCACCGCCCAAGGCCTAGCTGGACTGGGGAGGGGAAGGCAGCTGGGAGGTGTCCCTGCTCCTTCCCCCTGCCACGAAACACCAAACCCCTAGAATAATAAAATTGGAGGAAAAATGGGGGAATTGTAATGCTGGAGCAGGGGGAGCATCCTGTGGATTTAAGGTATGGTTGGTATCTCCATATAAGCATGCAAGGTTCACACGCCCTCTGCCACTGCGTGCTCTCATCTCCGCTGAGATTCAGGTCCTAATGCTCGTTTGCTGCCGCCCGGGGGACAATGCTGGGGCTAGAAGGAGCAGGACTGTGTTCAACCTTTCTCATGGCACCACAAAATGCTCACAAACAGAGGGAGCTGTTTCCGACCGCTCCGCAGTCTTGTAAAACAGCCTGGTTCGACTCACACTCCCCATTTCCGTGTCGGCCCTGAAACACGAGTGGACTTCACTGCACCCACACCCAGCAACTTTGCAGGGTCCCGAGGTGCGGGGGGGGGGGNCCCCAGGAAGAGGCCCGAGGGGGCTGCAGGAGGGAGGGATGGAGGGGCTGGGCTGCTCGCCGTGGCCGCCGGCGGTGCCACGGGTGACTCACGGTGTCCGACACAACCCACGCCCCGTGACCTTGAGTCACCGTCCCCAGCCCCGGGGCAGGTTGCCCCTTTGCCGTGACGGCCCCTCCAGCAGCACCCCAAGGACATCGCCACCAGAGACCCCAAAAAGCACCCGGCCAGGAGTGACCTTCGGCGATCCCGGCGCCTCCACCCCCTGCCCCAAGGTACCTTCACCCCACTGGGATCGCCCCCACCCAGGGGAACCCAGGCGGAAACATCACCCCTAAAGTTTCCAGGTGAGCTGTGGTGGTCTGGGACACCGGTCGGGGTCTGGGACACCGGTCGGGGTGTCACCCCCACCCCGGGTCCCCCGGTGCCTGCAGCTCCCTCCTGGCTGATTTCGGACTGCGGGGGGAGCGGCACCTGAAGCGCTTTGGCTTCATCACCCGAATCGTTCGCTTTGCTTTGCGAAAAGTCTGGTTGGTTTCTCACCCCCCAGTTCAAAAAGCCGTGCCGGGGTTGCGCTGTGCCGCTGGTTCCGCTGCTCCAAACCTGCCCGCGTTATCCTCTGCAGCGGCATCGGGGCCGCCCCCGCCCGGCTGCGCCCCCCGGGCCCGAGGGGAGGGTCGGGCAGGCGAGGGGAGGGGAAGCCCGAGGAGGGGAGGGCAGTGGAGGGGAGGGCAGGGCCGGGCTGGCTGGCAGCTGCTTGCGGAGACGGAGCTCGTTTCCTGCTTGCCCTCGCCCGGCTGCGGGCAGGTCCGGTCCCTCCCCACGCCCCGGTCCGTGCCTCAGTTTTCCCCTCCGAGGGGCTGTGGAGGTGAGTGGGGGCTAGGGATGGGCAGAGCATCCCTTGGCGGGGAGGGTGAGGGCTCTGCTGCGCCCCCGGGGCTGTGTTCCCCCGCTCGGATGCGGCGGTGCCAGCATCCCGACAGCTGGTACCCTCCGCCCGCCCCGCCGAGAGCATCGCTGCGCAAGGCGGGGAGGGGGCTGTGCCAAAACCGAGGGGCTCAGCCCCCCAGAGAGCGTGTCCTTCGTGTCCTCGGGATGTCGAACGGGGATGCTCCGTGACTGGGAAACGCTCTGTCTCCGTCTGCCTCCTCCCTGCAGCCTTTCTCGGGGGCAGCGGGCTTCCCCCGGCCCATCCTCACTGCTTTTCCCCTTCAGTCCCTGAGTTCTGCTGTTCCCGGAACAAAGGGAAAAGACAGCGGTTCCCATATCTCCTCCTGCACTCCATTCCCAGAACCAGCAGTGCTCTCTGTGCCGAGTAGGAAGGGTGGGAAGAACTTCGCAGAGATCCATAGAGGGAATCTCCGTGGCATCCTCGTGGGGACGATTGTGGTTTGGGGGAAGGAGGAGGAGAAAAAGGATGTCGTGTGTGAAGCCTGGCCGTAAACAGACTTCCTCTTTGTGCCGAAATTCGTCTGCAAGAGGCAGGTCTCTCCGTGGGGCTGGTGCCGAGCAGGGGAGACCAAACTGAGCAGCAAAAGCAAGGGGGGCAGGTTGGCTCCTCTCCGAGTGTTGTCTCTGCCCAGGGCTCCCTGGGACGTGGCCAGGCTGTGGCTTGTGGATCCCTGGCAGAGGGCAACGTCAAAATTTCCCAAAGAAGTGCCCACTTGTGCTGACAGCAGTGCAGGAGACAAGGCTGGATGCGGGGAGTTATGCACCCCTGAAAGGGGGCCCCCTCCTCTGAGACACCAGGTCCCTGCAGCTGTCAGCATCAGCCTTGGGCAGTGCTGGTGCCACATCTGTCACTTCCCCTCGGCCCTTCTCCCCATAGCTCCATGCTGTGGCCTTGCAAAGGGGGCCTGAGCTCAGCTGGGGTGTTCTCAGGCACCCACATCCCCACCTCAAAGCTGAGGAACCAACAGGAATTTCCCCTTCCCTCCAAGCATTAAAACCCACCCAAAACAAGGCAGGTTTCAGCAAAGTTGGCCAGGGTGATTTCCCTGTCCAGTCCCACACCTGGGATGTTTCTCCTGAGCACAGTAACACTGGTAAGAGCATCCAGTGTCTTCACCCCATCCTGACACCTTCCTGGCCCAGCCAGCCATTGAAAGCAAGGGCTTTGGCCAAACTGTTGGTTGATCACAAGGAAGCCTCTATCCTGCCCACCAGCCTGATGCTGGAAAGGTTTTCATGGGGTCTAGCTCAGCTCAGCAGCCTGGCCTGCAGGTCTCCAAGCTGGATCTCAAACCCAGAACAACCTGTCCATGCTGTGAGCCAGTGCAACAGCAAGACAAGGGGATCTGCTTCTGCTGGAAATCATCCCAGCTTTCAGCTCTGTATAGAGACATGTCCTTTCCCACCCCACTTCCATGTCCGTGGAAGACACATGAGCTCCTGGGCAGCTCCCCTCACTATTTCCCAAGAGGCTGCTTCTCTCCATGCAAGGACAAGGGGGAGACCCCAACCTGCAAAGTGGGATGGGGTGTCTGCTCCAGAGATGCTCCAAATGTGCCAGACTTGGGTGATGTCCCTATAGGCATGTCTGTAGCCACCCCAGCCAGAGCCAACATGAGCTGAGGCAGGGCTGGCTGCAAACCCCTCTCCTCCCTCCAGCTTCCAGGAACAGTATTAAGGGAAGAAATGCAAAAAACACTCATGGGAGGAGCAGAACCAAGGGCTGCCTGACTCAGCACTGTGCCCTCCTCTGTGCCACTGGCCTTTGTGGGCTGAAAGCTGATTATTTGCATCAAACCTTCAGGAACAGAATTTTCCCAGGAGTTTCTGTCCTTGCTTGCAGTTGTCAAAGGGGTCTGAATGTGCCAAAGTGCTGGCATCATCATCACTTCTGTAGCAAATGGTGTAACACAAGGTTTGTTGTTCTGCCTCCTCTGAGCCTCTCTGCCAAAGCATAAGGGCTGGAAAGCTTTCCTGGGCAGCACGCTCCCCTTGGCATCATGCCCAGTGGGAATAGAGGCCTTGAGATGGGCTTATTTCAGAGCCAGGGGCTGCTGAGGATGGAGTAGATGCTCCCAGCCTGAGCAGCTGCCTCTGCCCCATCTCCCTGGGGCTGCTGCATGGTGACCTTGGCAGTAACATGAGCTCCAGGGGAGAAACATCTGCACGGGGCACTGGTGCCAGGTCAGGCAGTGCTGCCTGGGCAGTCCCCGTGGCAGGAGAATGGATGCCTGTTGGGACAGCATGTCTGTGCTCTCCAGTGAGGTTTGCAGCTCTGCCTCAGTTTCCCCAGGCTCATTCTGTCCTGCTGGCAGTGCTCAGGGAAAGAGCAGGAATCTCCCCCCAGGTCTCACAGTCCTGTCACAAATGCATAGGTCACGTCCCCTGTCCCCACACTGCCACTCTGGGGACTGGTGGGTGCCAGCTCCTGCTCTGCTTGGCTGGATGCCTTGTCCTATATCTGCCTAGGAAGGAAGAGGTTAAAATGCCTGGATTTCCTGACTGTGATGGTGGGAGGGAAGGTGACCTGAAGAACTTCTTTGCAAAGCACAGTTGTGGTGTAGGGAAACCCCCGAGTGAGACTGAATTTGAAACACAGCTAGAATTCAGTCTTTCCAGCCCAAATTTAAGCCCAGGCTTAAGCAACTGTATTCCCTGCCCCCACACCGGGGTGCCACCAAGTGCCCAAGGTAACCCTGAGTGGCAGGAGGGCAAAGAGCGGTAGTTCAAAGGTAGGAGTGCTCAGTTTTCTTGAGCCTTTGCACGGGATCCTCCTTGTCAGTGCCGTGTCTCCACCAGCTGCTTTGCTGGGGTGGGCGAGCCTTTGACAGCCCCGGGGCTTGGCGACAGTGGCTGGAAAGGGCAAGGCTTTGTTCTTCATGCTTGGGCTGGCAAGACAGAGGGTGGCACAAGCTGGTGCTGGGGGGAACGGTGCTGGGAGTGGGAGGCAGATGTAAGGAGTGCTGGTCCCCTGGGAGATGCCAGGGGCAGGGGGTTTTGGGGTTCCCAGGGGAAATGTGCTGTACTGCCCCTCCCACGGGTTCCTTGGAGTGATGGGGGCCACTCATATGGTGATTTGACTGTTTTTGATTTCTCCACTGGTGCTTCCTCTGTGCTGATCTGCTTCTGCCTCCTCCGGGAGTGGCAGAGGTGGAGATGGGGGAGAAAGTTGCACCACTCCAGTTACAGAAGCCAGACTAGCAGGATGGATCCAGTCCTGCTCCCCGGGTCTGGTCTTGCTGGGTTTTGGGGCAGTGGTGATTGGTTCCTAAAGACAGAAGCCTCTTCCCATCCCCCCGTAGCAAGGCCAAGGGTGAAGAGGAAGGAAGCGGTATCTCTGCTCCGAAACAGCTTGCTCTGCTCTTGGCTGCTGCAGGTACACGCCGTGTGGAGGAAGCCACTTGCTGTCACCACAGCCCTGCCCATGCTGTGCCCTGACGTCACCACGGCAGGGTGACACCGTGGCTCTCTGGGTGCAGAATCTGGGGGACGTCCCACCAGCTGCTGCCAGAAAAGGCCCCAATTTTGACAGTGCCATCACTCAACCTGCGCCTGGGAGACCTGGCACTGAGACACCAGGTATGGTACTGGATGGGTTTGGGGATAGGGTCCAGGAAGGTCCCCTTCCCGCTGATCTCTGCCATTCCTTGCCAGGTTTGTGGGTGACATGAGTGTGCCAGCTGACGAGCCGGGCAACCCGGCCCATGCCATCTTCGAGAGGTTCCTGCATGCAGGGGAATGCCAGGAGGTGCTGGGCTGCTTCAGGGAGCTGTGCCAGCAGCTGGGGCTGCAGGGCAGTGGGCTGCAGCTCTACCATGGCCTCAAGGCTGCCCTCAACTACTGGAGTGCCAAGGCCCTGTGGAGCAAACTGGATAAGAAAGCTGGGCACAAGGACTATGACCAGGGCACAGCCTGTGCCAACACCAAGGTACCAGGGATGTGGGGTGAGGGGTTTGGGTCCCTCCCTGCCTTGTATCCTTGCTCCTGGGGTGAGAGCATGTCTTAGGGCACTCTGCCCCTAAGCCCAGGGGGATGCAGGATGTGCCAGGTGGGAGTTTGATGGGGTTTAATGGGACAGAGTTAGTGCTGCTCCTCTCTGCATGGTGTGATGCCACCCAGCCAGCAGTGTTCTTCCTCCTCCTAGCTGCTCCTCACTGGAGACATCCCATGATGGGGCTGCAAAGGGGCAGAGGGGCCTGACAAGCTCTTTCTGGGAGACAGGAACATGCTACAGTAGGATGTCCCCCTGGGGCTGGGGTTCCCCTGTCCCACAGCTGATGGCTTTTGTCCCCACTGCTGTGTCCCATCATCCCCTAACCCTGTGCAGAGGTTGGCAGGAGACCAAACCCTGCCAGGAGGTTTGCAGCCTTATCTCACCCAGTGCTTTAATTGCTGCCATTACCCTGGCACAGGCAAAGTTCAGGGGGCTGGCGGGCACCTCACTCACAGAGTCCCCTGGTTTGCAGGGAAAATCAGTGCTTGAAGCCTGTGGGAAAAGATGAATAGTGGGGAGGGTGGACCCTGACCTGGAAAGTGGGGAGACGCTGCCTGTGGGGATGCTGAGCTTCCTGGAGGTTCACTTGAACCTCTGCTGTGGGGGCTGCCCGCCCTGTTCACACCTGTCCATCCCCTGTTCACCCCATCCCCTGGCAGTGCCTGGTGGTGGGAGCTGGCCCCTGTGGGCTGCGGGCAGCCATCGAGCTGGCACTGCTGGGTGCCCGCGTGGTGCTGGTGGAGAAGCGGGACTCCTTCTCCCGCAACAACGTCCTGCACCTCTGGCCATTCACCATCCACGACCTGCGGGCATTGGGGGCCAAGAAGTTCTACGGGCGCTTCTGCACCGGCACGCTGGACCACATCAGTGAGTCTTGGGGAGGCAAAGCTCTGCTCTGCCACCTCCCCTCCTGTGGGGAGCCCAGGGGTGCAGCACTGAGTGCTCCTCTCCTCTCCCAGGTATCCGGCAGCTCCAGCTGATCCTGCTGAAGGTGGCTTTGCTCCTGGGGGTGGAGGTGCACATCAGGGTAAAGTTTGAGGGCCTTGTTCCCCCCAGAGACAAAGCAGGTATGGTATCGCTGCAGGGTGGGTGGTATCACTGGGGACAAGGACAGGGCTGTGGCTGGCCACTCTTGAGTCCCCCAATCCCTCTGCTAGCCTGGGCTGTGCCTTTTGGGGGAATGAGATGCAACCCACTCCCTGCTCCCTGGAGCAGGTCCCAGCTGAGAACCAGCACGCTCATGACCATCCCTCTCCCCACAGGTGCCTGGCAGGCTGTGGTGCAGCCCAGCTCCTCTGCCCTCACCCACTACAAGTTTGACGTCCTCATTTCAGCTGGTGGTGGCAAATTTGTCCCTGAAGGTGACAACAGGGGGTCTCTGCCACCCCGGGGCCAATAAGGGGGACTGGGTGGGGGCTCACACCTCTCCCCTCCCACAGGGTTCAGGCGGAAGGAGACGCGGGGGAAGTTGGCCATCGGCATCACCACCAACTTCATCAACCGCCACAGCCGGGCGGAGGTGGAGGTGGCTGAGATCAGCGGCGTGGCCCGCATCTACAACCAGCAGTTCTTCCAGAACCTCTACAACAAAACGGGTCAGTGCTCCCAGTCCTGGCACAAGAGGGCATTGCATGTCCCTGTCCCCTCCTGATGCAGCGGGAGGCTCAGCCCTAGGATGACCCCTGTGATGGGATGTGTGTCCCCACACAGTACCTCATTGCAGGGGACATTTGGGGGCTGAGCCCAGTGCGGGGGCTCCCTGTGGCCATGGCTCATCCCCTTCCCCATCACCAGGCATCGACCTGGAAAACATTGTGTACTACAAGGATGATACTCACTATTTTGTCATGACGGCCAAGAAGCAGAGCCTGCTCAAGAAGGGGGTCATCCTCCAGGTGAGAAGGGCAGGGTCTGGCTCTGGGATCCCACAGTTGAAAGCCTAGAAGGTGGGATGCAAATTTTGGGTGCTGGTTTGATTGCACACCCTTGGGGTGGTGGGAGCTCGGGCAGCTGTTGCCTGTGCCACAGGAAAAGTCCTTCTGGGCAGTTCAGAGCCCAACAACACAGCTGCACCCCAGAGCTGGGTGCTCACAGGCTGAGGGGCAAACACCACCTCCCACATCCCAGCCAGCTTCACCCCATCCCCACAGGACAAAGCGGACATTGAGAGCCTCCTGTCCCCGGAGAACGTGTGCCGGGATGCCCTTCTCAGCTATGCCAAAGAAGCTGCCAACTTCTCCACCAACTACCAGCTGCCTGAACTGGAGTTTGCCCTCAACCACCGGGACCAGCCGGATGTTGACATGTTTGACTTCACCTGCATGACACGCTCAGAGAATGCAGCGCTGGTGCGGGATTACAAAGGGGCCCGTCTGCTCCTGGGGCTGGTGGGCGACTGCTTGGTGGAGGTGAGGGTCCCCCCCGCAGCACCACCTCCTGCCTCTCCCTGCAAGATGCGTTGGTTGCAATATATTCCTCCTCCCCGAGTGCTTCTTGTCCCAACTGCCCAGTGCACCCCAACCCAGCCTCCCCAGGTCACAGTAGTGGCGTGCCTTGGTGAGGTTATCCCCTTCCCCATCCCCACTGGACATTTGGGGTTGGTTCAGGGTGGAGGAGCAGCCCAGCTCCTCCCCAGACGCAGCTGCACCAACTGGGAGGAGACAGCTACCCATCCTCTCCCTGCGCGTCCCGCTGCTGCTCCTGCTTTCATCCCTGGCCAAGCCTGGCAGCTCTCAGCCTCCTCCCAGCTGCCCTGACCGGCCATACGACTCCAGCCCCAGCTCTGCCTTTCCCTTTGCAGCCCTTCTGGCCACTGGGCACCGGGGTGGCCCGGGGTTTTCTTGCCGCCTTCGATGCAGCGTGGATGGTGCGGCGGTGGGCAGCTGGGACCCCCCCTCTGGAGGTGCTGGCTGAGAGGTGAGTGTCCCTGTCCCCCTGAGCTGGTTCTGGAGTGGACCAGGATGGTGGCAGTGACCCCAGCCTGGTCCCGTGCACCCAGGGAGAGCATCTACCAGCACCTCTCGCAGACCTCCCCAGACAACACCAACAAGAACATCAGTCAGTACAGCATCGACCCGGCCACGCGCTACCCCAACATCAACCTGCAGGCCATCAAACCCAACCAGGTACCCGGCCAGGTCCTGCTACAGGACAGCCAGGCAGCCCAGCCTCCCTGGCAGTGATGGTGACACTAATTTTCACAGTCCTCTGTCCCCAAAGGGTGTGAGGCTGAAGCTATTAGTTCCCAGGGCATTGAATACATTGCCAGTTGTGGATGTAGGAGGGTTCTAGAGAGTTGTGGAGGGATCCATGTGTCCCCCCTGCCACAGCCAGCTCCCTGCATGGTGCCATTGGCTCTGTGCCCACCACTGACATGTTCCTACTGGCAGGTCCGGGACCTCTACCTCGTGGGCACAACGGAGGTGGACCACAAGAGGAAGAGTGACAACCGACTCAGCACCAGTAGGAGCAGCCAGTCCTGCCTCAGTCCCCCTGCCCTCGTTCCCCCATTCCTTCAAGCAGCCCATGCCCAAGTAGCTCCTGCCCTGATTTTCCTCCCCATCGGAGTTTCTTGCACTCTGGCCTGTGTCCAGCTATCTGTCTGCATTTCTGTCCCTATGGCACTGCTGGTTTCCACTCCCTCTGCTCATGGTCCATGTGGGGTCACAGCCCCCCACTGTTGTCTCCCTCCTAGCCTGCACCAATGCTGAGCCATGAAATAATGACAGCTGCTTTATGAACCCATTTATCCAGCCTTGCAGGAGTGGTTCTGGGGGTAGCAGAGGGATGTCTTGGGTCATGCACACAGGATCCCTTCCCTGTTAAAGCAGTGATGCTGGGGTGGGAGGCAGACTGGGGGTACGTCCCCTGCCTCTGTAGGATGGAGACATATATGCTGCCTCCCCAGTGGCCTCTGGAGACTTCTATGAAGAGCTGCTGAGCTGGTGCCAGGCCAGCACGGCTGGGTACCGTGGCGTGGTAGTGACTGACTTCACCACCTCCTGGACCAGTGGCTTGGCCCTCTGTGCCCTCATCCACCATTTCCGCCCTGACCTAGTGTGAGTGCCCGGGACCCCCCCAGGACCTGTCCCCCTCTGGAGCTCACCCTGATGGCACCTGTGTCTCCCTGCAGGGACTTTGACTCCATGGACCCTGAGGATGCCATCCGGACCCATCAGATGATGCTGGACACAGCAGAGCAGGAGCTGGGCATCCAGCCTGTCCTCTCCAGCATTGAGATGGCCACCATGACAGAGCCTGACAGCCTGGGCCTCATCACCTACCTCAGCCAGTTTTATGAAGCTTTCAAAACCTCTCCAGGTGTGAGATTTTGGAGGGATTTGTCCCATCCTGAGCCCCACTGGAGCTGGCCGGGTGCTCCCAACTTTGTAGGGTGGGTCCCACCAACATGGCCATGTCCTTCTGTGCAGAGGTAGAGAAGGTCGGGAAGAAACCACTGTCTCCCCACGGCACGAGAGGGGCCATCCTCTTCCTCAGCAAGCTGCAGAAGAGCCGGAACCTGACACACAAACGTGCCCAGGTGAGGGTCCCCCACCCAGATCCTCCTGAAATACCAAAACCCCATCCCACTCCCCATCGTAGCCACCCCATTTGCATTCGCAGGACAGTGCCCAGAAGGACGCAGAGGCCAAGAGGAGCCGCAGGGATGCTGAGGTGGGTCTGCCCCAGGCACTCCGAGGGGTGCTGTGTCCTGGAGGGACAGTGGGGCACTGACCCTCCCCTCGGGTCCCTCCTAGCTGGACACGGGGCTGGATGGAGACACTGTGGACAGTGCCCACAAGCCGCTGCAAACTGCCGTGACGGACCGAGGGCAGGTTGGTCCTTGTGCCACCCTGGGGTGGGGTTCCAGCTGTGCAGGTGGCACTGGGTGGGAGGCACTGGTGGCTGGCAGGGCCAGGCAAAGGGCTGGGATTGGGGCCACGCAAGCGAACGCCCACGGGCTCCCGGCTCCTCCCTGCTTGTTTCCTGACCCAACTGGTTTTCCGGAGCCAAGACTTGCCTCTTCCTCACTGGTGCCAGCAAAGCCATTCCGAGCACCCAGACCCACCTCTGCAAGAGGGGCAAACACCACCCCCCTCGCCCCTATGGCTGCCAGCAAAGCTGTGGGGCAGGGTGGGTGCCAGGACCCCGGTGCCACCCCAGCCTGTCCTCTCCCCCTACAGCCACCGAGAGAGAGAACAGGGGAGAACAGCGATGCCTGCTACTTCTGTGGCTGCCGTGTCTACATCCTGGAGAGAGCCAGTGCCGAGGGACGTTTCTTCCACCGGGGCTGCTTCCAGTGCTGGCAGTGCGGGGCCACTCTGCGCCTGGGCGATTATGCCTTCGACGAGGAGGATGGTGAGGCGGGTTTTGGGGAGGTGGGATGCTTGGGGCAGGGCTTCTCCACCTCGCAGGTCGTCACATGAGTTTGCCCCTCACCAGGTCACTTTTACTGCTCGCTTCACTACCCTAGTCCACCCAGCACAGACCTGCCCCGGGATGAGGCCCCAGCACTGCCTGATGGGGTAAATCACCCTAAATCCCCATTGGTCATGGAGGAAAGGCAGAATGTGGAGGGGGATGCCTGGGCATGGCCCTGTGCTGCATCACCCCTCTGCTCTGGCTCTGCCCTAGGATGCTGAAGCTGCTGCCTGCCTACCCTTGGATGCTGGGAGCCCACACGTGTCCCCCAAGGAGGGGGTGGCCAGTCCCCTTCAGCCTACTCCAGCCTCCAGTCCCCTTCAGCCTACTCCACAGCCAGAGGAAGAGCCTGGAGCAGCAGAGGATGCTGTGGATGCTGGTGATAAGGAGGAGCAGGAGCTGCTGGCACAGTCCAGGGAGGTTGTGAGGGAGGAGGAGGGTCCCAAAGCAGAGCCCCAAGGGGCAGCAGAGGAGGGGGAGGAGTGTGGAGGCAGGAGGAAGATCATCCTAACGCCACTGGAGAAGCTCCATCTGTCCATGCTGAACCTCACCACCGACGCAGAGCCTGAGCCTCCACTGAAACCAGCTCGTCTGTGGCTCCAAGCAGCACCTGAGGCCCTCCCTGCCCTGTGGCAAGGACAAGACTCCTGGAAGGAGGAGGAGGAACTTGACATGCAGAAAAGTAGGTGGTAGAAGCTGGAGTCTATGGATGAGCAGAGGTCTCAGTCCCGCCAGGACCCTGCTGTAACCTGCTGTACTCCACATCTTGCTCACGAGGCACCAGTCTAAAAGGGCTCTTTTCTTGGGGCAGGTTTGGAGGAGAGTGACAGTGAGGAAGAGGAGGAGGAGGAGAAAGAGGAGGAAGACACAGACCTTGGCATCATGGCAGAGTTGGTGAGGATTTTTCCAGAGTGGTGGTGCCCCCACCAGCACAGGCAGTAGCTGGGGCTCTTGCTGGCATCTCCTCTCACAGAGGCATCAGGTCTGACTCAGCCACGGCTGCCAAGGCAGGAGATGCTCAGTGCAGGGACTGACCCCCTCTGCCTGTGCCACCATCCCTTCACAGTGCCTGGACCTGGGGGAGGAGGTGAAACACTCCACCTGCGAGCGCACCCTGGCCCGCAGAGCCAGGGAAGCCCACATGAAGCGGTTCTGCAAAGCCCAGGTAGCCCCACAGGACAGAGCTGGGTCCCCAGCCCAGCACCATCCCCTGTCTCCTCCATCTGGCTGCTGGTGGCTGTGTGCTGGCAGGTGACAGCCCGCAGGTGAGTGCTGCCCTTCCCTCACAGGCCATCCAGAGACGGCTGGAGGAGATTGAGGTGACATTCCGGGAACTGGAGCAGCAAGGCACCAAGCTGGAGAAGTTACTCCGGGATGAGAGTGGTAAGACCAAGGTAGACAGAGCATTGTGACCCTCATGACAGGGGTCTGCACCCCACCCACCATCTCCCTGTCCCACAGGCAGCCCGACAGACCAGCAGGCACAGTGGACAAACCAGCTGCTGTATCTGGTCCAGAAGAAGAACAGTCTGATGACTGAGGAGTCTGACCTCATGATTGCGTAAGGCTTGGGGGAATGCTCCCTGGTCGGTGAGGGGGCTCAGCCCACCCCAGCCCCTCTGGAATCCAGCACCCAGCACACCCCTTTCCTCCCTGCAGGGTGCAGGAACTGAAGCTGGAGGAGCAGCAGCAGCAGCTTGACAAGAAGCTCCGGAGTTACATGAACAGGGAGGGTGAGTGCCAGCACATGCTGGGGGAGGGTGTCCGTGTGCATGGTGGGGCCATTGCCCACCCAGCCCAACTTTGCCCCCCTGCACCCACAGAAACCCTGAAGACACCCGAGGATCACAAGGCTGAGCAGGAGATCCTGGCGCAGCTGTTGAAGGTGGTGAACGAGCGCAACGTCCTCATCCACATCCAGGAGGAGAAGCGGCTCAGTGAGCTGCGGGCCTGACCTGCTCAGCCCCCCACACCCACCAGATCCTCCCCAGGGGGACAAGCAGGGTGTGTGTGTGTGTCTCCTGGGCCAAGCATCACTCTGAGCTGCCCCTGATGGTGGTGATGCCTCAGCACCTGCTTGCAAGCACTGGCAGCTGCCGTGGCAAATCCAGCTCCCTGCTTGCCAAAGCCTGTCACGGAAGGACCAGACCCGCTGGTGGATGCCCACACATGGGGAGACACTGAAGAAGCACCCAGCTCTGGGGTGCAAAGAGGGCGCTGCTGCATGTGGCTGGATTGCCTTTGATTTGTGCTTCGTTGAAAATAAGATTTGCAAGAGAGTCCCAGCAGCAAGGAGGTGACTGAGACCACCACAGGCACATCACAGGGGAGATGCCAAATGTGCAGGGGCATCAGGAGTGGTCCCTGGAAGTCATCTTGGGGCATCTTTTCCAGCGGAGGGCATCCATCCCAGTCTGGACTGTCCATCTCTTCAAGGAACATCTGGCTATCCAGGTCAGAGCCAGTGACAGACAGATTAGGCTGATCCTGCCATTCTGCATTGCTGCTTTTGCATGCCACGTTCATGTTGTCCCCAGCTGCTGCAGGAAACCAGGCTCAGGACTCCACCATGAGCCCCTCGGGCCAGGGAAGGGCTTTTTGTCCAGCAGCTCCTGAGGGGATTGTGCCCAGGGCTGGCACTCTGTGACACCAAGGACAAGGGACACCACTGGCAATGTCCTCCTTGCCCCTCTGGGGTTTCTTCTGCTTGGCAATGCCACACTGGCCTTTGCACAGACCTCAGACCCTCCCTGAGACCTCAACTGTTACAGGATGGCCCCTGTGGCTGAATGGAGCTTGCAGCAGACCCAGACATATTGGGAACAGGGGTCCCAGGTGTGGGTTTTTCCGTTAACAAAACCATCCTGTGTTCAGCCCTCATCCTGTCATTCCCCTCAGTGCCTCCTCCAGCCCTCCCTTGTGTTTCTACCAGCCCTACCATCCTGCTGCAACCCCCCTTCTTTCCAATAAAGCCCCCCTGACCCAGCACCAAGGGCTAAAATACCATCTTTATTTTCTGTCCAAGTCAAACCCAGTTGTCAGAGCAGTTGCCAGTGGTCACTGGCCCTTGAGGCCACCTCAGGCACAGGGAGGCACGTCCAAGCCTCCCAGTCAGGCCAGCAGGTCCCTCCCAGTACAGTGTATTTAAAAGCAATAAAAATCCACCTCCATCATTGTTCCCACAGGGGGTCAATGCAACAAATCTACTCCAAAAATCTTAATTTCTCCCAGAGGCAGCCATCAAACCTGCACTATTGCATTGGCTGCCCTGCTGCTCACCTAAAACCAGAAGTCATCTAAAAAACAGGATCAAAGGGAGACATAATAGGGCCAGGGTGGGGTCGTTGTGAGACAGCAACAGCCTCAGCTCAGCTGTCACTGGGCCGTTCCTGCAGCGCCCGCAGCACCATCCGCATCTGCTCCTCGGTGCCGTGCAGCATCTTCACCTCCATGGTGTGAAACAGGTGGAGACCAGTGGCAAGGAGGAGGATGCCGGTGGCAAGGAAGGCCAGCAGGCAGAAGGAGAGCTTGGGGAAGGGCTGCCCGGCATCCAGCCCCAGCAGCACCCCCAGAGCAGCTGCAGCCTGCAGCAGCAGCAGCAGCAGGGCCAGCAGGGCCATCCTGCCCGAGGAGTAGCGCTGCCGCTGCGCCACCCGCAGCCCCACGCCCACCTCTGTCCGTGCCTCTGTCACCACATCTGCCAGTGCCGACTCTGCAGGGACAAGGGGCCTCAGCAGGGTGGGACCCCCCACTATGCCACTCCTCTATCCCCTCTTTTCCCATCCCCACACTCATGGACTGCCCTGTCCATGCACCCCTCCACAAGAAACACCCCTCCGCTAGAAGAACCCCTCCACAAGAACTACCCTAAGGGATGTGCTACAGAAGGAGAAACACCCCCAAAAAACTCCATCCAACTCCATCCGTCCATCCACCAGCCCTCCCAGGCTGCTGGCAGCCTTCCCCTCACTTACCAGCTGTGCCAAAGGTGGTATCCATAGCCTGTCCCTGCCTCTGGATGTGCAGTGTTGCCATCACAGCTTCATGGTCGGAGAAGGGGATATCCATGCCTGGCACGGCCCCTGTGGTGGTCTTCAACTCTTCACACTTCACTGTGTAGTTGGAAATGGCCTGGGTGAGGGTGCAAGTGGGTCACACCAGTGCCTCATCTCTGCCACCCACAGCTGGTGGCCAAGAGTCCCCCATTACCTTGTAGAGGATGTAATCGATGCGGATGCCCAGCGGGAAGGGCAGCAGCTCCGACTTGACAGTGAAGCAGTTGCTGGGGACAAGGGTACAACCATCCTCACAGCCCTGAGACAAGTGACATGGTAAATGGGGGGCTCTGGGTGTGTCCTGGGACCCCACTCGGCCCCTGCCACTCACCTCAAAGTGCGTGGCCTCAACAAAGGCGTCCCTCAGCCCTGTCCAGCCACGCAGCAGCCGGATGCCCACATCTTCAGGGTGCATGTTCAGATCCCCTCCCAGCAGCACCACATCGGCCACCTTGGAGGTGTGTCTGCAGGGGCAGAGATGGACAACCTCCCATCCCTGCCCTGCCCTGCCCCAGCCTGTGGGGACTGGGACCTACCCAGTGCGTCTCAGGCTTACTCCTGACTGTGACTGGTGCAACTGGGAGCTCTCTGCCGTGCAAGACCCAGGGGTAGGGGTGACTACACACATCCTGGGGACCTGCAATGGGACACCCCGTGGCTGCTCACCGGATGAACTGTGCCAGCTCCCAGGCCTGTACCAGGCGGTGGGGCAGGTAGGCATCCTTCTCCCGGCAGTACTCGGCGTGCAGCTGGGGAGAGTGGGGGAGCAAAGAGGCTGACTCTCATGCCAACACCTGCCCTGCTCCCAGGCTCCCTGCAAACCTACCCGACCTCTCTAGATGGTCTCCCTGGGGTCTGGCCTCTGTCTTTATCTCACCCCTCTGGGGACAGCCTGGGATGCTCACCCTGCTGCACAGCCAAGCTATGGGACCCTGCCCCTGCTCCCTGAGTGGTATTTTATTAAATCACTGCACAGTCCAGGGCAGAGGGTGGAGAGCAGTGCTTAAAGCAAAGGGACAGTGAAGGAGTGGCACAGCCACTCATCTCCCTCCTCCTGATCGTCCCCCCCCATGCTGGGTCCTTCTCTGGGATGCTCACATGGGTGACATAAACGTTGAAGATGATCCCTGAGATCTTAATGATGACGAGGCCGACGGACTTGCCACAGAACCAATCCCCGTGCTGGAGCTGCCAGAGAGGAAGAGGAAGAAGAGCAGGTGAGGGCCACTGAGGCTCTGTGGGGATGGCCACCAGGACATCACATGCCCCCTGCCCCACTTACCATGTAGGGGTACCCATTCAGTGAGTACTGGTAGAGGAACGTGTCCAGAATGGGGAACCTGGAGAAGACGCAGAGGCCGCTGCCGATCACCCCACTGCAGAAGGGGAAAAGCACAGTGAGGAAGCGTGGTCCCCAAAACCTCTGCCTTGCTCCAGCCCTGAGCCAGGGGCACTCCACAGATGCCCAGGTCCTAGTGTGCTCCCGTGAGCATTCCACTCTCCAGGCATGGGGTCTACCACAGTGACAGAGGTGACCTACAGCACCTGCACCAGTCTCTACACGTGTCAGACACTGAGGAATGGCACAGCCCTGCCCACTGCCCCACAGACAGCCCCAGAGCACTTGCCTTGCCCTTCTCACCTGCGGAAGTAATGAGAGAAGGGGTAACAGCTTCCTAGTTTCACCTTCAAGTCACTGTAGTCCTGCTCACTCCACACCTGCAGAAGAGTGTGTTAGGCTGAGAGCAGTCACACACACCCTCCACGCTGGGAATGGGTGCATTCAGCTCACTACCTGCCCTCACCTCCTGGAGAAGCACCAGGTCAAAGTCCTCCCGGCACAGCATGTCCCCAAGGAGCCGGACGCGCTCCGGCCGCTGCTTGCTCAGGAAGCGAATGGCCCTGCCAGAAAGGGGTGACAGTCACAGCTGGTGGGGACGGGGTGATGGGGGCTGTCAGGGCAGCCCCAAAGTGGGCAGAGAGGGCTCCAGAACAAGGAGGATGCAGATGGGGAAGGGCCGTGAGAGGACATGGGGACAAGAGAATATGCAGGGAGGCTGTTGGGGGGCAGTTTCTGCTGCCTGTCAGAATTGAGGCAGCTTGTCCTTGCTTGGGGTGCAAATGAGGTTTTTTTTCTGGGGCTAACAGGCACAGAGAGGACTGGGGGCACTACTCAGCCTAGCACCTCTGGTGCCAGGAGAGCAGTGTGACCCCACAATGAAGGGGACACAAAGGTAACCCCAAGGTGGGACCCCTTTCCCAGTGTGGTGTCCCTGTCCCCACCCGTGCAGCCCCACACAGCCCTGTTGAACACGGGACTCACCAGCAGTTGAGGTCAAAGACACGAAGGCGCAGCGTGGGATGGTCCTCCATCGCTTGCCAGGGTTTTGTGGGGGCCAGAGGGCAATGCCAGGCAGAGGGGTGTCCTGCAGGGAGGGGGTTGCAGTGACAGCCCCAGGAAGCTGGAGGAGGGTGTAGGACAGAGCCAGGGATCAAGGCTGGTGTGGCAGAAGGGCTGAGTCAAGGCAAAGGCCACAAAAGAGGAGTGCTCAAGGTGCTCCAGCCTACACAGGACCTGTCCCCTCCTCTCTTGTGCACAAGGTCCATCCCAACCCCAACCTGCCCCCACAGAGGGATCCGTGTACCCAAACCACCACGTGACCCTCCATCCAGGGATGGGTTACAGAGCAAAATCCCTCTGTCTATCAGTGAGTTGTGTTCCAGGATGGACTTTCACCCTGGTTCCAAAGCAGAACAGCGAATCACGGGTATTGGACACCCCCACACATCTCCCCAGTAGATCCTTTTGGAGACCCCCGGAGGAGCCGGCAGCTCCCAAAGCAGCCCCTGGAGCAGCCCCAGCGCTCTCCCATCCCCGCTTCCCACACGCCTGACCCCGTGGGACTGTCCAGTTCCCGGATTAGAAGCGAAAAAGAGCAACCTCGGGGCTCCGGATGCCGGGTGCGGGCAGGGAGGTGCGGGCAGAGGGGTGCGGGCAGGGAGGTGCGGGCAGCAGAGCTCTGCCTGCTCCAGCGGGATTCCCGAGCGGCTTATCCCGTTCCTGCGCAGTTCTAATAGCGCCGTCTCCTACCAAAGCTGAGCCCCCCGAGGAACCGGGAGGGCGGAGGGACCGCAGCAGGACGCGGAGCGAGACGGCAGCGGCAACAGGCGGAGAGCGAAAACAGGAGAGGGGCAACAGGAGGAACGAGGCAACAGGAGGAACGGGGCAACAGGAGGAGCCGGACAACAGGCAGAGAGGGAAAACAGGCAGGGAGGGACAACAGGAGAGGGACAACGAGAGGGAGAACAGAAGAGGGACAACAGGAGGAGAGGGACAACAGGAGAAGAGGGAGAACAGGAGCAGCGGGACAACGGGAAGAGAGGGACAACGGGAGGAGCCGGACAACAGGAGGAACGGGGCAACAGGAAGAGCGGGGCCGGCAGCGGGACAAGAGGAAGAGCGGGACAACAGGCAGAGAGGGACAAGAGGAGGAGCGGAACACCAAGCGGAGCGGGACGACCAGCTGAGCGGGGCCGGGAACGGGGAGAGAGAAAGAGAGGGGAAGAGGAGGAGAGGGGCAAGAGGAGCAGCGGGGCCGGGAGCGGACCCGGGGCGGTCGGGAGCGGACCCGGGGCGGTCGGGAGCGGACCCGGGGCGGTCGGGAGCGGACCTGGGGCGGTCGGGAGCGGACCCGGGGCGGTCGGGAGCGGTGCGGGGTGCGGGACTACGCGTCCCGGCAGGCAGCGGAGCGGGGCGGAAGGGGCAGGACCGGGGCCGGACCTGGCAGGGTGTGGGGCCGGGGGCTGGGGTTTGCGAGCCGTGGGTGTCACGGGCGTGTTGGGGGTGCACGAGGAGCACCGGGGTGCGGGCGTCTCGCAGAACGGAGGAAAGTGGCTGGTGCTGGAAGATGCCATCCGTGTGCCCGCTGTGCGTGGGATGGGGTGTGGGTACCGGACAGACGGGGCAGCACTTCGAGGGGTGGTGCGGACTGGTGGGACGGACCTGCCCTCTGCCACCTGCTGCTGGCGGGGGCGAGGATGCGCCCCCCAACAACGGGTCCCTGCAGCCAGCGGTGCTGGGGAGCGCCCACCATGGGGCTGGCTGACCCAACAGTGACCTTTCCCAAGCAAACCCTGCGCCAGGGACTCAGAGCAGAGCAAGACACAGCTGGATGTGGCATCGTGGTGCCTCGGACAAACGTTACCCAGCCACGTGGTTTCATGGCATGTAGCAGCTTTCGTAGTCCTGGCTGTTAAAGAAAACCCCAAGAAATCACATAGGAACTTCAGAACCACTTGAGCCAACCCATGAACAAATAATTTTAATGGTTTTGGTTTTTTTTTTTTTTCAGCAGACTGTAGTTTTTTTCGGAGCTCGACAGTCTCCTCTCTTTGAAGTTGGACAGATACAGTAAACACAACAAATATATGATACAACCCATCACAGCTGGATTAAAAAAAATACACAAAAAATATAATACATTAAAAAAAGGATTTTTAACATTGTGGACTGACACAGCTCTAAAAATGGTGATTGTAACCCTGGTAAGCTTTACAAAGTCTTTAAAAAAATAAAACAGTACTTCATGTGAAATTCATAAATACACTGGAGGAGAACGGAGGGGATGGGGGGTGGGGGAGTTGAGAAAGTCTCTCTGGGGGGATCGTGGCTAAACCCCAGCCAGGGCTTCTGGGGGCACCACTCAGCGTGTGTAGGGTGCAGGTGCACACCCTGGGGCTCGGTGCAGGCAGGATGGAGGGATGCAGGGAGGGGTAGAGGCACAAACCAGTCCAGGTGATGATGAGCTTCATCCCCAGCTGGGGCTGGGAGTAGGGCACGCCTGTGTTTTATGGTGGGGGAGTTTTAAGTTTTCATTCCCAGAGTTTTAGATCAGTGAGTGAAATGGAAGAAAAAAAAAAAAAAAANAAAAAAAAAAAAAAAAAAAAAAAAAAAAAAAAGAACTACAAAACAACAAACATGCTACATATGAGAGCTCAGCCAGGCAGCCCTGGTACAGCCCTGGAAAGGGATGCCACTGCCTTGCTTTGGATTTTTCCCTCTCTTTCCACACTGCTGCTCCATCTACCCTGCTCAGTGCAGCTGCCTAAATCCAGTCCCACCACTGAGCCCTTGGCTGGGCATGGGGCTGGGATGGCTCTGCCCTGTCCCACAGGGATGGGTGGCTTCTCCCAGCAGCAGGAGGTCAAAGTCCCCATGCCTCACCAGACACATGGCATTAAGAGTGGCAGCTAAGGCACTTTCCTGATCTCTGGGGCTGTTACTGCTCCTTTGCACCTGGCAGCATTGAGCCTAAACCTGCCCTGTCCCCCCATCCTGGGCTTCAGCCCCTCTCAAACCACTACTGCCCTCCTGCAGCACCGGGCTCTGCCATTTCCCACTACCTTCATTCCCCTGTCAACATGAGAAACCCATCCAGACCTGGCTACCTCGGGCTCCCTGTCCCCCTACCAGACTCCTGCCACCCTGCTCCATGCCACCTCTGTCTCTCTGTGCCCCTTCTGCACCCTGGGGATGCTCTTCCCATACTCTGCCCTTGCAGCTGCAGGCTCAGGATTGGGCATGCTACCTTGGCTTACTTTGGGCTGCAGCCACAAAAATACCTCCAAGCAGATCCAATCCCTTATCCTGGCATCCCTCCTGCTCTCTGTCCCCTCTCTGTCCTCTCTGTCCCAAACTCTGCCTACTGACAGCCTTTTCTCTGCATGAGCCACCTCTCGGGCCACTTCCCACAGGATGGAGTGGATGGAGCCATCCGGAACAGTCACAGAAAAAAAAGACAAAAAAGGTGAAGAACTAAAAAAAGAAACAAGGAAAATGTATATATGCAAAGTAAATCAGGCAAATCTGCCCTCCCTGCTCTCATGACCCCTCAAGAAGTGACCACAGCAGGGACATTGAGCCTGGGCCACTCCCAAGTGCTATCCTTGAAAGAGCACACAGAGCTCAGGGGATCCCACACAAAACCAGCCAGAGATGGAAACATCCTCAGTCTTCCCTACACAAGCCACAACCCGTGCCCAGCAGTTCCACTGTCGCCTCCAACCCAGCAAACTCTACTGTGTCACCTCTGCTGGTCAGTGGCACAGCATGGGGCAGTCCCAGGCACTGCAGAGGGTCATCATTCTGATTACAAGCATGGTATCCTTTCAACAAGTAATAAAAGGCACTTTAATCTAAAAAAAAGGGGGGGAAAAGGAGCCATAAAAAAATGGGGTTTGCATTGTTGATGCCCTCATGCCTTCACTGCCCCTGGTTCCCAGTGCCCCACCTGCACACAGAGAAGGAGCCTCCAGGCTGCCAGTCCCCAGGGAGGTGGCAGCATCCCCCTCCTCCACTCTGCCCTGCCCTGCTCCTGCCCTGCACATCCATCTCCAGGTCCCCACTGCCACCTGGGCCCTGCCAAGCCGTGTCAATGCTCTTGCTGCTGCCATGCCAACCAGTTTTGGGCCAGACCTGGCACAGTGGCACACCCTCCGGCCCATCTGTGCTCGCTCCTCTCCACTCAGGACCGGGACCACTTCTGAGCAAGGGTGGTGGTGAAAGGTGGGGTGGTTCTCTGTTCTGACATCCTGCTGGCAGTGGCACGGTGGGATCCTGGCCTTCATCAGCAACACCGATGGCTGGTCTCTCCTTATCCACCGCCAGATGTGGGTTTCCTTTCTCCCTACACTTTCTTTCCCATTCTTCCTTTTTTTTTCTTTTTAATTTATTAAAAAAAAAAAAAGAAACTGTTCCTAAGTAGAAAACACCTGCGATCACGAGTCAGTCTTTTTTGGCTAGTGTTCTTCTTCCTCCTCCTCCTCCTCCTCTCTTCAAAGGACTTCTCACAAGGCAATAGGCACGGGCAGCTTCTCTGCATGGCCCCCTCCCTCCCCTGCAAGCCCCTCGTGCCCCTGCCTGTCCCCGAGGACCCCTAGTCCTTGACCAACTTGTACACATGGTGCTGGGCGCCGTGCTCACTGGTGGAGACCTCAAAAACGAAGGCAATGCAGAGCAAGGTTTCCTGGGTATCCCTGTTCGTAACAACCTGCAGCAGAGCAGAGCGTGTTAGGGGAGTGCTGTGCCTCGGGGCAGATGCTGTTATTCAGGGGGTTGCATGGGCTCACGTGCATGGGCACAGCCACTTTGCACCATGAAAAATTTGCTACCCATTTTTTGTAGGGTTGCATAGGCACTGGCAGAGTCAATTTAATTGCACTTTCAAGATTTATTACTCAGCTCTGGGGGGGGCAGTTGCACAGGCTCAGGAACAGCCTGAATTGCACCACAGAAAGTTTCCTACCTGTTGTTTGGGGGGCTGTTGCATGCACTCAGGCACAGCCTCAGGCACCACCAAAAATTGCTGCCCATTATTTGGGGAGGGTAAACAGATTCAGGCATAGATAATTTAATTGCACCATGAAAAATTTGCTCCCTATGATCAGGGAGACTGGTCCAGGCTCAGGCACAGCCACTTTGTTTGCACCATCAAGATCTGCTCCCTGGAATTCAGAGGCTGTATAGGCTAAGGCACAGCCAGGAGTATCTGCACTGCTGGAGCACATGCCCAGGGCTGGCAGGGTCAATGCAAGTGCAGGCTCCATACTTCTCGTGGGAAACACTCCCTGGAAAAGGAGTGGGAGGTACCTGCAGGATGGTGAAATTCTCCAGGACACTGTTCATCATGTACTTCTCTGGGAGGTGCTTGAGTTTGTGGATGAAGTTGATCATGTACTCGCACATGGGGGACCGGTGGATGCGGTAGACGAACCGTCCATTCTCCAGCCGTGCATACTCCGTCTACAGGGGACAGCCAGGGTGAGCATGGGCCAACTGGAACACTGTGATGTCCTCCCTGCTCCACCCACGGACACGCATGAACTCGTATGTCCCACACCCAGCTCTGGGTTGTTCTACATCCCAGGACCCACTGTGGACCAATTCCCACACCTTCCCAACGCAGCGGGGCATGGAACTCACCTCCACTTTCTCCACGACCTGCTTCCCAAAGGAGCACACCTTGGTGGAGACTGTGATGGTCATGTTCTCTGCACTGCTGTACTGGCTGCTGACACCATAGAAGGTCCCTGGCCCATCCTGGATTGTGCTGTTCAGATCCGCCTGGAGAGATGAGACAGGGAAAGGGTCCCATTAGACGCCACCACACTCAGCTCTCAATGGGGACAGGGGACACCAGCTTTCAGAGCTGCCCAGGATGCTTCCACCCTGCCGGCGGGGTGCCCAACCTGCAATGAGCCTGTTGGCTCAAGAACAACCCACTCCATGGTAATCCTCCCAGCATCATACCCAAAATTTGACGAGAAAGAAGGAGTTCTGGGGCCCACGCTCATAGAGTTCCTTAAGGCCACCTTTCTTCTCAGGAAACTTGTCGTAGATCTGGCGGATATCCACGGCCTCCAGCAGTGGGTCACTGTATGAGGGGTTCGTCTGGCCAATGTGCACAAAGAGGTGTTTGCTGTACTGTAGGGACCAGGGCAGGGACATCAGAACGAGAGGTCAGGTGAAAGCAGGAGGCCACCGAGCAGAGGTGTGGGCACCACCCTGCAGATGTTTTGGGGCCGCAGAGGGGACTGTTACCGTTTCAGCATCCCGTGGCACCTCCATGAAGGCAGAGTACTCCAGGAGCCGGAGCTTGGCGGAGGCGATGGTGCGGTCCTGCCAGACGGGCACGGCCGAGGCAGCTGGTGGGAGTGGAGCCAAGGGCTCATAACCTGGGGTGGGCAGAATGATATGGGGATGGGGGGCAGCTGTGAGCTGAGGTGAGCCCCTCCTGCAATGCCATGGTGCTGCTGTCCTCACTGCATGCCCCATCCTCTCAGCTCCCAGCACAGGGGTTTTTCCACAGGGTGGCTAAAACATGGGTTGTGCTGGTCCTACTCCTGGGTGGGAAGGGACCGGAGGGGACTGAACTGGGAGCAGCAGGGTCCTGCTCACTGCAGGGCTTGTTGCTGGGTTTAAACCCAGGCTTTTCCCCTACCAGGGCTGGGTAGGAGCCACAGGTGGGTAGCACCATGGGTGGGAGGGGACAGGGGGCAAACATGACCTGGCAGGGGTGCAGGGTCCCCTGCAAGGGGGCAAGGACATGACTTACTGGCTAGTGATGAAGGCATGGGTGGCTGGATGGGGTAAGCTGGTTGTGCAAACGGTTTAATGCTGGAAAGCAAAGAGTGTCATCAGGTTACCAAGCCTGGAGTGCTCCATTCCCTTGCCAAGGTGGGGTCCCACCTGGTACCAGGTAGTGAAGGGATCTCATACTTACTCCTGAGAGGGTCCAGGCTGTCCTGGGATAGGCCCACTCCAAAACTGGGGAAACAGCACAGGGAAGAGTCAGTGGCTTCTGACTTCCCCCCTGGCCAAATTCCCCTCCTCACCTGCTGTAAACAGCAGGGAGCCCCACAGCTGAGGATGTCTGTTCATCATCCCCCTGTCCCATGTGGCTCATGCACAGGGATCCATCCTCCCCCCACCCCAGGCTGTCCCTGAATGGGATGGAGCTGTCCTCACCCTGGGGGCAGCAGAGAAGACAGCCTGAGGGAGAGGAGGTGGGGGGCTGAGCTTGTTCTGCAGGACGCTGGCTGACACGATCTGTGCGGAGGACATGGAAGCCATGCTCTGCAGAGCCTTATCCTTCGAGACCTGGTCCTGGGGGAAAGAGGGGACAGGAGGGGAGCAGGAGTTACAGGGGCAGACAGAGCTCCCTCAATCCAACTGAGCCTGCCAGGTTTTGCAAAGCCAGGAGCCAAACCTGCAGTCTGGCCAAGTGACAAGGGCAGAGGGATCCCCCCCACCCCTCACTCAAATGTACCCATGTTAATTAATGTTTGAAGCTTGCAAATGTCCCCTGGGTGAATGCTGACAGGTCTGGAAGATGTATGTGTGTTCCCCTGGAACTCCAGTCGCCCCCCTCCCCTGGGGTTGGCCCCTCCATGGAAGAAGGCAAAAGGCAATGGGGAACAAAAGCCATTTCAGGCTCAAGCTCAACTTACCAAGTTCATGGCCTGTCCGCAAAAGAAAGGAAAGAAATGGTTAGAGCATCATGGGATCCTATGGGTACTGTGTGCACCTCCCCATAAGTCAGGTATCCCCACCCTCAGCTCATCGCAGCAACCTGAACTGGGGAATGAACCCTCTGAACTGGCTGGTCGCTGGGGAATGCACATGGTGGCCATTTCTGCCTGGGCTTAATCCCACCAGGAACGCGATGCCAAAGTCCCTCACTATTTTAAGGGATCACTGAGATGAGCCAGGCCTGTGCCTTTCTTGGCTTTTTAATATGCTCTACAACCTCGTCAGGGGCCCACAATGCTTCCCAGGGCACAAGAGAAAAAGCCACAAGCTCCTGCCCTTCCTGGCAAAGGGCACCTTCACCTGGCTGCCCCAAGATGTTGGCACCAAATTCTCCACAGACACCTCAAGGAAGACCCTGGACACAACCCTCCTCTGCTGCATATGCATTCATATAGGAGACCAAGTGTTTTCCCTTTTGCTCTGGAGGTCACAGCACTACTGGGCAGGAGCACAGGGCTCAAGGGCTCCCATGTCTTGCCTGGGGCAAGGGTTCCTCTCCACCTGCATCGCCAGGACATGTGCATGCTGGTCCCAGTGCACACCCTCTGTTTTCCCCCTGAACTTTCCCCAGGGATCAATGCTTCATTTATTTTCACCTGGGGCAGGGTGGGAGCACGGGCATGCAACCACATGATGGGAGCATGAACACACACATGACTGCAGCTCAAAAATAGAGATACTGCTCATGGAAGGGAGTTTCCATCCCACGGTGCTGGGGGAGGGCAGAGGAGTGCCTGCACTGATCTTGGGAAAGGATGTTTTGTATCCCCAGTGTATTGCTCAGAGGGAGCTCTGCCCTGGCTGCTCCCTGCTGGAATCCTGCAGGTAGCATGCCTGGGGAGAAGAGGGCACAGCCTTGGACAGGGGCCTCCAACCCTGGACCCCAGGGGTCACTCCTGACTCCAAATCCCCCTTTGCCCTGCATTGTGCTGTGCAGCAAGAAAAGCTATTCATTCTATTTTATGTTTGTGTTACTTTATTCCATTGTAAAGGCTTCTGCTGTTGCTGACCCTGCTGCCACCTTCACCTCCCCGAGTGCCCCTCTTGGGGTTGGGAGTTGGTTTTAAGACATACAAGTCCAGAGGAACCTCCCAGAAGTTTCATGTGCCATCGTCTGGCTTCTCCCAGCAGACCAAACCCTCCCTACTGTGGGAGCCCTCCTGGCACCCCACTCATAGGGCACTGGGGTCCATGCTGAAGGGCTTTGGAGGGCACAGCTTGGTAGGCTCCCAGGCAGTGTGAGCTGGAGCTTTCTAAATCTCTGAGGATGAAAATGTCAGCTCCAGCTGACAGCAGCCCTCACTGCCAACTCTGTGTCTCATGCTGCCAGCCTCAGTCCTGCACATGGACACAGCATCCAGGACAGGGGGAGCTGGTGATGCTTTTGGGACCTCAAGACCAGTGGGCTGAAAGGTTTTCTGGGCTCCCACACACCTAGCAAGGCAGCAGGCCACCCCTGGAACTGCTCAAGGAGATGGTCCCTGGAGTGACAGTGCAGGGATTAACTCAGGCACATTCCAGGAGCTGGCCATCCCCACTGGGTGGTCGTGCAGTGGGGACCACTCTGACCCCCACCTTGCACTGAGTGCATCCAGCCTGAACAGGGCTTGGTCCTTCAGTGATGCTGCTCCCCATCCCATCTACCCCTCCCATCATCACCCTCCCCACTGCCACAACAAAGCTCAGTGCAAACGGTTATGGAAGGGTTAGTTGGGCTCCAGTTAGGAGGAAAGAAGGAAGGAAGGAAAGAAAAGCCAACCAGAGAAGAGAGGATGATCCAATTTTTCCTCACTCGGCTCCCTTGGCTCCTGAAACCATGGGCTGCCCTGGCACTGCTGTGCCTCCCTCCCCAGCAGCACGGCCCCACCTGGACCTGTGGTCAGGCACATCCCTGAGGTGTCCCTGGGCCATGTTCATATTCTGGTGCCTCACAGGCCATTAGGTTGGCAGCCTGAAGGGACCCTCCAGATTCCCCTGCTTCTGCTCACTTCCCACTGGCACCTGTCCCAAGCAGGGTCAGGTCTCAGTTGTGGAGAGGAGAGTGCCTTTGCACACCTTGCTTGAACCTCACTTTGTTTTGCTGGCTGTTCTGGGGGCTCCTTCTCCTCCTGGGAGAGCCCCTGATGGCCCCAAAGAGAGGGTAGCCCTTGTGCGTCACTGGAGAAGGGTTTAAAGCCACATTTCCCCATGGCAGAGCCCTTGACTGGGTGAAATGAGGGGGATCTGCCACCCAAATTCACTCTCCTGGAAGAAAGCGAACGGCTCTGTTTGCCCCTCCTTGCACTTCTCTCTGGGCATCCCACAACGATGCCTGTAAAGACCATCTGGTCCCAGGAGCCAAGCGGGGCTGGGGGGGAAAAAAATAAAACACCAAAAAAAGAAAGATAACACAGGAAAGCAAGCAGCACACCACAGAGTGGAGGGCGTTAGTGGTCAGCAGGCGGGGGGCCAGCGAGGCAGGGGACGCGTACCTTCAGCTTGGACTGAATCTCCCGAGATTTCCGTCGGGCAAGAACCTGCAAGTGGCTAGAGACCTGCAGAGAGAGAGCAGAAGGAGAGGGGGAACAGCAGAGCCGTCAACCAGAGGAAAGGAGGAGGAAGGAGAGGGGCTGCCCATGCTCACAGAAACACCGCCGCAGACACCTGGGCAAGGGCGCCAACGTACCTTGATGCCAACCTGGTACTCCCGCACCTTCTTCCGAGCTAGAACCTGTATGTGGCTGGACACCTAGCGCCCGCCACGCCGTTCGGAAAGGAAAACAGAGAGCGTGAAGACATGTTCCCCCTGCAGGCTGGGATGCTGCCCCCAGGGGAGGGAGTGTGGAAGGAACAGGGGAGCGCTTTTTGCTGCTCCTGGAGATGCTGCACCTGCCAGAGCTGGAGGAAGAAAAATGGAGGGGGACCCCAGCGCTGCACTGGTTGATGGTTGGTTGTGCCCACCTCGGCTGGGGTGAAGCTCCTCGGAGCAAAGCTGCTGCAGGTGAGTGGGTCAGTCTTTACCATCTCCTGGGGACAGACAGATCCTGCCAGCCCTTGTGAGCACAGTAAGCTGAGGATACAGCCTGGCAGGTTTGGGGTGCCCCTGGGTTACTTGGCAAAAGGCTGTGGTGGAACTGCTGGCCCTAAGCTGGTCCAGGAGGGACCAGCTCATTGCCCCAGGGTTCCTGCTGATTTTGCAGGCAGGAAAGGTGAGAAAGTTTTTGTGTCAAGGCCCCTGTAGGAGCAGGATCCAACGAAAAGGGGCTGATGTCCAGGCAGGAAAGGCAGAGTATGGCTGGAGTCCTACTCTGAGCCACAGGCAGGGCAGGCGTCTGGTCACCCACTGGGCTTTGGGTCTGATTTCAGGAAGAATCTTCTCCCACCAGTGCCAGTCTGCCCAAGAAGAGACACTGGGCTGTCCAGGACACAAGCACACAGAGGGAGCAATGCCATGTGAGCTCTCCCTCATGCCTTTCCTTAGTCCCTCTGGAGCACTGCATCCTACTCCCACAGAGAGGGGGCAGGCACAGCTCAGTCTTTAAGCCAGAAATAAAGTGCTGCTTGGCACTGGTCTGAACACAAGGACAGTGGCCAGACCATGGTCCCTCTCCCTCCAGCATAAATCCTGGGGGAATGTCATCCCCAGTGTCTTGGGACCAGTGTTCCCCCTTTACAGGGGCTTGTGGCACAGGGCAGTCCCAGCTTAAAGTGTCCCAAACCCACAGTATCCCCAGCATCCAAGGCCACTGGTTCTGCCAGGACAGGCAGCTTGCCTCCTGGCTAGAGGCCACCACGGAGGGGAGGTAAGAGCCA
This sequence comes from Formicarius rufipectus, assembly GCA_013399695.1. NCBI lineage: Eukaryota > Metazoa > Chordata > Aves > Passeriformes > Formicariidae > Formicarius > Formicarius rufipectus. The sequence goes on from VXAU01005357.1 coordinate 900,913, forward strand.
CTGGACATGTGATAAATGGACATGTCCCACTGAGGGCTGCAGCAGCCCAACCCTCAGACAGATTTGGTGCAGTGAGGGCTCGTAGGGATGCGTGTGGCCACTGTGTGCTCCCTGTCCTGTCAGCATCCCTGACTGCATGCTGCCTGCACCCCTGCCTGCCCCCCTGCCTGCCCCAGCATCCAACAGTGCAGGGCAGCAAAGTCAGGGCAAGGGCTCTGCAGTACCTCGGGCCCCACCAGGACCAGCACCACAGCCCCACACAGCCATCCCCTGGATCCCTGGCTGAGTTGGGGATGCCTTGCTCTCAGCCCAGGGGTGCCTTTGATGTGGTGTCTGGTGAAGGTGCTAAAGAGCCTGGCAAGTGGCAGAGGTAGGAACAGTCACCAGATCCAGGAGGAGCAGCAAAGAGATCCAAGCAGACACATGCAGGCATATACACACTGGATAGTGATTTCAAGGGCTCCTGCCACCCACGGAGTGACCCCAACAGTAGGGGGCTGAGTGCTGCCTGCTCCTACACCCCCAATTTCAGGGCATCCTGGGAGAGAGCAAAGCCAAGGGTGTTCGTGCTCACAGGCGAAGCTCCTCACAGAGGATGGGGACCTGCTGGCAGCAACGCTGGCTCCAGGAGGGGACAGAGAGGACAAGTGGCACAGCTGGAAAACCACACCCCCTCGGGCTTACCTGGCACCCCCTCCCATCCCACCCTGCGCCCACCTCAGGAGGAAAAGCAGAGCAACGCCTCACCTGCTTCCTCGTCCGTGTCTTCCCCGTTCGCAGCTTGATGTAGCGGGCGATCAGCTCGTTCCGACCTGGGGGCACAGGGAGGGCTCAGCCCCGGGCACGGCGAGCTGGGGGCATCAGCCCTGCACCAGCAGGGGGCGCTGCTCTGACACTGCCGGGCCCCTGCCCACCCCCGGGGGGCTTGGGGGGCACAGCCCCGACAGCGCTCCCACCCCCCCCCGGCCCCGTGCCCGC
>VXAU01005357.1:905639-934662 GCA_013399695.1 Formicarius rufipectus
GTCCCGCTGCCCGTCCCTGCCCGCGTCCCCCCCGCTGCCGCTCCCCCTCTTGCCGAGCACTGTGGCCAAATAAGGAGAACTGGATTGTAGGATCGAGCCAGCCGGCCAAGGGAGGGATGGCGGCACCCCGAGACCCGTGCAGCGTGTGCTGCTGGTGCCCAAACCTCGCAGGGAGCTGGGGATGGCAGCGTGGGGAGACACCGGGACCGGGCACAGGGCAGGGACAGCGAGGGTGGCACATGAGGACGGCTCCAGTGGGATCTTCGCTCCCCCAGCCCCTCTGCATCCCAGCAAGCACATCAGGGCTCCATCCCAGTAGGGCACCTGCACGGGGGTGCAGAGTCCTGGCTGCTCCACAGCAGCCCAAGACCCTCCAGCAGACCAGGACCCCCCAGATATGGGGATCTGGAGACTCCTCAGCTGCACACAGATCTGGCAGCCCCAAAAGCCCGTGATGCCCTCCAACCCCACAGCAGCCCCCATGCCAGCCCCAGACAACATGGGAATCCCCAGCTTCAGAAATACCTCAGTGGTCAGGGACCCCACAGTCTGGTGCCAGCCCAGGACCCAGCAGCATCCCAGGACCCCAAGAGCTGGTCCTATGGGCTGATTTCGCAGGGATCCACCAGACTCCCTGCCCTCCCTAACTGATGGGTGCATTTAGGGTCAAGAGTGAAACTATAGGGCTGAGAGCAAAGCCAGGGGCTGGCTGCACCACTGCAGACAGCCTGGCCTGGGTCACCTTCCCTGTGCCAGGAACTGCTGCCTCCACACCCTGGCTTGTGCCACACGTGCCCCCCTCGCTAGGAGGTCCCCGGCCCCCTCCCATCTCACCGCCCACCCCCCCCGGCAGGGAAATCCCAGTCCAGCCTTTTTGGGGAAGCTGGGAGAGGAGGGAGGGGGATGCTGGGGCCCCAGCCAAGGTGCGAGGAAGCAGCTCCTCCTCCTTCTCCTCCTCCTCCTCCTTCTCCTCTTCCACTGAACCTGCTTTTGGCCGGGCCAAGGCACTGGATTTCCTGGAGGGAGGGTGCCTGCACCGCGCTGACGCAAGGCAAGGACGAGTGCCGCTCCACCCTGCCCCTTACAAAACACCACCAGCAGCAATTAGGGAACCGGCAGGGCTGGACAGCCCGTGCAGAGACCGCGGCCAGACCTGCTCCGGGCAGGGAGGGGACCAGACCTGCTGGAAAACACGTCACCTGCTCCTGCCCCCCGGCTGCTCCCCAGGGACAAGGGTGGGAAGACCCTTCCCACAGCACAGGGTTTGGGGATCCCCGGACAGTGCTCACCCCCACTCTGGGGATGCTCAGTGGTACCCACGCCAGGAGAACGACCCCACATCCAGCTCACTCACCCCTCTGCAACCTGCCTTTGTTGGGGGGGCACACACACACCACCCCACGGCTTTACAGGGTGATGGAGGGGGCTGCACCCTTGTGGGGTGCCCCAGTGGAGGCAGGATGAGTGCCCGCAGCAGGCAGGGGAGGAGGATGCCTGCAGGGCAGCCCTTATCATCCCGTGAGGACAAGGCTGTGCCAGGACACAGGGATGGTGTTCCCACGAGCTCACAGAGCTCAACCCCAGCATCACGTGCGGGGGACGGGAGGGAGACCTGGAGCCTGGGCAGGCAGCAGGGCTGCAGGCAGCTGCCTTGCTGGGAGAGCTGCTTGGGGCTGGGACCCTGCAAAGGCACCAAGAAGCCTCTAGAAAACCTGCAAAGGCAAAGAGAGTTCCAAAGGGTGAGGGGTGCTGAGATGGGTGTTAGCTGGGAGGTGGGGGGAAGGATTTGCTTTGGTGGCAATGGCTGTGGTCAGAGATGTGGGGTGGGTGCCCCGTGGGGGCTGGGCATGGGTGTCAAGGCCAAGAGCAAGGTGCTACTGGGACCAGCACAACCAGCTGTGATAGGAATCAGGTCGGGAGCATGTGGAGTGGCACGGGAGAGAGCACTTGGGTCTGGGGGCACAGGGACATCGTGACATAGGCAGAGGTGCCTGTCACTCCTGTAAAGCCACGGTGTACCCTGTTGCCATCCCTGTCCCGTGCTGCCAAGCTTGGGGGGCAGCATGTTCCTCTTCCCTGAAGTGGTCAGCCCCAAAAACACTGTCCCATCCGGTGTACCACGAGGCACAGCCCCAGCAGCCCCCACACTGCCCCAAACCCTTCTGACCCACCCAAAATGGGACAGGGTGGGTGGTTATTGACACAGCATCACCTCAAACCACCTGGGATGCAGGACACGGTCACCAGCATTTGCTGCACAAGGGAGAGTGCAGCACAGCGTGTCCCCAGCTGGCACCATCTGGAGGGACAAGGTGTGGGATACAGCAGCCCCATGGTCTCCTTACCTGGGGCTACCCCAGCCCGTCGAGGAGAACACTGGGAGAAAAAGACCCTGGGACAAAAAGGTGCTGGGGACACTGCAGAAGCAAAGAACCCTGCAAAGGCAGGATGGGGGTCCAGTGGCATCCCAGTTCCATCCTGCCTCCCCATGCAGAGCACCCAAGGCGATCCTCCCTTCCCCCTGCACCCAGACCCCAAGGCAAAAGGATAAAAGTTCATGACAAGCCTGGGCAGGCATGGCACAGCAGTGCAGTGTTCAGCCTCACACCAGCACAGTGCCACCCACGCCAGCCCCACAGGGGCAACACGTGAGGCCACCAGCACCTCCACCTGTCACCACGATGGGTGGCACACACACGCCAGGGGCGAGGGGGACAGAAGCCCCTCTCCTCCCTGGTGCTGAGGCATGGCTCTGCAAGACCCCGGGTGAACAAACTCCAAAGCCAAGACTCCCAGGCAGCTCAGTTCCTGCCTGCCTGCCCTGGCACACTGGGGCTCAGTGAGAGCATGGCCGGGGCCCTTATCACAGGCACTGATTTGTGAGCAGGCAGAGGCCTTTGTGAATGCGCCTCTCATTTCAGGCAGGGGGGTGATCACCAGGGGCAATGTCCATGGTGCCACTTCTGCCCACCTGGTGACATGGTTGGAGGGAATAGTGCTCACATTGTCACACAGCCAGTGTGACACAGTGCAGAGCCCCTCAAAGGAAACCCACAAGCTGTGGAGCTCCTAAGGGACACCAGCAAGACTATGACACACCAGAAAGATGTTGAGTTGCCCTGTCTGCTGACAACCCCAGTGTCGTGTACAGAGCCGGGTGCTCTTGGCTCTGCCGAGGGTGACCCTACAGCATTTCTCTTGCTCTTAGCAGGAGTCTTGCCCAGGGACCCTGTGAGAACACCCTGCCCCACACCCTGCCCCAGACCTTACCCCATTCCCACAGGAACACCATCCTGGTTGGCATGTGGCTGTCCCAAGGACAATCAGAACTCATCAAGGCAGGTGGCAGCCAACAAGCAAGATGCGGCATGGCAGGGAGGGTGGGAGAAGTTTGTTTTTATTGTGCTCCTCCTCCAAACAGTTCTCACTGTGCTGAGGGACTCCCTGGCTCTGGGAGAGAAGGGCAGCCACTCTGCTTTCCCCCACCCAGGTTCCCACCTCTCTGCCAGGGAGGGAGGACCAGCCACGTTCTCCCAAAAGGGTCTCCTGGCACAGCCTGAGGACCCAGGTGGTGGCAAAGCTCCCCAAGCACAAGGTTGGCTCCCCCTAAGACAGCCCAACTAATTTCCTCCTCTCTATCGCTTCCTGTCCCTTCCGGCTTGGCGGGCGGCTCAGGAAGTAATCGGAGTGAGAAAACCACAGGAGGCCATGTGGCAGCATCCCACCAGGGTCTGAAGACCTGCCAGGGCTGCCCTGGGCACATGCTCCCCCAGCTGCAGCCAAAGGGTTCCCCAGCTCCCAGCAAAGCCCTGAGCCTCCACCTGGCAGGGATGTGGCTGGTCCTCGCTCAGCTGGCATTGGTTGAGAGATGCTCAGACCCCTCATCCCAAATGGCTGTGGACAAACAAAGAGGAAATGTGAGCAATTTTTGCCTCACAATGTTTTGTCAGGAAGGAGGGAGGGGATGAGGTAAAACCCTGAGCACAGCTCTCTCCTAACACCAGAACCACGAGCACTCCTCCATCCCCTCCTCTTCCCCAAGTCCTGGCAGGGTGGCAGAGCTGGATTTCAGCTTCTGGAGGACCTGAGCTGGTTTTGCTTGAGCCTCCAGGCTCAAGACCTGAGGGCAGAGGGCAGATGGACACTGTAAGCAGCGTGCCTCCCTGGCCCAATTACACTGCCCTGCCCAGCCAGGACGGGGCGTTTCACCCAGCAGCGCATAAATAGAAAGCTTTTACAGCATTAATTGCTCTCTGTGTTATGAAACCAGCTGGATGGAAACAACAGGGTTGGAGTTGCCTGCCGGGGATGGGCCACTGCCATGTCATCCCACAACACCTCCAGTGCTGGTGGCCCATAGCACAGCCAGTGCTGGACATGGCATCCTCTGGGGACTGCTGCATCTGCCCTGCTTCTGTGCTGGAATATGTCCATTCCAGAATGTCTCCCCACTGAACATCCCCTGTAGATGAGCTTGGAATGGCCCAGGAGTCCTGAGTCCCCAGGAAGTTCCAGCTTGTCCCAAGGGTCTGTGGTGTCAGGGGAGCACTATAGGGGAGCCTGGACCAGAAATCCTGTGCCAGCAGTGGGATGGCGTCCCACCATGCAGGCTGGCCAGGTGCCCCGGGGACCCCACCGGCCTTCAGACCTGCTCTTGGGAGGAGAAATGCTTCCACAGAGGAGCTCCAGGTGCTGCTGACCCCATTTAATGCCATTGCAGCAGGACCAGGGAAAACGCCTTCCAGGGGACACGGGCTGCCAGGCAAGGAGGAGGAGGAGAAGGAAGGCTGCAATGAATTTCACACCCGCCCCCGGCTGCCTCCACCCCCACGAAACCCAACCCTGCCTGGGCAGCAGCTGCACCCATCGCCTGCCCCGACTGTCACACTCCCGCCTTCCAACTGGGAGAATCCCAGGGGCATGGAGCTGCAAGGACTGACTGGAGGGGCTCAGCACTGAGCCACTGGGCAGGGGGGCTGTCAGGCATTACCATCCCAGCTGAGACATGGAGATACCTCTGGCTGCCGGGGTCTGGAACAGAGTGTGACCACCTGGCCACTGTCCCTGCTGTGAGGGAGCACACTTCCCTGCCCTCCTGAAACAAGTTGAGAGGCTCACAGCAGTGCCAAGCTGAGGTTCTGCAGGAGCTGTGACAGCAGGTCCATGCTGCCTGGCACAAACCCCACTGGTCACTTTTTCTCAGAGGGATGTGCTGGTTTAGCACCATCTTACTGCCACCACCCCAAACAGTCCCAGCAAGCAAATCCTCGTGCATGCCAGGAGCCCGTGGCAGTGAATCGCCTCCTCTCAGCACCTCTCACAACTGCCAGAGTTGAGAGCTGGAAATGGGCACAGCAATTCCTGTTCCTGCAGATTGAAAAATTGCTCTGGAATTCTTGGGGAGGAAAGTTGCTAAAAATACATTAAGGCAGTATTCTTGGTAAAAGAAGGAGCTCCAGTAAGGAGCATGGCCAAGAGCACCAGAGACCCTGGCATGGTGTTCTAGCCCCCTGCCCAGCAGGTTAATGTCCAAACATTGAGGCTGGACCCTGACCCTCTGCTCTGTGATGCCACTCAAGCACAGCTGCAAGAAGCACACAGCAGCTGCCCATCCCACAGGAGAACTGGAGCTAAAACTCCCACCATGGCTGGGCACAGGTGCTGGCAAGCACCAAGGGAAGACCCTGCCCAGCTCATCCACCAAGCACACGGGGCACAAAGCCGAGCAGGGAAAAGCAGGGTCTTGGACCAGACCTTTGCTCCTGGACTGTGCAGCGCCCGGATCTTCCTGCTAATAAAAACCTGACGCTCGCTTGGGTCGGGGGCTCACATGCCTGCATGAGGGTGTGCTCCTTCCTAAACCCAGAGTGCCTGAGCTTGTGGGGGGAGGCAGGAGCTGGCTGCCTCTGGGGGAAGGGCGGGCGGCGAGGAGCTGGCATGGGAACGGCAACCCATCCTCCACACGCCCGCGCCGCGTCTGTAAACTTTGAACATCTTCCGGAGAGAAGTTAGTGGCTATTGTGAACAGCTGGATCTAATTTTATGAGGAGCGAGGAGGAGACAGTTGTGGGGAAATAATAAGGCTTGGCGCTCCCAGGCGAGGATCCCTGAGCCCAGCCAGCCTTCCTGCCTCCGTCACTCCCTGCTGGGGGAGCACTGGGGAGATGGTCATGGTGGAGCTGGGGCATGGAGCAGTGGAGGGCTCACCTGACTCCTCGGGGATGCAAATCAGTCTGGGTATCCTGGGCTTTGCCCCTGTGTGCATCCCAAGATCCATCACCCCTCCAGCAGCCAGGGCTGCTCCAGGACATGCTCCAGCAGTGGTGTGGCTCTTTCTCACAGACAAAAACTGGGCTGCCAACGCAGGGCCCGCTGCCCATCCCAAGGCACACCCAGGGGTGCCCAGTGCTCCTTCCTGATGCCTGTGGGGCACCGGTGCCCGTGGGCCACTGCGGCGCGACACCTCCCTGCAGCCGGCTGCTTCCCAAGAGGCACTACCCACCTCCTAAAATTAGCTCCAGCTCTGCTGTCCCCTTGTCAGCCACCCCCTGCAGCCAGGGGAGCTCTGCCAGCACACGCTCCGGGTCTCCACTGATTCCCCAGCAGCAAGGGGGAAGGGAAGCAGCCACCCTACTCCATCGCTCCTGCACCTCGCACGCCACCCGTGAGGCAGCATTTCCTGGCATGACTTTTCCCAGGGAGAGGTGCAGCCCTAAAGCTCACTGCAGTCACTTCTGTGCCTCTGGCTCACAGAACGATGGCTACAAGTGAGCTCCTGGGTCAGTTTTAGCCAGCTGAGATCCAGCACAGGTCATGACACACCCAGGGTGCAGCTGGGAGGTGGCATCAGTGGGCACGGTGAGGTGCAGAGCTGCTGCTGTCTCATAGCACATAATGGGGGATGCTGGGGACATTGGAGCGCTGCATCTTTTTGGGACCAAGTGGGAGGACGTGCTCCATCAGGATTTGTTTGCACCACCAGGATGGGATGTGCTTCATGCAATCAGTGCTCCTCCAAACCCTTTGCCCCCAGGATCCCGTTGGCAGAGCCAGCGCAGAGCCCTGTGTGAACACTGTCACCACAAGCCCACCAGCTCCCAACCCCAGGAACGAGACTATGGAGTTCATGGCCTGTCACCTCCAAAGGGCTTCACGTGTGCTCGTCAGGAAACCCCACAATGAGCTGCATGGGGAGTCTGAAAGGGCAGCCAGCACTGCATCATCCCGTTCCCCACCACCAGCGAGCAGCTGACTGGCACCATGAGGAGGTTTCTGCTGGGGCCCCTCACTCTCATTTCACAGGCAGGGAAAACCAAAGCACCGGGACCTGTAACAGCACGTCCAGACCCGCAGCAGGATCCAGACGTGTTATCACAGAGGGGGGCTGCTCCTGCCACGTGCCTGCTGCAGGCTGGCACAGGGCATGGCCCCACCGGCTCACCCCATCATTACCTTCCCTCCCTCCCTCCCTCCCTCCAAAAAAACATTTCATAAGTTGCCACGTGATGGTGGCAACAGCAAACGCCCATGCGCTTCGGGTGCCTGCCCCAACCACAACACACAGGTGCCTGGGCTCAGCCACTGCAGCTCCCGCCTGGCCCCGACCCCAGATAACACCTTGGACAAACAGCTGAGAAGCTCAGAGTACAGCCTGTCCACCCAGCAAATCCCCCGTGGATGGAAGCTCCCAAAATCAAGGGTGGTTGGTTACATCCCATCCACCAACAGTGCTCAAGGCGATGTAAACAACGTGGCAGCCTTGCCAGCCCCTTGCAATTGCCATCAAGGGTTTAAGGAAAAAAGGACACTTTTTGGACAGCATCTGTCCCGTTCATTGATGGATGGTGGGATCCCAACCCCACAAAGAGCCCTAGGATGGCTCTTGCCATGCAAATCCCAGCAGCACCCTTGGTTAGGGCTTTGCTTGTCTCTTCCCCTCCTTTCTCCCCTCCCATGAACAGGAGAAGAGGTACTAATCTAAGAAAACACATTTTCCCCCCCACACACAGCCTAAAGTTGCCCATTTACGACTCTTCTCACTGCTCCATGCCTGCACCAGTCCTACCACCAAGCTCACCTGCCACTGGCCTCGTGCTCTCTGCGTGTTTGACAGGAGCTGCGCAGTTACTTGCTTTTTAATACATTAATTATAGCTGATTACCACTGCCACCCCCACCTCCTGAGTGCCATGACCTGCTCACACACCGCCAGGAAAAGGCTCCTTCCTTCGGCACAGAGCCAGGGCCACCGGGCCTTGCCTCCCAACCCACTTGGTGGTGGCAAGATGGGGATTAAATAGTGATTAGAAGGAGATGTTGTTTCTGATATCACGATAAATAGAGACCGTATGCAATGGCAAATGGGCACGAGTCCCTTTTACTGATGCACCTGGTGGCTGGAGGGTTCTGCTTTGCAGGAAAGGGATGTTAGATGTGGGATGACTGTTGGAGGGATTTGCTGTCCAAAATACCCCAGCTGAAGCATCACCCCACTCTGAGCCGTGCCCCAATGTCACAGTCACCCCAGTCAGGACAAGGGTCTTTGAAACACCTGGGTGCCACTTCCCCAAGGCAGTGAGACCTCACCACTTTCAAAGGGCTATTTCTGTTAGAAAAGCCAGCCCAGTGCCAGCTGCACACCTGCCCTGGGGAGGTAGCTGGGCGCTTGAGGTCCCTGGGGATGGGGATATCTCCCCCTGTGCCACTCATCTGGGAGAGGAAGCTGCTCAACTCACAGTCATCTGCAGCCCCTTCCCATGGGAACGCTGGCTCTGCACACCCAAACAGGGTCAAATCCAGTGCCTTCTCCCAAAGGGACACTCGTGCCTGTCCTGTCTGGTGGGGAAGTGCTGGGGCACTGCCACAGTGACCATCACCTGCCCTGCCAGCAGGGTCCAAGCCCATTTCTCTCCTGGCTTCAGTGCTGGGTGACCTTGGTGAGCCTTCAACCCTCACCCACTTTGGGGACCCTCTTCCTCCCATTCAAGGGGGAAATGACCCAACCAGGGTGTGTGGAAGGGCTGGGGGGCCAAGGAGGCCCCAAGGCAGGTGGGTACATGGGGAGGGGGGTCACCAGCTGTCGAACCCCAATTCTCCATCCATAATTACGAGCATTTCGGTGCTGTGGGGGAAGGCTGGCAGCCTGGCTGGCAGGGCCCCCCGGGGTGGTCAGGCAGTGCCAATGCCCTGACTCACGACACGCACGTACCCGCGCGGGGTAAAGCGATAGGAGGGGAGAGAGGATGCCGGAGCCCAAAATACCCCGGCGTGCCTGACAGGGGAGATTATCGCTTTGCTGATGGGACAGTCGCCCAGCCTGGCTTGCCCTGGCTCCCTGTAAAGCACCAAAATCCACCAAAACCTCTGCCCTCACCTTTTCCCTTGACACCCCATGCCAACCAGCTGACAGCAGAGAGACGGTGCCCACCAGCCCGGCAGGGCCCCCGGCACCACTTTCAACTGGTTTCTTTCTGAACTCTGTTTTTTTCTCAGCCGTCAGAACCCAAACACATTTTATGGGGCCTGAGCGGTTCCAGGGGGCAGAGGCGGGTGGCACAGCAAAGGCTTGGCCTTATTTTCCTGCCAAGGAAGTTAAGGGGGAAAAAAAAACAAACAACGCCAAATGCAAGGAGGGTGCAAAAATAAAATAATAATAATAATAATAAAGATGACACACTGCTGAAAATTATACATCTAATTGCTGCCTTGTTAGCAATGCACCCCTATGACGAGGCACAAAGCGTTTAGCATACAGTCAGTGTATGGTCATCCCCGACATGCGTGTGACACACATGTAGCATGACCCCACACCTCACCCGGGACCCTCCCGACGGGCACAGGGCCCCTTTGCACGGCCGGGATGCGCCGGGGGTGGAGGGACCGGCGGCGAACCGAGCGGGGGCAGCGCAGCCCCGACGGGACGGGAGCGCCGGGACCCGACGGCGGGCAGGGGAAACGCCTCGGCTGTGCCCCAAACGCACACACATCCACACATCCACACACATCCACACACAACACATCGCGGGGCGGCGAGGGGACCCCCGGCAGGACGAACCGGGCTGCCGACGGAGGGGCGGCGAGCACCGGCGCGACCCCCGCGATCCGGCGGGGCTCGGGGCAGGCGGAGGGCTGCGGGCCGGGAGGAAGGAGGGGCTGGAGGAGGAGGAGGCGGAGGAAGGGGGGTTGGGAGTCTCTTCCCGGCGAGTGCTTACCTGCTCCGTGCTCCGGAGAGGCTGGGCCGGCCGCGGGTGCCGGGATCGGGATCGGGATCAGGGTCGGGATCGGGATCGGGATCGGGGATCGGGATCGGGGCCGGCGCCGGGCCAGTGAGGGCGACAGGAATGCGGGGAGCACGGCGGGCTCCCGGGTCCGCGCACGGAGCCAGGCGCAGCGACGGGAAAGTTTATGCGAGGGAGGAGCAGAAAGTTGGGAGTCAATCAGGAGGCGGTGGGGCCGGGCTGGTCCTCCTCCTCCCCCTCTGCCCTCCTCCTCCTCTTTCCCCTCTGCCCTCCTCCTCCTCCTCTTTCCCTCCTCCTCCTCCTCTTTCCCTCCTCCTCCTCCTTTTTCCCCTCTGCTCTTCTCCTCCTCCTCTTCCCTCTGCCCTCCTCCTCCTCCTTCTCTTTCCCCTCTGTCCTCCTCCTCCTTCTCCTCCTCCACCTTCTTCCGGCCCTTCCTCCCGGCCAGTCCTCCCGACCTCTCCGTCGGGGCAGCGGGGACGCGGGACTTCCCCTCCGCAGGGAGGTTTTTTTGGGGTAGGGCAGCCCTGGAGCTCAAGCTCGGTCCGAGCTCTGGGAGCGTCCTCTATGAACCTTCCTCACCTTCCTCCTTCTCCATCCGGCAGCCTCGGGATGCGGCCTCGGGCCTGGGCATGAGGGTGCTGCTGTCCCATCGGGTCCCCAGCCCGCCAGGGCCCCCCGTGAACACCTTCATCCCCTTCTGCACGTCTTCATTGCCCTCTGTGCTTCATCCTGCTCTGCACATCCACGCCCCCCGCACTCACCTTCACCCCTGTGCTCACCTTCATCACCTTCCACACGTGTTCATTATGTTCTGCACTCTAGTGCCCTGCCACACATCTTCATCTACTTCCTTATTCCCATCTCACATCTTCCTGCCCTTCTAAAGACCTTCATCCCTCTCCTCATCCTCACACACACTCAATCCCCCCATCCCACCAGCCTACCCATTCCCCATCCCTCCCAGCCACCCACCCCAGGGTGCCCGGGATGGGGCTCTCAGTGCACACTGTTGTGATTTCCCAAGGGAATTCAACCAGGAGCCAGGCCATGGCCATTTCCTCTCAGCGAGCTGATGGGTGGTAACGTGCTAAGCCACAGCCAGCTGATCACATCTGAGTCCCTGGCCACAACCCAGCCTGACTGTCAGGAACCACAGCCCCAGTAGGGGTAAAAGCCCCCATCCTACTGGCCATGAGGTCCAGCACAGACCTGTGTCGTGGTACCCAAAACCCACAAAAGTAAATCTGAGAGGAATCCTCCTGTTGCCCTGCTTGGAGAAGGGTTGCTCTTTGCACCCCATCCCTTCTAGAAACACATTTTTCTAATTTTTGCCATGAACTTGGTTGTATTCAAGTGTTTTGGGACAAGCCAACGCTTCAGCCCATGAAGTGACAGGCTCTGAAGCATCCAGCACACTCAGCAATTGTGTGTGATTCATAAAGCCATATCACATTCTTCCACCCTTGGCCTGGTGCTAACTTGTAAGAAATCTGGACCAAAAATTGCAACAAAATGGCTGCTATTCTCCAAGGGCTCTTTGGAGCCTCGTTACTCATCCCTTACTTGGGCAAAAATGACATTGAGTGCTCCTGGAGATGACAGCCTTAATTGAGTTCAATAGGAGTTTAGGCTGAGTAAGACATGAGCAAACAAGTGTGCATTAGCCCATGAATAAAAGCCTGATCTGCAAATGTTTAGAAACACATGTAAGGCTGTGCAGGGGAGTACCAAGGGGGTCACCACTGCTCTGGGCCTGCTGAGCAGGCAGGGGTCTCACATCAGCATCCCACACAACTGCTGGTGGTGCTGGATGAGCTTGGTCTGGAGGGCAGTGATTTGAGCCTGGCTCAGTGATCTGTCTCTGTTCTGCCTCTTAATTTTTCTTTTTTTTTTTTTTCCCTCCTTCAGAAGTCCATAATCCTTGTTTCTGCTATTTTTTTGTCCACTGGTGGGAACAGCAACTTCCTTTCCCAAATTATAATATAAAAGAGCTGCAAGCTGCAATGCCATAAATAATATTTTCTTATGGCCAGAACATCCAAGTCTAGGCAAGACACCAAGAACAGCTACAACATTGTAAAACTCCAACACTTCTCCAGAATGGATTCACTAATTAAAAAATTACTCCTTTTAAAAGGCAGTTGAAAAATACTGGTTTTCCCATTGCTGCTTGTCGCTTGCTGCACCAGTAAGGAGCCCATCCTGCAAAGCCACAGCCCAGCTTACCAGCAACCAGTCTGCCTTTCCCTCTAAAAATGTCACCAAAATAAACACAAGGAGAGGGGAAGGGAAGCGAAAAACACCTCTTCAGAATCACTTCTTTAATTAATTAATGCATCACCACTTCAAAGCTGGAGAGAGAGCCCCCAGGGCTGAGACGCTGTTTTCTGCTGGGCAACTTGCTGGGAACCAAACAGCTTCAGCCCTTCCACTGCTGGACAAGGAGTTTCACAGTGCTGGCCTCCCTTCCTGCACACGCTGGGATGCACCAACCCTCTCCCTCTGCAGCTGCCCACCTTGTGGGGCATTTGCCTGCTGGGAAATACCTGTCAGCCCCCTCAAGTGTGCAGGGGCTGAGCCTGTGCTCGGGGCTGGGTGTCTGGAGTCCCCTGAGCCCCAGGGGTTTGGAAAAGAGGGAGTAGCAGGCAACTGGAGAAAGGCCCCCTGTGTCCACCTTGCTGCTCAGCTCTGGACCAGCATCTCTCCACTCATGAGGACGGGATGGGGATGCCAGCAACCACTGCCTGAGAGAACTGCTGGCACTGCAGCAACACTGCTCCTGGCTGGAATACCATGCTTAGCATAGAGGTGGGGCCTTATTTTTTTCCTCCCCCTTGCCTTATAAGCATTCCTGCAAAAACAAAATGCATTTCCCAGGAGGTTCCCTTGAGGAGCTGACGACAGTCAGCTCTGGCCACTGGTCATACTTGTGCATGGCCCTAACCCTCACACAAGGAGTTTGTGGGGTTAAATCCATCCCTGCAGCACCAGCCTAACTCCAGCCCCCTAAAATGAAGCTTCAGAAGGCTCAAAGTCTCATGCTGCAGGGAAAATATCATCCCTGGGGATTGAGAAAACCCTTTTCCCAAGGAAGACACACACTTTGGGCTCAAACACCATTGATAAGGCTCTTTATTCTCTTTTCTTTTTATCTTTTCTTGCAGTGAGCATTCCTTTCACACCCACGCACACCCCAGCATCCTCAGCCATTGGTCCTCCCGGGCATCCGTCACACTTTCCGCCCGCCAAAGTAGATACACATTTCAACTGCTTCCATCCCTCGTCTCCTCTGGTGTTAACAGCCAGCACAAACAAAGGGCCCAAATATCCATGGCCTTCTTAAATTGTTTTCATTTGTTTCTTGTGCCACAGTTGGTTTGCGTTAGAGCGTTTGTGTAAGAGATTTGGGGTGGGTGACTGATGCAGTAACTGCTGTGAGATGGGGTGATGCTGTGTTAGGCACCCAAGGCAGATATTTTGGTCTGCTTAGGCTACAGACCAGGAGACCTGGGGAAAAGGGAGACTTTTTGGGTGAGAGGAGGGAGAATCAACTCCCTCCAAGCTGGGGAGCAGCTTGGGTAACAGCAGCTTGTGCTCCAGCCAGAACTTGGGGAGCCCAAACCCTTCTCACTCATCCTGCTGCTTCTTTTCTGCTTCCACTGGAGGAAATGGGGACAAGTGTTAGTTCAACCATTAGCTGAGCTTGTCCCAATTTCAAACAGATGTTGGGTTCATGACTGGATTTGGGCAGACTGCTCTTGCTTTCCCCACATTTGCTGGCCATAGCTCACCAGGGATGCTGGCCCTGAACTGCTGTGGCTACTTCTCCCTTTAGCTCACAAGACAGTCTCTGATCTCACTGCGTGGGTAATGGACAATGTCCCACACCAGCCCGTTGCCCCTAGGCTGTCCACCTCCCTCTGCCCCTGCCACAAGCATCTGCTGATGAATCATGGAGCCTGGATTCATGGAGCTGGTGGGAAAATCTCCACTCATCTTCATCAAAGCTACTGGGGCAAGATGTTTGGCAGCAGTCCAGCTCGTGGTCCCACTACCACTGTCTTCTGTCTCCAGCTCCACGCAGAGACAGGTTCAGGCCATGGTGGTGTTGCAACACTGCTCAGTGAGGACGAGCATCCCTCTTGCACAATTCAATCTGTTCCATCCATCTACCACTTCTCAGCCTGACTGCTCCAGTTTCCTCTCAGATGCATTAACATGAAGGGCTCAGATCACCCCCAGAATGGGGGAACAGCCTATTATGTGCCCTAGAAATGGAACCCTAAATTGTCCTGGGGTCAATGCATGAGCTGAACAGGTGAGAGAAACTGCATCAGGGACTTGAGGATGGTGTTTCAGGGGACCTTCATATGTCCCTCTGTTTCTTACCACTGAATTAACCAGATTTGGGGCTGTCTCTGCAGCCAAATCCTCACTCCATGAAGGTGGGATTGTGCTGGGAGCATGGGCTGCTCTGTTCCCACTGAGTTGCCCCTCTGCAGCATCTCCCCTTCCCAGTGACTCCCTGTGACACCCCACCAGTCTGAGAGGGGCTGACACCTTCTGTCCACCCCCTCCCCATGAACAGAGAGTACCAGTGGGATCCAGGTGCAGCAGTGGGGACACCTGGGGTGTGTGGGGTGTGGAGGGATGTTGCAGAGCAAAGGGGCAGTGAGTGGCAGAGGCACGGGGCACTTGGCAGGGCCTGTCTGGGTGTTGAGCGTGACTCAGCACTGCACCACACCTCATGAGTCATTCCATTGCTTCCTGGTGCACCTTAAGTTTTCTCTTCCAGGTCCCTGCTGGCAGGGCTGACCCAGCTGGACTCCCTGCCAGCAATGCCAGCTCTGCCTCACGTGGCTGCTGTCCCTCCTCCACTGGCACCATCATCCCTCCACAGTGCCCATGGGCTGTCAGTGCTCGGAGTGCCAGGCTGCTTCCCAGGGACCCAAATTCCCAACAGTTTCTGGGCAGAAGGGTAAGATCCATTGGGTGCAAAGACACTGTGGGCACTGGCCATCCACTCACACCAGGATAAAATGGGGCAAAAGAAGGGATTTGTGCCCAATGGGCATCAAGCCAGGATGGGGGTCTCTAGCCAGGAGCTTAGGCAGAGCCCATCTGTGTGTAAGCGCTGTGCAGACCCACAGAGGGATGAAGAAAGACAAAGCAAGGAGACCACCTACCCCCTCTCACTGAGGGACTGAGCATAAAAGTGCAAAACAGAAACAAAACAAAAAAAAAAAAAGGGGAGGGGGAATGAGTTTCCAGGATCTGAGTCCAAGAAATGTCTCAAAGGGATGAGATAGGGATCACAGTCAGCCTCATCTGCTAAATATACCCCAGGTCTGGCTCTGCCATCACCCCAGAGCAGAGACCTGTCCTGAATTTTCCCAGAGAGGGTGGCTGTGTCTGGATGAGCATCCTACAGCACTCAGCACAGTGCTCCACGAAGCACCCCAGGAGCAGCTGTGACCGTGAGCAGGTATTGGACACAAGGTGGAAATACACGGAGCAGAAGAGGACAGGGATGCAGGAGCATCTGCTGGGCACCAGCAGGAGGTCCCAGTGGTCCCAGCAGACCCAGCACTGGTGCTACTCGCAGGCCAGCTTCCCATCAAAGCTGGAGAGGGCAATGGCAAAGGCCTGCACAGCACAGAGAGGGTAGTTGTAGTCCATGGTGAAGGCGTCATCCGCCACACGCCCAAACTGCATCACGATGTAGTCGGCTGTGGGAGAGAGGGTGAGTGACTGGGATGTCACCTGTGCACCCATCCTGCCTTTTCCCACGCAGCAGCACCTAAAAAAGCTGCCTTCCCCCCAGGGCCAAGCTCTACCTGTGACTCCCACACTGTCTGCACCGCACTGCAACACATGCTATCAAAAAGCATCCTTTTCCCATTGCATGGTCTAGCACAGGGACCATGGCACCCTCTGGTCCCTCCAGCATCCCCTCCCTGGGAGACACAGCCCCTCAAGGGACAGGGACCCCACTCTTGCCCCCACCCCCTGCCCATGGGACTGCTGCTACTGGAGGGCAGGTGACAGGAAATCTGTAAAAATAACCAGGGGCCCTCAAGAGGTTTTTTCTGTCCTGTAACCCAACACCCTGGAGGCTGAGAGCTTCTGACTGTACCAGACAGGTGACGAGTGGCCACATCCAGACAGAGCTGCTGCCACCCCTGAGGGACTGTCCTCGAGGGGCAGTGAAGCTTGGGGTGAGCCCACTGGTGAGGTGGGGTGAGTGCTGGGGCTAAAGCTCTGGGTTGTTTTGGGCTGAGTGGGTGGCTGAAGTGAGATGAGGGGCTCAGCACCCCACAGCATCTGTCCTTGCCCTGATCTCCCTGGCAACAGGAGCCCTGCATGCTGCCTCTGCCAGCCCTGGGGCCCGAGGGCAGCTCCTGGGCAATGCTGTGCTCACTCTCCAGCTTCATCCCAGTTCCAGCAACGGCAGGCAGGACCCCAAAGCATGAAAAAACACTAAACCTCAGCAAAGAAAGATGGTGCTGGGACCAGTTTATGAGGCAGTGCTTCCCCACCCCATTCTCCCATCCCATCCCACCCCTTTCCCAGCTTACGGTCACTGCTGTGCACGATCTGGAAGTTTTTGACAGAGGCGTGGGTGACCCGGCCGTGGAAATTGAGGACATAGGACTGGGTCTCATCATTCCACACTGGTGCCTTGTTGTGCAGTTCAATCACATTGTCCATGTTTCTATTCTGCCATCGCATCAGGAGGCCGTCGTTATCCTGGGGAGGGGCAAGAACAGGGAAAGCAGGATTGGGGCAACCCCCTCCCCCAGAGCCCTGCCACCCACTGTGGGATGCCTGGGGGGCTGCTCTGTAGCAGAACCCGCCTGGAAATGGGATCTATCACAGAGAAAATAATACAGACCCTATCTCCCACCTCCCAGGGAAGCACCTTGAATTTCAGGCACACCTGAAAGCCTCCCCATGCTCCAAAATGGGTAAAATCCCAGGTGATCCCTGGCAAACCCATCCCCCAAGGAGTTTCACCCAGCCTTGTTCCCCTGGACTTACATTTCGGGGACGGATGGGCACCCTCTCACCATCAGCATTCATGCCAGGGATGATGACCGTCATCTTCCGGGGACCTTTGAACCCTAAAACGTTGGTCTCCTGCAAGAGAAGCCCCATCTCTAAAACCAGCACCCACTGCAGGCTGCAGCCTCTCACGGGGGCTCAGCGAGGGCTCAGGGGTGGCTCCAGCTCATCCTGCATCCCTGCAACTGCCCCGGGAAGCACCCAGGGAAGGGGTGCAGGTTGGAACCCCCTACCACTGCCTGCCTGGGGAGCCTGGGAGGGGCTTCCCCTGCTGCTGCTTACGTAGACCACGGCCGAGAGCTCCTGCCGCACGTTGGACCAGTCAGCGTTGGCCCTGTCGGGGTTGGCACCGTTGTCAAACACTGTGAACCTCGTCCCCATCAGGTTGGATCTGCAGCCAAGGATGAGAGGTGGCCGTCACTGATGCCACTGAGTCCCCTCCAGCCTCCCTGTGATCCCTCTCCAGGGTCTATCTGCAAACTCCTGGTACAGCCCTCAGCCAACGTTGCTCTTCCCACTCTTTAGTCATTTGCTCTGGTTCAAGGCACCCCTAAGCCAGGGTGCTGCTACTGCAGGGTCCTGCCAGCATTGCTGCGTGGTTGCTGCAGATGCAGTGGGCTGGGACTTGCCAGGCACCTTTTCTAGCCATGACCTGTCTGCTGGCAGGAACTGGACAATCCTGTTTTTCCCCCTCAGCCCCCCACCACTTCTCGGGTCAGTCCAGGCAGTGGGAAATGCCAAATTTAGTTTCCTGTCTGACCCAGTCGTTGTTTGGGGCAGCTGGTAACACAGGGAATGGGAACAGGGTGCTGCAGGAATGGGGTGCCACCAAAACAGGGTGCTACCTCTGCTCCTACCTCAGCTTCCCGATGAAGTTCTCTCCCACCCGTGACAGGTCAGTAGGGTCAATGGAGATGAGGTAGTTGGAGGTTTTGCTCTTCTTACGCTTCCTCCCAGCGAGGAGGAACACCTGGTAGAGTGGATGGACCATGTGGGGATGGGACATTGCCATTGCCACAGTTGTCCCTGGCTCACCCCCCAACAGGTCACTGCCGTGACCTTGAGCAAGTCATGGAGCGAAGATGATCCCCAAAATACCGGCTGTGCCACAGGGTGAGGGGGCTGAGCCCAGCCCAGCATTGGAATGGCTCTCTAGCCAAAGTTAGCTCATCATCCCAGGTACCATCAACATGGGACACTTCCCCAGAGGAATTGTAGGAGAGGGAAGCAGCCCCATCAAGGACCCACCACCACAGTTGGACACAGGCAAACATCCCCCCAAACACTGAGAGTGCTCCCCAGGATGGATGCAGAAGTCCAAGGGTCTCCATGCCCCGACCCAACTGACCTTCTTGTCATTATCCAGGTGAAGGTAATAGGTGGGGTAAAGCCCCCTGTCCATCCCCTTCTTGTCCCGTGTCACCCGACACTTGATGGTCACGCCCTGCGGTGCCGGCTGCAGCACGAACTCCTCCAGGTTGTCCACCTCGATGACAGGTGATGGGGGCCTCTCCTCCTTCAGCTGCTTCACGAAAGGGGATGATGACCCAAGAGCCAAACCTGCTGAAAACCCCCCTCCTTTCCCAGCTAATTGCTCCTTGCTTCCAACCCCACCCCGAGGGGACCCCTATGTGTCTGAGGGGTCTTTTGTACCTTCTTTGATTTCTTTGCTTTCCCCTTCTTGTTGGAGTTTTTCTGCAGGGTCTCCGGGGTCTCCTCCTCGCTCTCAGCCTCTTTGGGAGGAACTGCAGGCAGGAGCAGGCAGGGGCACAGAAGGGGGAAGATCTTGACTCTACTGAGCCCCAAAATCAAGCTCAGCATAGACACATGCCAACACCATTGATTGGAATCCCCCTCCTCATGGCCAAGCTCATCTGCACCCCCAGAAGCATCTCCAGCACCTACCACCCTCCATCACGCTGGGTTCTCACCTTTCTTTTTGGATTTTTTCTCCTTAGGAGGGTCCCCACCAGTCTGGAAGAGGGACACCGGGTTTTTCTTCTTCTCTGACCTGATGGGTTTGGTGCTGGAGTCAGAATCATCCTCCTCATCACTGCTGGTGGCGGCTGTGAGGGACATGGGGGACACGGTCACACAACACCATATGCTGTTGGCTCAGGGTGATGCTGTGGGGCAGCAGGACTGGCTGCCTCCCTCTCCTGCTCACCCCATACCTTTCTTCTTGCCTTTTTTATCCTTCTTCACCTGGAACACGGACATTTGCTCCTTCTTGGTGCTTTTGGCAGATTTGGCTTTGCTGTCAGGGTCACTCTTGTCTCCTGGTGGAACAGGGGGATGGAAACACACAGTGATGGGGACAGGGAGGTGGCAGCTGGAAGGGCTGGGCTGGGGGAAGGTGGAATACAGAGAGGGTGATTGCTCCACAGCCCCCTGAGCAACCCAGGACAGGATTCAGGCAGTTCCCTCAACCCAGCAAGGACAGATGCAAGTGATGCCAGAGTCCCCTGGACACTCACCCTTCGGCTTCAGCTTCTTCTCCCGGCTCTCTCCTGAGGAGGGCTCTTTAGGAAGCTTCTTTTTTGGCTTTTTTGGCGGGTCTTTGTTCTCCACCTCCTCTTCCTCATCCTCCTCATCCTCATCCAGCTCTGCCCAGAGGTGACACCACAGCATCAGCAACGTGACAGGAGGGACCTTGCAGGGGGGACCCTCTCATGACAGCACTGGCTGGAATGGGCACTCATCCTGCCCCAGGCGGGGTGCGGGGCCCCGGGTCCCATCCTACCCCATCTGGGATGCAGAGCCCTGGATCCCATCCTGCCCCATCTGGGATGCGGAGCCCTGGATCCCATCCTGCCACAGGGTCCCATCCTGCCCCAGCTGGGATGCGGGGCTCTGGGTCCCATCCTGCCCCAGCTGGGATGCGGGGCTCTGGGTCCCATCCTGCCCCAGCTGGGATGCGGGGCTCTGGGTCCCATCCTGCCCCAGCTGGGATGCGGGGCTCTGGGTCCCATCCTGCCCGCGGTGTCCGGCGGTGCGTGGGCCGTGGCCGGCGCGGTCCCAGCGCCCTCTCGCGGCTCCAGCCCCAATTTTTCCCACCGGGAAAGCGGCGGGGGGCACCCGATGGCACTGTCCCCCCACCAGCTGCCACAACCTCAGGGTCCCGGCTCCCCAGCCAAGGCCACGAGTGCAGGTCCTCTGCCACATCCCCAGTCCACACAGGTCCTTAGCTGGGTTTTGGCCAAAAAGCTCTGCCGAGGATGTGCAGAGTCCAAACAGACACCGGGAGCAGGAGTGGCTCTGGTGGGACACGGTGCACGGGGACGTGAGTGAGTGCCTGCAGAGCGGTGTCCCCTCACCTTGCTGCTTCTTGGGACCCTTGGCCACATGAGAGCGAGGAGCTGGGCTTTCCTTCTTCTTCCGAGGCTCCCTGGTGGATTTGGAGCTGAGGTCCTTGTCACTCTCCTCCTCTCCCTTCTCCTCCTTCTTCTTCCTCAGCTTCTTCACCCCTGGACATTCCAAGAGATGCCCACAATGGAGAGCACAGCCGGTGCAGGGTGAGGTCAGGGGGTCGGGGGGAGCCCAGCGTGTCCCCCCATTTCCACGGGGGCTGTGGGGGTCTGTGCTCACCCTGTGCTGGGGCTGGTGGCTCCTCTGCAGCCCCCGCCTCACTTGGCTTTTTCACCCGCGGCCGCCTTGGCTTGGCCTCGGTCTCCAGCCCAGGCTCCTGCCTTTTCTTTTTCAGCTTCTGCCCCCGCAGGTGGTGCTGCAGAAGTAGTGTTGGCCTGAAAACCTTTTTGCCTTTGCAAGGCAAGCCCTGCTCACACAGCACCTTTCAGAAATACAGCTGGGCTTTTCCCTGGCCCAGCATGGATGCAGGGACCCACTGTGGGATGGGGACACACACCTTCAAATGAGTGACTTACCATGGGCAGCCCCCCAAGGAAGGCAGGGGGAGGGAAACAGAAAGGACTGTTAGCAGAGAGACAGCAGAGCATCCACCCTGGGACAGGCAGTGCCAGCCCCAGAGACGAGGGTTGTGATGCTGACACTGCCCTGACACCGTGGACTGTGTCAGCACAGAGGAACCAGCCACACTGCCAGAGGGATCCTGGCTGAGAACCACTTTGGGCACTGATGGGCCCTCTGGGTACCTGAGCTGGGACAGGGCACACAGGTACAAGGGACAGCCTTGCTCCTCACCTCCATCTCTCACCCCTGCAGGACAACCTGCTGGGCCGTGCTGGGATGGAGGTCAGCAGGAGCAGGGAAGCAGGAGGATTAGACACAGCATACCTAATCCCAGTTATCTGGGGCTATAAATAACCCTGATTTACCAAATACTGAGCATGTGGGTCAGCACTTGGCACTGAAAAGGAGGTATTTGGGGAGTGGGTGTCAGTTCAGGGCCCTCAGAAAATAATCCAAGCAATTCCAGATGCACTGGAGCTTCCACTACCCAAGAGAGCATCTTCCCCCTTGCAGGGGTTTCATTCCTCCCAGATGTTGCAGTGCAGTGGGTGAAGGTGTTTTGCAAAAGGTGGGGTCCAGGCAGATCTCAGTGGGATTCCAGGACTGCAGATTTGGGGAAGGGGAGCTGGGGAGCCCATGGTGAAGCTGAGAACCAGCTGTTTTCTTCCATGTCATCAGGTCACACGGAAAAGCTCTTTCACATCCCCTAATCCCTTAAGCAGCTGCAGGGAGGACAACCACTCATTACTTAACGAAGCCCTTTGAGGAGGGGCTGCTGGTTCACCTGGGTGATGGGTGAAATTGCTGCTGAGACCCCTCCAAGGCCAGGTGGTACTTGAGGGCTGTGCTGAAATGCAGTAAGGGGTTCTGGCTATCGGGGTCACAGCCTGGAGAAAGTGAGTCACAGCTTAACTGAGGGGCTTAGGGTGTTAATTAGGAACCAGGAAACCACCTCATGGGGTGCTTCAAAGTGAGGGAAAGGGGGGTCCAGCAGGATGCACAAAGGACAAGGAAGGGCTGTGGGATTTTCTCTACCCACCTGCTCTGAAGAGGGTTCCCAAAAAGCTTGTGCCCTCCTAGGCTGCAGCACCCCAATAGGGAGCCCACCCAGCCCCAAGTCAGCCTTGGTGTGGGGCCCCAGTGTTTCAGAGTCTCTGATGTCCACAGCCCTTGAGGACAGCCCCCAGCAGGGGATGGTGGCACAGGGGGTTGGGGGGAAGGATTTTTTCTCACCTGTTTGGGCTTGTGCTGCTGGGGGCTCCCTGGCTCCTCGCCGGGACTGTGGGGCACAGAAAGCAAAGGAGTGAGGGCTTTTAGCCCTCCACGGACCCTACAGGGCACAAGACTGCCCCAATTTTTGGTAAAGGGGGAAAGGTCAGTCTTTCATTTGGCTCCAGAAGGGTTCCCCCCTATCTTGACTGGGTTGAGCTTGTCCCACATCATCCTTCCTAGCAGGGAGCACAGGACAGGCTCTGCCGTGGCCAAGGGTGACAGCAAGGAGGTTAATTTGGGGATCCCTCTCTAACAAAGGCTTTCCCTCCCTATAACTCAGTGAGCATCATCACACCAACCCCCAAAGCAAAAGGACTGCTGAAACTGCTCATTAAATTGCATTTCAGTTGAAAACAGGAGAAAAAGGCCCTGGAGGAGATGGGAAACTAGTGGGGATGGCCAGCACATCACCCACCCCACAGGTCACATCCTGCCCCAGGGCACTCACCTGTCCGCAGCCCAGACCTCGCGCAGGATCTCTGTCTGCAGGGGCATTGTCTCCTCTGTCCTGCCCTGAGTGCCTTCCCCCCCCCTGGCACCAGCCACTGATCCTCTGGAGCTGCAGGCCCTCTCAGCCCAGGGCCAGCTCCATGGGATCAGTCACAGCCACAGAGACAGAGTGGCCTCACAGCTTTGGCTCAGGCACCTCCACAAGCCTCTGTGGTGGGAGGAGGAGGAGGAGGAGCAGGTGAAGGAGATGATTAACTTTATTTCTCCTGAAACTCGGTTAATAGGATTTCAGATGCTGTCAGCCAGGCTTGCTGGGAGAGCAGCTGGCAGGGTAGTAATCACAGGAAAAGAGGACTCTGCAAGAAAGCAGGGAGTACACAGATTCCCCTCTTGCTGGGTGGGGTCCATCCCCAGCATGGCAGAGCCACTCATTCCAGCCTGGTGTGTGCAGAGGAACGCTGTCTGACTGTGTTTAGGGTTACCCTCCTGGATATCCATCTTTTTTAACACTCAAAAATGTTTTCTTGGTGAGAGAATAACAGTATTTGGGCTGATTCAGATGAGTTGTGCATGGAAAGCCCATGAAGGGAAAGCAAAATCCCTGGCTCTGGGTGGTGCTAAAGACCACTGCTTTCTTCCGACCCCTGTCCTTGTCCACGGGTCCCTTTGGGTGATGGGATTCACGCCCTCCCACTCACGCCTTCCCTTGTTATTACCCCACTTTAGTGTTCAGTATTCCCTCTCAAAGGCCCCCAGGGATGCTGTTCTATTGCAAAGCCAGACAAGCCAAGGGTCGCCACCGGAGCCCCGGCCTTGCCCGGCCCCGACAGTCACCCCAAACCCGCTGCCCCGCCATGCCCGGTGCCACTAGATGGCATTTGAGCACCGCACACCGTGCCCCGCCAGCTCTGCAAACCGTCGATGCCCCTGTGCAAAATCCTCCTGGCTTCCCTTTAATCTCGAAACCACATCTCAGCACCAGCACAAGTTTATTTTCTCTTTCAAGGGGGAGAAAAACACCAAGCTAAAGTACATCAAAAATCTGCTTGAAAAAGGGGAGCAAGCCCAGAAACCACAAATTGAATTAGGTTTTATTTCTGCAGAGATTTTTTTCTCATGGAAAATATGGCTTGGGCTGCCCCCAAAGGACCTTTTTGCCCTGTCTGCAAGAAAAAAAAAAACAAAAAACACGTTTTGCAGAGACCCTGGGTTTCACAGCAGCTTCCCTGGGCAGCACCCCCTGTGATGTTTGCTGGGTCTAGGACATCCCATGGTGATGGAAAACCAGAGACCTGGATGAGCAGCTGGAACAGCAGCCCACCAGAGCATCCCCCAGCCAGGGATTTCCAAAGTACAGCATGCTGGCCACTCACTGGCTCAATGATGGTGCTGATAGAGGGGCAGCAGCATCAGACTTTGGAGACACCAATAACTTCTTACTTGCTGGGGCAGCTCCACCAGGGGAGTACACACCTATCCTCCCCACACCCACCCCCTTTTGCTGAGCAGGATCCAGAGAAAAAGTAGGTTTGGTTTTTTTTTCTTTCAGTTGTTTATTTTCAAGCCCCAAAAGGCGTATTACAAAGAGACAGGAAAAATAACAACTGGAAAGCTGTTCTCACACGATAGTGACAGCATCCCTTTAGTATGGAGAGGGATGGTGCCTGAGGAGGCAGCAACACTGGTGCAGGGACGCAATGCACCCAGGGCCCCCTCACCATGGGAAAGCTGCACGCTGACAAGCTGCAAACCCATGGTGCCCATTCAGACCCAGTCAATTGCTTTCTGAACCACATGGCAACCTGCTCTTTACTTTCCCCAGGTAAGGATGGCAAATAAGCAGTAAAACTCCCATTTAAAGTCAGGAGTCAAGGGATGTGGTGCAGGCTGTGGGCTGAGCCAGCTGCAAAGCTGGAAAGGCTTTTTGTGTCTAAAGAAATAGAAAACAGCTTCTTCAGAAGATAAAATCCGTGTGTGTCTCCATCCCCAAACAGTGCTTTAAAGACAAATTATGTCCTTGCACCGAGGGGCTACAGTGGAGGTGATGTGGGTCCTCACACCGAGCCTGGCTCTGCACTGCAATCCCTTTGGCCACAGAGGACAGGAGAGAAAGACAATTCCCCCTCCACCACGGGTGAAGAATCCCCAGGGGCTACATCCCTGTCAGCCAGCCCTGGGCTCTCACTGTGCCCAGTGCCTCAGTGCTGGTGCTGGGGCAGTGCAGTGCAGTCATGTGCTGGATACAACCAGAGGCAGCCCTGCAGTGTGCAAAGAGCATGTCCCACATCCCAGCTCCTTTCAGAGGACATGGGATGCTGTGCTGACAGTGGACACAAAGCCAAGGGAGCTGGGACAAGCTGTCTACAGAAACCTCCCAAGAGCCAAGAGTTTGAATTTATTATTCTTTTTTCTTTTTGTCGCTGTTTAAAAGCTGTTTGTTCCACATGTGGTGGTCCCTTGGCATCCTGCCGCTCCTGCTCTGCCCCCGAGTGCCCCCAGGCGGAGGGACGGGGTTTGGTTTTGTGAGGCGCTTTTTGCTTCCACGATCACACAAACTGGAACAAACTTTACAAGAACACACCGGCAAGTCCTGAGGTTTGGCAGAAACCCTTTTCTGTGTGGGCTGATGGCAGGAGGCTCTCCCATCTCTTCCTCCTCCATCATACGTGTCCTTCAGCCTCTTCCTCTTCAGCACCAGATGTTTCGGGTCCTTTTTCATGAGCCACCTTTTCCACCCCGGTTTTGCTTGCTGCTTCCTGTCAAACAGCAAAGAGAGCACACTGAGTTGGAAAGAAAAGGAGCAGGCTAGTGACAGTGATGCAGGGGATAGACACATACAGGAAAACCTGGAAGGGCTGGCAAAATCGCCCCCCACAAATAATAATCAGTGTTATTGAACACTGCACCTCACACTGGAGGATCCTGCTTTCTTGACTCAGGGTCTGGTAGAGGTTAAACCTCACCAGCTCAGCCAGCTTTTGGGGAAGATATGGGACCCTGGGAATGATGTGACCCACCTCAGCGGAAGCAGAGCAGTGACATGGAATGAGCCTGAATGGATGGATGGATGGATGGATGGATGGATGCAGGGGCATAGAGGAGATAACGAGATAAGACAGCAGCGTTGGAGTGGAGCTACAGGACCAGGCCATAGGTGCAGCCCACCCAATGGGTGCAGGACAGGAGCACTAAGGCACGGTGAAGCATTATGCCTGCTCCAGCACTGCCTCTTCCCATCACAGCCAGCTGCACAAGCCAACCACAGTGCCAGCAGCTGGCTAGGACAGCTCCACTCACTGCCCAAGCCAGTTGTCCTAGCACACTGTTTCCCAGGGTCTGCACTGGTCACTTAATCCACAGCCTCACCTCCAGGCACCAGTTCAGAAGAGATTATACTAAAAATGACCCACGCAGATGGCTTGCAAAGCTGTGTCCTCTCTCATTACAGTACACTGGGTTTTGTTCAGTGGAATTTTGGATGAGAGCCTCTTAAGAGACAGAGATCTCTCTATATGAGCAGAGGAGCAGGCTATTGTCTTATCAACTTTAGGAAATCCATGCTATCCTGTCTCAAAATACCCTTGGCCTTTGTCAGAGATGGAGTATTTCATTTTACTGATGAACAGGAGTTCATCAACAGTCACTAGCTGGGGACAGAAAAATTAAATACCAATGCTGACTGTTACCAGCCCCACACTGCAAATGCTTTTATTGATGACTGAGCATCTGATGGCAGCCTTTCCATAAGAGGGACCAAGAAGTAAAACTCTTCTTCCACTGGCAGCAGGCTCTGTCCTTCCATCCTCAGCCTGATCTACAATTTTAGTTTAACCCATCTTTTCTGATCACAAGCCTGACAAGCACCCCTCAGTGCAACCTGCTAGACGGCCAAAAATGGGCAGCACTCACTTTTGCATCCCTCTCTGCAAACTTTGTGAACATGTTGGCGTAGATCCTCCGGTCCCGGTCGTTGTGCTCCTTTGTCTTCTTCTGGCACACAGAGATCTGGGATTTTGCTGCTTTGTTCTGTGGATTCACTTCCAGCACTTTTTGAAAATCACACTTGGCCAGCTCAAACTCGTTCATCAATAACCTGGCTTCTCCCCTCCGGTACAAGCCCTTCTCATTATCCTGGTCCAGTCCCAGTGCCTGGAAACACACAGATCCCTGTTAACAACTCAGAGCTCCCCTAAAAAAATCCCCCTATGGTCAAAGCCCCCTTAAATCTGACAAAATTAGGACAAGGTGGCTTGAAGTCTCCAGAGCATTGCACCTTGCTCAAAAAAAAATTGCCTCATCTCCATCAGCAGATGGCAGGTCATTAATACAGAATTTTGTTTCTCCTTGCTTTAAATACCCGAGTGTGACAGAGTCAGTGGGAGACAAATCCACAGGCAAGAAATCAGATGTAAAAGGGCTTGAGCTTAGCATTTATCTCCCTGTTTTTAGCAAAGACATTATTTGCCTTTAGTAAAAGCCATATATATGATGTGACTTAGATTAAGATAACTAGCTTTATTAACTTTTCCTTATGCAAGATGTTTAAATTTAAGCCTTTTATAGAAGAATTCAGAGTTTCCTGAAAAAGACAAAGTTGCAGATCTCTTAGGGACTGGCAAAGCCCCATCCCACCCCTCAATGGGCTTTGAGATCTGCTGCAGCTCCACAGAACCTGTCTCTGTCACACCCAGAGCAGAACCCAGTGCCCAGACCCAGCCTGAACAGACCCAAACAGCATCTCAAGGTCATCAGTCTACACAGATCCATTCTCATGGATCTGGCTTTGGAAGAAAAGCTGTTGTGAACACATGCCCAAGGTGGATTTTGAACCCCAAAAGGCACTTTTGGTCCTGAGCACACAGCATCCACAGAGACCTGGAGGTGTGGAAGGAGTGCCATCATCCCACTGCTGTATGGAAATTGCTTCTTAGGTGAAATTTTTTAAATCCCAACAAACTCCCAATGAAAACAAGCAGAAGAGGATGCTCCATCCCCAGGGCTCATGCACCTCTACCTTATCACAGCACTCAACAGCTTTGTTGTACTCTCGCAGCTTCAGGTAGCACATGGCCAAGTTGAGGAAAGCAGCCAGGAGGAAGGAGTCCGAGGCTTTTGACTCTTTTTCAGACAAGCCATACTCCATTTCCAGCCAGGAGACGATCTTCCCATACTGGATCACTGCCTGCAGGTACTTGCCTTCCTGAGACGGAGCAAAGAAGAGGCTAGAGGAACCCGAGCAACAACACCCAGTCTGCTCCTGGAACATCCCACAACAGGTCACCAACGTAATGTGGTGTGTTCAATACATAAACAAAAGGAGGAGAACGCTGAACACCTACAGCACACTTGGGAAAAAGCTGAGTCAGACCTGTGGGGAGGACTGGGATGAGCCAGCTGTGAAGGGGATCTGAAAAATGCCTGTCCTGGGAAGGGTTTGATCTGCTGTCCTGCTCTGCAAGGAGCACACACAGCCAAGGCCATACTGGGAAAGGAGGAGGTACCTCAGGGAGCATCAAGGAATGAGGCAAAGGCAGAAGGAGTGCAGGACTTGCTTTCCCCAACATTGTCAGAGGGCACAAGGCTTCTCTGACACTAATGGCTGCCGATTTGCATATCTGATGTCACCCCAAATTAATTTCCACCTCCCTTCCTTCACTGCTGCCATCCCCAAGTTCACAAACCTTGAAGTACATTGTGCCCTTCTCCTTGACGATGGCAGCCTGCTCCAGCTTTTCTTTGGTGTCCATCTCCCACGATTCCTTGGCCTGCAAAGGAATGCTTGGAGGACTCCCAGGGGAGCGCAGCAGCCCTCCATCCTCAGCAGGACCACACCACTCTCTGGGACAGCCTGTTCATGCTCAGGGCTCATCAGGGCCATACCCAGAGCATGGAGCCAGCTCCACTCCTGTTCCATCCCATCTAGGGATGTGGCATAGCAGCACCTGCCCCACCACACAGACTTCTCCTGCATCCCACCCCCAGGCTCCTCATGGGCACAGCCAAGTTTCTCAGGGCTAGCTGGTGGATGCACTAGCTCTTATCTGTGCAGCCCAGGGGAAAAAAGGAGGG
>VXAU01005357.1:934916-951664 GCA_013399695.1 Formicarius rufipectus
AAAAGGAAGAAAATAAAAGGAAAAAAGAAAATACACAAGAAGAAATAAGAAAACAGGAGAAAATAAAGGAGAAAAGGCAGAAAAAAGGAGAAAGAAGAAGAAAAAGGGAGAAAAAAGGAAAGAGGAAAAGGAGAAGGAAAAATAAAAGAAAAAGAAAGTACAAAAGGACAAGCCTAGAAACAAATAAGAGACCCACCTTGGACCCCAGCCACAAGAATAAAACAAACCAACAGAGAAGAACAAACTAGGAACACGAAGCTCCTTGGTGATGTGTCCACTTCAGCAGGGGTCAGGCTGCAGACACGCCAGGGACAAAGGCTGGATGCTACACAGGGCCCAACATTCCCAGAACCCAGGGAGGGACCAGCACGGCTCTGCCCTCACCTTCTCAAAGCTTTTCAGTGTCACCTCGTACACCAGCTCTGCGTTTGCCTGGATGCCGTATTTTGGCTTCCCTGCCTCCCCAAAGCCATACCTGGAGTGCAAAGGAGGCAGTCAGAGGGTGGGGGGGACCCCTTCATTTTGGCAGCACTTGGCCATAAACACAGACCCAGGCTACCAATTGTTTTCACACCCAAACTCCCTGCCCACAGCTTTCTAACGTTTTGGGGCCAGGGTGACATTATTCTCCACCAACAAAGATACCTGACAATATACAATACATTATATATTGGGAATCATCCCTTCCAGCTGCATCAAAACCATCTTTTTACACAGGTTTCTCTCCAGCCTAAGGACCCAGCCCTGGCAATTTCCAGGGGGACTTCTTCCTTTCAGTCACTTGACTTGGAAAAAACCCTTTTACCTGATTTTTTTTAAAGCATCTCAGGATTCCTGCCTACATGCCACTGGGTCACTCTTGCCATTCCTGCTGGCATTGCTAATGTGAGTCTCCTGCAGAGTTCTGTTCTCAGGATGGCCATCTCCCACAAGTGCTAAAACAATGCTGGAAGCTGAGATCCACACAGCATCCCTGTGGCAATGCTCTTTACCGTGGGCTGAGGTAGAGGATGCAGTGCTCTCCCCTCTGCATCTTCTCCAGGGCTTTGTCGATGCCAATGGGGATGTCGTGGTCCTCACCTTCACCCACAATGAACTTCACATCTTTGCAGTCAAACCTGTTGCCACCACAGAATCCCTCCAGGTGAACTGCAGGGGGACAAGAGGGATTGCAGCAGGATTGCACCCACAGTCACACAAACCTTGGAGCAAGGTAGCCTTCAAAATATCTTAGAAAGTACTTTATAAAGCAACTCTCCCAAAATCCAGCAAAGCCTCCAGCCCTGGAAGAGGGAAGACAGGGGGCTTGGGGGCAGCAAGGACCTCCTGGTGCAGAGAGGGACAGGGAGGGCTTAGGAACATTGCTGAAAAGCAAGGCAGGCATATCTCATCTAACCAAGGACCAAACAACAGATAAACATCATGACTAATATGTTCCCCTCGTACTCAACTGCACGAGTCAAGTCTTACTGGAACTGGATATTGCTCCTGGCACGACGCCATGCAGAGTTTATCACGGTGATTACAAATCTTCTATACTGCACTATACTGCCTTGACTTCTACCTCGAAAACAAGACCATGTTCTCCTGACTCTAAGAACTCCAAGTACAAGATAAACTTTTATTTTTAATCTTCAACCAGTAGCCGTGCTGTTCCAGTCCCCGACACTGGCAGAAGTGCAGCCAGAGTGGACACTGGGTACCTGGCACATTCACCACCTGGCACTCCTGGCAGGGTTTCCACAGCAAGATTATTCTTTATTTATTCAGTCCTGAAGATGTTCCAGGCTTTGGGGACGCTTTTACAGTCTTTGTATTCTGCTTGCAGGGCACAAGGCAATACACATGCAGGCAGAAAGTAAAAGCAATTTTATAAGGAACTCCTACATACTGTTAAAAAATGAAACAAACAAAAAAAGGCTTTTTAAGATGAAAAATTCACAGTGGACACCACTGTTGTCAGAACTGTGCTTAAGGCTTTGGTGGCCTGCAAGGACGTGAGCTTAATTTTTGCTTGGAGGGAGGAGAATGTTGCCTGAAATGCTGCAGGGCAGTATTATTATATTATTCCTGCCATGAAGGCAGGTGGTGAGCAGCAGCACAAGGCAAAGCAGACACTGTACCAGAAAGGGCCATGAGGGTCTGGGCTCTGCACAGGACAGCTGCAGCCTGGGCTGGAGGAAACCCACTCACCTCCACCTCCCAGACACTGCCCTGCCCTGGGGCCTCCAGAAGTCCCCAGTATGAGACCAAGCAAGACCTCAGGCAGCTCCCCGTTTCTACAGCAGGTCCAGCCCTTGGGTTCCTGCCACCAAAGCCATGCTGAGACTCAAGTGTGGAGGAGCAGAGGATGCCAGCTATGCCAGGACACATCCTGCATCCATCGTTGGTGCACAGTGACCACCAGGCTCAGGCTGGTGTGAGCTCACCCAGCTTGGGACAAGGACAAAAGAAAAACCCAGCTCCTACAGAGCCTGCCTCTGCTTTTGCACTACCTAAAACCAAACTGGCTATTTCCTTAGGCAAAGGAAAAGTGGAAAGTTCTGCCTAAAACACAGGTAACCCAGCAACCCCACAGCACCATGCCATCTCCCTAGGGAGTACAGATCCATAATCCCTGACCTCAAAAGCAGCCCTCCTTAGTTCCACATACCCTGTGGGACACGGTAGCAATAGGAAGATCCCACTTTAAAACAGGATGCACAAGAGGATGTTGTGATCCTTCCTTTCAAGGATAGTTTTTCTCTATTTTAATTGCACACAAAATACACCAAGCAAAGGGGGAAAGATCGCTGCTCAGGTTTCCAGGAGCAGGTCAGCTGGTTGCAGTTGCTCTTGGATTACAGAGAAAAAAAAAGCCACTGAAGGAACATCACTCCGGTTGCAGCTCTGACTTATTGTTCTCTCGGTGCCTGCAGCGATTTTGTTTTTGAAGAGCTGAGAACAGAGTGTACTGAGTGCGGCTGGCACACGAACTTGATGTGCTGACAGCAATTTGTACTCAGATTAAAAACGGAGGAGGAGGAGGGGTGGGGGGGAAAGGATGTAACAAAAGCTGGAATGCCAGATTTTGACTGCAGCCCAGGTTTTAGGGACCAGAACTTTGAATTAAGGTCTGTAAAATTTAAAACCTACTAAAACCTGGAGATCCTTGCTCCTGGAAGCATAGTTTCTTCCAGCCTAATTCCAGCACCTCGAAAATGCCCAGCTGAGGTAAACCATCACTGTCCCCCGGGGTCACAGCCTTGCCTCAGGGTGGGCTGCCATGTCCCCACAGCTGCTGTGCCATCCCCAGCACAGTGCCCAATATAAACAGAGTTGCATTTATTACCAAAAAAAAAAAACCAAAAACCAAAACAAAACCCTGTTTGCACACAAAACATTCACTGCAAGGCTGCCTTCTCCTTGTCCTCCTCATGGGGATGTATTTAAGTGTCTCTGGGCTCTGAATGTGTAAGCATGTGTAAGTCTCAATGATCCAAGGGCCACAAGAGCCATGAACAGAGAGGCTGAAAGGCTGCCAGCAGGATCAGCCCACCATTCCCCATCCCTGCCCTATGTGGGCAGCACTGGCTCCACAGGATGGCCTGGCAGGGCATCCATCTCTGATCCTGACACGTATATGATCCCACTCACAGCATTTGCTCCAGTGGACACATTAGCTTGAAATAGGTAAATGATAACGGGCTGTGGGACATCAGGTGTACCAGGAGACTGTTATTTGGCTCCTTATGTTCTTTCAGAGAGACAATTCCTGGCTGATGCTCTCCCCCTGCCCCACCTCAGCCCCCTCCCGAGCCACTAAAGCATCATCACATCATCCAGCTGCAAATGGAACAACTACAGAAGGACCACGGCTCTTCCCATCCTCCAAACTGGGCATGGTGCTGCCTGTAAAGAGCTCAGACCTAATCAAAATAAAGAAGAGCACTGGATCTGTGATTATTTCAATTATATTTAGTGTTTCAGTTTAATCTTTGGGGTAGCAGAGCCGGCTTGAAGCTTGGCTTGTGGTTGGTCCCCAGCTAGGATGCTCACCACAGGAGAGACAGTCAAATCTGAGTCAAAACCTCATTTTTCCTTAAAAGAAAGCCTCATTAGAAGAGCCAGCCATTTAAGGCCATGAGGCTTATAAACTGTCACAGCTCAGATTCAATTTCTTGGTCTCTAAAGGGACTTTAGGATCTTTGTCTACAGGAGATCTGGAAGTGAGGAAAAAATTGTAAATGCTTCCCATATGGAGCAAGCTCTGGGTCTGTGTCTGAGTGGCTCTTGGGAAGGAAAAAAACAAAATCCAAGTCTGACTTTCCCTGTCCAGCCTCATGAAATGTTTGCTCCAGAAATAGGCTCAGAACAGGGAGAGCCTGATGGGACCTGAGCTCCCCATCCTCCCATGTCAGCAGAGACCACCCTGACCTCAGCAAACCCCTCATAGTAACTTCCTTCCCCTCCACAGGCAGCCCTCTGGCCATAGAAGGAAAAGGCCCCGTTCTACAAGAGCTGTAATAAAACCCACCAAAATTACCACCAACATTGGAACAAAGAGGCCAAAGAAGCTGCCAAGTGCCTGTGTCACTGCCCAAGACACTCAGCAAGTGTGTGTCCTCCCCACCAAGGGAGGAAGGCTTGACAACTGATGCTTTGGAGGCAAGGCAGAGCCAGGGGTTTTGTCTGGCAGATGGCACATCACACTGCCAGAGGTGCCAGAGGGTCAGGGGAGACAGTAGAGCCCTGAAACCCCCTGGGGGTTTGTTTCTTCCATTCTGCCCCAAGATGCTGACTAACCAGCTCTGCTGCTTAGGGTTTTCCAACCAGCCCTCCAGAGCAGCAGCTCCAGCAGAGCCATCACAGCAGCTCACCAAGGAGAGCTCAGAGGTGCATCCCTGGGTGGGCAGTGCACCCCTGCTCTCCCAGTCCCTCCCCATCCCATCTAGCCTCTGGATGGATGCAACTGCATCCCACCAGAATGCACAGCCACCTACAGCCTATACAGTAGGTCCTTGTCAGGGAGAAGAAGGTGGGGCAGCTCAGAAGAGGTTGATCCTTCCAACTCCCCTACAAGGGACCAGCACTCACTGTCCACGGTAGCACCTTCATTAGGGTTGGAGTAGCCTTCCCCTTTTCTCTTGATCCTCCGGATTATTCCTCCATCCTCAAACAAGTCCTCGCCTTTGAAGTCAAGAAGTTCAACCTAAAAAAAAAATAAAGTGGGTAGAGCTTCAGGACAGGGGAAGGAGAAGGGAAAAACAACAAAAAAGCCACAAAGCAGCAGTTGATTCTCCAGCTCAAGACCCAAGCCAGCTAATTCTCCATTCAGCTGACAAGCAAAAGTTGTCCATAAAATCCAGCTCCAAACCACAGCATAATACACATGATTTATGAGAAATTGGGACACATCCAGTACCCAAAACATAACACGAAGTAACAGTAAAAATAAGTCTATTAAACCTGTAAGGGTACAACACAGCTACTGCTGGAAGATGCTGTAAAAGCTGCCTGGGAACAGGTTGGGCAGGAGTTTCCCCTTCACTCTCTGACGGGACCAGCTCTGATCCACAGCTTAGTCCACATTCGATTTGGGAGGACTAAACCTTAATTTAGGACAGACCCATTCCTCCTGCCTTGTCCCAGTGAGCCCTGCCTGGGAGGAATGTCTCATCCCAGCGACCACACTGTGCCAAAAACACGGCTTTCCTACCACCCCATGGCACTAATATTTTTTTAGCACCTGAAGGCATTTCCCAGATGCTTTCTCCTTCCCCTGTACTTGTTTAAACCAGGAATCTGACTGCACCCCGCCCCAGCACCAGGGCTCTCCTCAGCTGTAGTTTCAGTCCCAGCCTCCCAGCTCAGACACACATTTCTGAGAAAACCCTGGCAGCAGTTCCTGGAGCAGAGGGACATGTTTCAGGAATCCAAGCTGGGTTTTTTGTTGGGGGAGGGAGGGGGAGCTGCTCATTTGTTGGGTTTTTTTGGTTTTATTAGTAGTAGTAGCATTATTATTTCTGAGTTGGCTATCACGGTAGGAAGGGAGTGAGTGATCTCATCCATGTGTCAGCTCACCAGCATTACTTGCCTCGAAAAAGAGGGTGGCATTGGAGGGGATTTTGGGGGCACTGCCAGCAGAGCCATATGCATACTCAGGTTTGCAGAGCAAGTAGCAGATCTCTCCCTTCTTCATGGTAGCCACCCCAATGTCCCATGCCTTGATTACCTGACCTAGGAGAGAGGCAAATGTCAGGCAGGAGGGAGCAATAAGCAGCCAAGAAAAAAACCTCATCCTGGGTGCTGCAAGGATAACACCCAAAAAAATCCCCATACTCCCAAGTCACTTAGGGCAGGGGTGACACCACCCATCTGTACTAAAACAGGGTCAGTTGATCCCACCACAAGGACTCCAACCTGCCTCTGCTGGGATCATCCCACCCTCCAGCACTCCAATGGACAGACATCCCTGGACCAGCTCACCCTTGCCCAGGCTGAAGACAAAGGGCTCATTCCGATCACGGCTGGAATCAAATTTTTTCCCACTGGCCAGTTTGCCTTTGTAATGGACATAAACCTTGTCCCCAATCATGGGAGATTCATCTTCACTTCCAGGTCGTTTAATGATCTAAAAGAGAGAAACCACCCATGAGCAGGGGTAGAGAGAGACACACACACATGCATGTATACCCCAGTGCTGCACTAAACAAAAGAAAGGCTTGAGGGGGAGTCATTCAATTCATCCTTTCATCAGTCCCTAAAAATAAATCCCAGACTGGAGCCACGGCAACAGAGTGGGCCAGGGCTGGGAGCAGAGCCCTGCCTGTTCTTTGCAGAGGTGTCTGGATAAACACCATGGTTTGAAACCTGAAGTGAAGGCAATTACACTCCCTTTCTGTCCGTACACATTTTACTCACAGGGGTGTGTCTGTTCACTACTCACTTCTTGTCAACACTTCTTTTTTTCTGAATGCTACAGCCTGGAACAAGAAGTTCTCAAGATGAGGATGGAGCAGGGGAGGATGCTATTCTTAGAGGAAAGGTCCTATTCAATAGAGAAGAGCAAGCAGCGGGGAGCAGATCTACCCAGAAATGGCCCTGAATATAAAAAGGGGTTGTGGAGCAGACTGGATGACCTCAGTAATGTGCTCTTTCTAACATCCGTGAGTCACATACAAAAATTCTTTGTGGATTTACAGCTAATAATCTGATTAGGAACACAATAGCAGTGAAATTCATGGAGCAGACTGGGTCTATCAGTCTCAAACACCCCTCCCATCCTTCTTTTACTCCAACTGATGCTCTTGTCATTTGTCTTTCAAATGAAAGCACTCAATCCTATAGCCCTGAAAGTACTATGTGACCCCAAGGGCTAGAGATGAAGCCCAGCAACATGACCAGGTACCTCAAAATGCAGAAGGAAAGGTAGGACACTCTTGGAAATCCCCCTCACCTTGAGAACCCCTCGGTCTTGAGCTGGTGTGATGTCCTCCCCACGCTCAGCGAGAGCTGCTGCCTGTACTTCCCCTTCACTCTTGGTGGCCTCATCAGTGGTCATGGTCTCCTTGCATAGGCCCTGGACCTGGGGAGACACAGCAAGTGCCCTGTCAGTCCAGCAGGACCATGAAAGGTGGTGTGAGAAGACAGGGTTTGTCACCCTGCATGGGAAGACAATGCACAGCAAGCATCTTCTCAAAAAAAAAAAAAAAAAAAAAAGCAAAACCAACACCAAAAGAATCCCAGATATTTGGGTGGTTAAAGAGAAAATTCACAGCAAGAATCTAAGGAACTAGAGTGTTTTGGGCAAACTACTGGAGCACTGTGCTCCCAGCATCACCACATAAGCAGCCAAGGTGCCAGAAAAGCCACGTTTTCCATCAAACACAGACTTTTTCCAATGGTTCCTGGTGAAAAAAGAAATGCCTATGGTTTAAAAAACTATTTCCTGATGATTTCCTTAAGACCATAAGGCTATTTTGGTAGCTGTGCTGCTGCATGACACGTCATCAAGGAAACATGTGATAGAGAATTAGAAAGCAATGGGTTTTTTCAGACATAAACCAGATCTATTAAAGTCACTCTAATTGCGAAACTTTCCCACAGTCTTTGGTGTGGAAGCTGATGTTAACCAGCAAGAGAAATCATTCATTTGGGGGATTCAAAAAGAGCAGAGAAAGGACGTTTTCAGCTCCAAGGGCAGATAAGTCGTGCTGCAAGAATTGCATTCCTCACACCCGGGTGGAAAAGGAAGAACTGGAGCCTGGCCCCCCAGTACAGGAAGTCACCGAGACACAAAGAGCCCTGCAATGGAAGAAGGAAAGAGAAAAATAAGGGAACTAAGTATTGAAATGCTCAACTATCACAGTTTTTGGGGTGACATTTAGCTTTCCTCTGCTCTGCTGAGGTTTCACATGGAAGCATCTTTTTAAATAAAAAAAAAAACAAAACACTAAAAAAGCAACTTGTGGTGAGATCTACTATCTTACAGGTACTTATATACTGGAAAACGTGCTGTCAGTTGCTTCGGAAGAAAAGTTTGACAGTGTGGGTGGTGAAGTACTGGCACAGGTTGCCCAAAAACAACAGCTGCCCCATCCCTGGAAATACTCCAGGCTAGTCTGGACAGACAACCTGGTCTAGTGGAAGGTGACCCTGCTGGTGGTGGAAGGGGTGGACTAGAAGACTTTTAAAGGTTCCTTCCAACCCAAACCATCCCATGATTCTATGATCCTGATGTTGGGATGGTCCCAAAGCTCTCACAGTTCACACTGTCCTGCCACCACCACAGCCCTGCTCTTAAAAATGAGTGAGGAGGCAGTTGCACCCATCATGGCATGGGCATGCCATTGGCACCATGCACCAGTTCAGGGCTTCCTGGCACAGATCTGTGCAGCACCAGGGACACAGCATCCATAACCCATTCATCAAGGACCAGGAGAAGGCTGAAAAGCAAAGAAGTTTGTCAAAGGAGGGCCACCTCCTGGGGCAGAATCTCCCAAGGTTCACCAAGCAGCCACTGCTGGGATGCAGAAGACAGATCGGGAGGTGCTGGCTCCAGCTTGCTGATTGCTAAATCCCACCAAGAGACATCTAAAAATACACCCTACGCACCCTTCTCATTATTTTTCTACGTAAGCAATTAGAGGAGTCATGCAGGGCAGAGGGCCAAGGCAGAGGGAGGGGAGATGCTCTGCGTCAGACACAGTGGGAGGGATGGAGCCCACAAGAGCAGCTATTAAGATGTGGGCCACATTATGAAAGAGCTCCCGACTTCTCCGTCCAGCAAAAACAGCTCCAAGTAGGTTAGAGGAAAGAGTACACTGCTCCCACTTATCTCCCATTCGGAGCAACAGAAGGAGGCTGGCTGGTCTCCAAAATCCCAATTAATTTGAAACAAATAGTTGTAGGGCAAAAAAAAAAGTATCTGTTACTCCCTGAGACTTAAATACCAAGCAGACAGAGATGTCACTGAGAGCCGAGCAAGCTTGGTGGTGGTGTCAGAGCCTGTATCTTCTCGTTGTGGGACCATGTGCGCTCTGGATATAGGGAGGGAATTAACTACCCCATACAAAAGCCCCTGGGTGTTTCTGACACACCAAGCAGATTCTGCTCTCCCACGGCTGCTGCTACCCACAAGTTCGTGTTGTAAGTCTGTAAATAAAGGCAGGATAAACCACCCTCCCTTCTCTGAACATCCACACTGCTTCATTTCCCTGGGATATAAATACAGACAGGTAGGAGATGCAGAGAAATCCATGCCATAAAAACAAGTCATTTAATTTTACAATTCTCCCTCCACATAGGTATTGCTGTCTTCTAATCCAGAGAAATAGGTGGAAATTCAGAGTGGAGAATGGGATGCAGATGTCTGACCCCAGGCTGAGGACAGACAGGTATCACACATGCTAGGGTTTCACCAACCAACCACACGATCGCAAGCCACGTTTCCTAGAAATCAGCATACCGGGAATTTGCCAGCTCCAAATGGAAACTTCATGTTGCAGATCCCTCCCAGAGGCTCACAGGAGTGGAAAGGGAGGAGGAAGAGCAAGGCTGGGAAGTGTTTTGAGGGG
The DNA here is from genome assembly GCA_013399695.1 of Formicarius rufipectus. Classification (NCBI taxonomy): domain Eukaryota; kingdom Metazoa; phylum Chordata; class Aves; order Passeriformes; family Formicariidae; genus Formicarius; species Formicarius rufipectus. The sequence continues at coordinate 944,975 of VXAU01005357.1, forward strand.
TCTCACCTTGCCACCACACAATTGCTGTAGAAGGATTGAATGTCCAGGGAGAGTCTGGGGAGGTGCCCACCCAGGGACACAGTGGGGAAATACCTAGTAAGAAGAGGGAGGAGCAGAGGGGAAAGAAACCACATGTGCTGGATTCTAAAAGAGGATTTTAGAATTTAAGAAGGGAAAACTGAGAAAGCAGTTTTGAGCCACAGATCGTGCTCCACCATGGTCGGAGAGGGGTGATGAGACTATGGCCAAAACCTTATGGAAGCTCCTCTGCTCACCACAGTCATGGGAGGATGTTTTGACTCACTGTTTGCACAGTGTTGAGCATCTTAATATCTGCTTTAAAAAACAATAAACCAAGGCTATAGTCTGTTCAATTTTTTTACTGGGATGAAAATTACCAGGATGGAAAAATAAGAGTCGACTGCTCTGGCGTTTGTTTTTTAAGACTCACTTAGCACAAAGCACTTTCACTTCCACAGCACCACAACAGCCCTAAAAGCCTCGGATTGCAACACAGGAGGGAGTTTCTTTAAAATGCAAAGGTCAGGCTAAAAAACAACAGAGCTAAATGCACAGCAGGAAGATGTGGGGCCCTGAATGTTTGTGAGCATCACCTCAAACCCCAGCCCCTGGAGCTGGGCAGCAGCTTGGGGCTGCAACTCCATCCTCCATGCTCAGCACACCCGCTGACTGGTAACGAAGAACAACCCAATTAGTGCAGCAGCTGGCCCTCTCCACTGTCCCACTGTGGTTCTGCTGCCCCTTTCATCAAAAGAACTATTTTTTCTGGTAAAATACCTTCCTGCTGAGCAAACTGTCCTTGTGCAGCAGAAGAGGGAAGACTGGAGCAGTGATTTTCCCCAGACGAGGATGTTTTAAGTAGAGATCCAGAAAATTATGATAATAAATCAAAATTGGGATTTCTAAGAAAATATGACCTTCTTTAGACCAACAAGGCAGCTCCACATAATCCTCAGCTCCATCCCAACACATAAGGATGCACTCAGACATCAAGTGCCATTTCTCACACTTATACATCACAGCTTGAATTAAAAATTAACTTTTTTTTTTCTTTTTTTTAATCCTGGCCATTTGATTTCTCCCCCCCTCTACTTTAAAGTAAACAGGGAAGCCATAAAATTGAAACTATTGCTTGCTGAATAAGACTCCCATGGATGGATTTACTTCCTAGAGTGCACACTGTGCAGGCAGCCAACATCCCAGTGGGCCAGGCATGGCAACTTTTATTGAAACAAAAAACCAAAAAGCAAACAGAGCTGCTCTAATTGCTTAGCACCCTAACAAACTTCCATCAGCCCTGACTCACTCAGAACTGAAGCACACGCTCTGCTCTCCTTTACCCATGGCCAGTCCCTGCTCCAGGGTTAACACCACGGATCTGATATCTCCCTGGTATCTCCCAACCTTCTCCCAGGCAAAATGGTGTTGTCTGTCCCACAGGGGACACCTCAGAGGGAGATGCAGCCAACAATCACCTCCCTGGAAGCAGAAGGTATTGGTCTACCAACAGAAGAGCAGCAGCAAGGGAAGGTTCTTAAACAGTCAAGAGTAACAAAGTGAGGAAACTACTGCATGCGGCCAACTGAAATAACCTGGTGTGTTTCCATCACACTAGCTTAATCATCCTGCCTAACTAATATTTTTAAGCTTGTGAAATGGTTTTAGTTAAGATCCAAGTCATAAATACTTTATTTTTTAAAAAAAAAACGTGAAATAAGAGGCTGCCCTCAAGTTTCAGCTGCAGCAAGAGGAACAAGTGAGAAAGATGTGTCACTAATCTCTGCCAGAACAAATATTTCAGGCAAAAGCAAGTTGGGTTCAGTCTCTCTATGTCCCCCAGAGCGAGGCAAACACACCCACACCAGAAACACGCAAAAGACTTCCAGAGAGGCATGTTTTCTGTGTCCCCAGTTTACAATATCATCCCATTAAAAATAATCTGTCTCTTTCTGGTTATCTAGCAAGGTAACAGCAAGGCAACACTCACTTGGTGCTTTTCCCAGGTTGTTTCAAAGTTAAAAAATCAAATGGATAAAGTTCCTTTGAACTCTGTTGTGAGCAACCCACTGGCACCTTGTGGCCCATGCCCTCCAGTGCAGATACCCAGAGACACAACACCCTGTGCTTCCACGTGAAATGGGGAAAAATAAAGCAGTATTTTCTTTTCTCCCTCCTTCCCTTCTTTCAAAAGATGAATGTATACTGGGGAAAGCAAGTGCCATAAACATATAGAGGTTGTTGCTCTTCCAAGGGAAGAAAGTACTAGGGACTGGATGCAGTTGAGGGTATTTTACACACCAATGTCCTGCAGCTCCTATTCCACCTGCCCTCAAAGGCATCCCTGGCCCCAGCATGGATTTCAGCTGCTCCTACCACAGAAATCCCAGCAGGACTCTGCCACAAGCAATAGATCCCAAAAATACTGGAATAAATAGGAATGCAGGAGCCAGCAGCAAAGGCTCTGCTCTGCACCAGCAGGGAGAGGCACCAGCCTGGACCCATCCTGCTCCTGAGGGGCTGAGACACCTTTTGACGATGGCTAAAAAAGAATAAATAAGGAAATAAGGTAATAATAAGTGTATAAATGGCTGTTCCACACCTGCTGAGCATATTGGGAGGGGCCAAGTGCTGCATCCTAACAAACCTGGGGGTCATTATACACAGACACATCACAGTGGGCAGTGCAATTTCCTAAAGCTTTCATAAATAAGGATTATGTAACTGGATGGGAAAAAATATAATACAGAGAAGCAGGTTACATAAACCATCTGTAAAATGTGAGAAAGTACTTGACATCCCACTACCCACTCCTTGGCACCCTCTAACTGGGTTTTTTGCCATCAAAAATGAGCAAGCTCCTTTCAATCATGTCTTCTCCCCTGGTCAAAACAACCAGGGAGAACAGACCCAGCCAGGTTTTTTGGAAGGAAATATTTCACCTCCAGCTATTAACTGTGAAGTTTCCCTCCCCATACAGCACACCCTGGTGAAGTATCAGCCTTCACAGGCAACTCAAAGCAGCCTCCTGGCAGCAGCTACACCAATGCTGAGCAAATTCAATTTCAAGTGACAACTGAGGGGGACTAAAATAAACACAAAACGGGAATAAACAAGAAACTCCTTGTTCACAAATTTTGTTTTAATTTAGCCTTGTCTCCAGAATAAATCTGAAAATTAAACTTGGGGAAAAAAAGTTAATCCATTTCTAAAAGCTGAAATGCTTTTAGAAATTGCTTGCAATAGATTTCAGGCTTTCTCCAAGAAACTTCCAGCCAGGTGAACCCCAAGTGGCAGATCCTCCTAGCAGGGCAAATGCTGTATTTAATCCCTTCTGTCCATGCTCAGGGGCTCAGCAGCACCTGGAGAGCTGAATCCCAAGGGGGGGATCCCCGACTCAGCATCCTGCCTCGCTGCCAGCAGCCCCGGCACCCAGGAATAACTCGGCACGCGAGACCATCTGCACCAATGGGCTATAAATGCCAAATTATTTTGGGCAAAACATAATTCCCGGCATGTTGTGAAACACCAGCCTGTTCCCGTGCCAAATGAGGATTTCTTGGAGACCGCAAGGAAATGTCACAAGCGGATAGACTGCGGGAGGGGGAGCGGGGTGGGTGACGCTGGGAGACACCGTGGGGCATGGCAGCCCTGGGGCACCAGGGGGTTGGGGACACTGCCACTCTGGGGATGAGGTGAGCCAGACCCCTGCCAGCCCAGGGGATAGAGAACATGCCTGTGAACATGTAAAATGTGAACATGCATGTGCGCGCGCGCGCACACACACACACACACACACACACACTCTCGTGGGCACCACTTGAGGGTGGGGAAGGAGCCTGTATCCCACCAGGGCTCTGTGCTGGGATGGGGGGTTGTGGGGCGGGTCACACGCCAGAGATGATGATATTTGCCAGGTGGTGCCTCCTAGAGCTCATTTTATTAAGTGACTAAGTTTAACATAAATCAAAAAGTACTTGAAATGAGAATATTTTTAATGAGGTTAAGTATCTAAGAGCAATACTGCTATTTATGAAGACAGAACATTGCAGGCAGGTGATTTAATTGCAGTCCCTCATCATCCCAACTCATCACTTCTGACAGTTACTTCTGTATTATTTTCCTAATTTTTCAACACACTCACTTGCAAAATCAGAAATCCTTACTAATCACAATTACTCGTTAAGGAAAAAGCTTGTTGGCCGCATGACAAACAAGTTACATGAACAACTTGTACGTTAGAGCACTCATGGCCACTTCTTTACACCCACAAACATACCCAACTAAAATAAAAAAGTTAAATAATTCAGTTTCCCTGACACTTGCACGAGATCGGTATGAGCACTGCAGCTCCCTCAAGGGGTTGCAACAATTTTACAGAAATATATATAACTGAGAGTGACTATAAAATAAAATACTATAGAAGGATAAATAACTGAGGACAAATTATTCTTCAAACAGTTTACAGAATACTCTTCCCCTGAGCCAGCATGTGAGTGGCAGCCAGACAGAGGAAGGTCTTGGTGCTAAGCATCTCAAACCTTCCAGCAAACTTTCTCCTGCAAGCAGGTAATTAAAACACATCTAACTGCACAGGAATGATGTTCCTGAGAGAGGCAATTTGATTTTTATTCAGGAACTGTCCTTATTTTCTGGCTCGTCCCAGTGGAAAAATGCTCTAACAGCTCTGGGAAAGGACCTCAACATGACTGAAGTGTGTGCTGGGCAAATACAACCTTGGGAAGCTGAGGTTATTTCATTTTACTTTTTAAGAAAATAAGAAAAAATAATTGCACAAGCAATGACCTCAGCAGACAGCTCTGCTCTGGGCAGGATGAGCAGCAGGAGGAGCCCCCATCATGCCAGCCTTCCCCACTGAATCCCCTCCAGCACTGGTCCCACTCCATCCCCCAAGCCCAAAGCCACCAGCAAGGCCACATGCTGTCACCCCTCCCCAGCATTCCAGCAGAAGCAATAACTTCTCCACCAACTCCCCAGAAATCTGCTGGTTTTTTTCCATGTCCATTTTCCCCAGCACAAGCCCCACCTGCTCCACCACCCCAAGCCCCCAGAGAAGCCCCCAGTCACCCCTTCCTCCACCAGCACCCCATCACCACTGGTTCCTGGTAGCACCCAGCTCCATCACAGCCTTGCCTTCCCCTTCCTGCATCACACAGGTTGCTGCAGGACTGAGGACAAACACCCCTTCAAAGACCAGCACTCCACCAAGGATCCCTCCACCTTTGGGCTGTAAAACTCTTAGCATTACTAGGAAGTTATTCCTGCTCAGCCCCGAGCTCCTGGTGAGCCCTTTGGCAGGGCTGACCATCGTTGCCTCTCCATCAGCAGCATTTCTGACCTCCCCCCCAGCAGTTATGTCTCATCTCCAGGGTGCCAGGCTGCAAATAAAACCCAAATATCTCCAAATTGCAGCACTGCCATCCAAACCAAACCCACCACACCTCCAAGAAAGCAGCCCCCTAAGAGCCATACACAGGCTCTGCCAGATGCATTTCATTATTTCCTTCTCCTCAGCCCTGCAACAGGGCAGGGAAGGAGGCAGCAGGGAGGCACCTTTCCCACCTTTTAAAGGAAGGAGCAATTTGTGCTTTCAACTTTTCTTTTTTAACTTTTATTGCCAGTTTCCAGGCTGGCTTTGATACCCCAGTGATATTCCAAATCCACCTTAAGAGTTTAATAGCTCATTATGGTGAGAAACTATTTAAACTTTATCTTTAAAACCATAAAGGATCAGGTCCTGGCTTTTTTTTTTTGTTTGTTATTATTATTTTAATTTTTAAGGGTTTTTTGCACCAGCATCCACGAACTCCTGTAGCTCATTGTGTAAAATCCCGCCTCCTGAGAAAAGCAAGGTCACTTCAACGTGCATTTTAAAACAGAAGTTTTAAAAGAGTTTTTACGTCCAGAGAGAGGGGAAAAATGGCAGAGCTTAAAAAAAAAATTAAAAAAAATCACATTTACCTTCTGCAACCACTTATACCTGCTGCCAAAGGCACCATATAGCAACGCACACACCCTGCAGGGTCGTTCTGGCCGGTGGTGTCAGAGGAAGCGCTACGGCGGCGATCAGGAGCTCCGTCTGGGGAGGAGAAGAAAGGAAGAGAAAAATCCCCTCTGTGGATCCCCATCCTGCTGTGACAGCCCCGTCCCCGCCCAGTGCTCCCCAGTGCATCCCAGTGCCTCCCGCAACACCCCGGCACCTCCACACCAATACCCCCAGTTATACCCTGCACTGAGAGGGCAATAGAGGGAGTGAACCCCCGGTTATCCCCTGCACTGAGAGGGCAATATAGGGTGGGAGCCCCCAGTCANNNAGCAACAACCGAGGGCACCGTCTCCTTCCCCCCACGACGCCCCAGCACCACACGCGACTCCCTAAGCCCCGGGCAGGGTTCACCAGCCCCACCCACGCCTCGCTCCCACCCCACACTGCCCCACGCTGCCTTCCCCTGACCCACGGCTCTCCCCTAGCCCCACAGAGCCCTTACAGAGGACATTACAGCCCCAGCAACGCTCCCGCACCCCCACCTGTCGCCGCCGCCGCCCGGCTCCGAGTGGCGCCGCGCTCCGCCCGCCTGCACCTCCCGGGCCCGCCGCCACGCCCCCTACCGCGTTCTATTGGCTGGGTCGCCTGGCCCTCCCCCCACGCCC
>VXAU01005357.1:955837-978778 GCA_013399695.1 Formicarius rufipectus
ATCATCACCCCTCAGCATCCCCTCCCAGCATCCCCGCCCCGGAATCCCCCCCAGCGTTTCCCCCAGCAATGCCCCTGGTGTCACACCCTGCATCGACCCCCAGCATCACCTCTAACATGCCTTTCAGCATCCCCCAGAGTGCATCCCCAGTATTGTCATGCCACACCAGGTGTCCCCCCAGCGTTTGGGGCTGGCCTGGTCCCCCCAGTCCAGCTCACCAGCATTTCAGGGTGCTAAAAACACTTAGTGAGGGGGATCCCAGCTCAACACCACCCCCACAAACTGGCTGTTTTAAAGAACCCAATGTCAAGTTCTCCCCAGGCTGATTCAGCCCATCAGCCCCAGCCTTGCCCTTCCCACATCCCTGGATTGCATTAATTAATTCTTCCAGCAGCACAAATTACTCAATATGAGGATTTCTCCAGTTTTGCCCTGCTGGACACACCACAAGAGTCTCTTGGAGGTGTGTGTGGTGCCTGGATGTCACCCAGGGCCACCTCTGCATTCCCCATATCCCACTTGCAACATCCACTACTGCCCTAAGCTGGGCAGCCCTGAGTCCTGGGCTGCTCTGGGGTGGGGGAGCATCCTCAAGGGACCCTACTACAACCCCAAAGCCACCCCCAAGGACCGAGGAGAGAATGAGATCCTCACACCAGATTTCGGGGCCCCTGGGGCTGTGGTTTGCCTGGAGCTGGTCCCTGCCTGTCACTCGGGTCCTTCCCTGTTCTATCTCCAGGGAAAAACATCAGAGTGGGAAAACAGGAGAGTGCCTGACATTGTTCCCTCTGTCACATGCAATGGCAAAGCCAAAGAGGCTGTGAAAAATCATCAACAATTAGTTTTATCTAGAAGAGGAAACCCAGAAGTTTTCAGGTATTTTGTTCTTGTTTTTGTTTTACTAGAGAGCTTGTTTTTTCACCCCCATTCCCCACTGTGCCCCGTGACTTGGACCTGCCATAGGGGCTTTGCTGCTGTGGGCACAGATTGAGGTGTCCTACATCAGCACAGGGCAGTGAGGGCAGACTGGGTCATCTCCCCAAGGATTTGGAATTCTCCAAGCCACTGGTGCTGACTGGAGTGTCTCATGCCCTGCAAGGATGTGTTTCATCCCCATGGCTCTCACCTTGTGCATGTAGTGGCCACTTTCTGCCAAAAACCACTTTGGGGTTCCCTGAGAGGGGCCACTGCCCCTGGGCTGCACTGCCTTGCTGTGCCCCAACCAACACTGGGGGGAAAGGCATACAGGGGGATAAACAAAACCCAGAACCAAGAGCAAGCAGGCAGCCCCAGATGCCTCTGTGCACCCCCAAACACATCTGTGCACTCCCATATGCTTCTGGGCAATCCCTCAGGCACCAGGAGCCCAAACCTCCCCCAAAGCACAGGCATCCCCAGTGGCCTCCAACCCAAACCCCCAGGAGCCCCTCTGCCCCAGCTGCAGGATTAGGCCAATTATCACACCAGTCTGCAGCAAACTGGGGTGTATTATGTGTGGGGGTATGGAATTAGGTCTGCTCCCCACCCCTCCACAGATCACTGCTCCAAGCCGGATGCTCCTGGGCTGCCACCTGTCTGAACTCCACCATGGAAGGCCAGGGGCAGCTCAACACACACTTTTTTTTTTGTTGGAGTATTTTGCAAGGTTGGGAGTGGGGCATCCTTGCTGTGGATGTCTGCAAAGTTGAGCATTGGGTGGGCACCCCACTGGAGATTCAGTGAATTGGGGGCACACGGACACCCTGAGACGGGCAGAGAAGGAGCATCAGTGCAGAAATTAAAAAGAAATGAAGGAGAAGAAAAGAAGAAAAAGAAGAGGAAGAGATGTTTTAGAAATGAAAGGGGTTAAAACAGTGCAGAGGAGGAGAGGTGAAGCCAAGGGCTGGCGGAACGCGGGGAGAGAGGGGGGAGAGATTGGGGACCGGGAGTTCGGCTGAGCGAGAACATCCTGTACCCTCGAGTAACAACAGGCAGGGCGGGCGGGGGAACGCTGGGAGGCAGGAGGCGGCGGCACTGGGGCGAAGGGAACGCTCCACACACCTCCCTGGTAAGCACAGCACCCCATGGGGGAACGGGAGAGGACGGAGGGGGACAGTGGGGGGCAATCCTGATGATGGGGTGAGAATGGGGAGGGTCTCGGGCTGCTCTCCGCCCCAATGTACTATCAGTCTCGTACTCCTCTTTGCTTTTTAACCAAGGAGGGTTAAACTCTGTGCGAAGCAGGGAGGGAGGGAGGGAGGAGTCCCCCAATGCTTGTTCCCCTCCATTATCCAAGGTCACTGCATCCCCCATGTGTCTGCCCAACAAAGAACCTTGCTGCAGCAAAACCTGCCTGCACAAGGATGCCCTGCTCATACCCCGCTGCCCAGCTTAGCTTGCCTCCATTCCAGTGTAGGGTCCCCCTGTGCCCAGGGCTGGCAGCACCCCACACGTGCCAGGGGCCCCTTCCTGTGTTTGTTAAGACACGGTGAGTCAGGCGTCTGGTTTTCGGTTTAAGCCAATATTTACCAGCCGAGAGCTGCCAAAATAAAGCTGTGGCTTCATCAGTAAATACACGGCTAAGCTGGAGGGGGTGTTCATGTCTCCCCCACCTCAGCACAGCCACTCCCTTCCCACCTTTCTGATGCTCTTGTCCTCCTTCTGCCAACATTGGGATACCCCAAATATGGGGACACCACAAAAACACGATCAAATACACCAGAGATTAGTCAAGGCTGTGTCCCCCCACCCCCAGTACTACTCCCCCCATCCTTCCAGGGAAGCCCCCAATGCAGGACTCAAACAGTGTCAGGGCTGTGGGGCCATGTGCATTTCAGGGAACCCCAAGGCTGAGCTACCCCTGGGGTTGGGAGATCACTGCTGGGCTCGGGGCTCCCCAGGGCTGGGGGTCCCATCTGTGGGCACAGTGTGGCTGCCCTGTGGCCAGGCATTGGTCACATCCTGCCCCCCTGTGTCCTCTTTGCTAACACTCCCCCCTGAGCAGAGCCCACCCCATGGTTTGCTGCTGGCCTCACCCAGATTATCACACGATTGCACACACATCCAGGTAAAGCCATCACGCCCCTGTGACTTTTCCTAGGACCTCCTGGCCCTGTTGTCCCCATCGTGAGCCAAGGGTCCTGCACCAAGTGAAAACACCGGCTTGCAGCTCAGCAGAAGCTGCTCTTTACTCAGATGCTCCCACAGCCAGACCCAAGCAACCCTGGGAAGGGGAAGGGCAGGGTGGCAGGGGCAGCATGGGGGGCCCCAGCAGGTCTCTTTCTTCACCATCACCCCCTATAGAAGCCCCGGGGGTCCTTGCAGACACCAAAGTCGCTGTTGGTGATGGAGCCCACGATGGTCTTATCAACATCACAGGTCAAGCCGCTCTCGCAGGGACACTTGTAGTAGACCCCATAGAGGCTCTGTAGAGAACAAGGACACAGTGCAGTGTGGGGGACATGTTCCCATCCCCGTCCACCCCTGGGAGCAGGGAAGCACATACCTTTGGGGAGCAGTCCTGGAACTCGGCTGCCTTTGGTGCACATCGGGCCAGGCTGAGGCCACTGACACGGTGGCAGCAGCCGCTCTTGCACTGGACGCTCTGCAGGCACAGCTCCCCGATCTCCTGCAGGACAAGGCAGGGACTGAGCACCGGGTCCCTCTCTGTCCTTCTTTGATCGCCCCCTAGCCGTGGGTCCAGCGGGTTTGGGTGGGTGCGGAACACCAGCTCTGCCTTCTGGCTCAGGCTGAGCACCACTGCCAGCGTGCCCAAGCCTCCACTCTGCAGCATTTCCTCAATCTGGCTCAAAATGCCACCCACCGAAGGGCTGCTTTTTGTGGGGCTTGTGGGAGCAGGGCTGAGACACCACAGGGAAAGCATCCGCCCTCTCCAGTCCCCGTGAGTCACCCAAGGGGACCAATTCTGGCTGGCTCAGGATGAGCTTCAGTCTCATCCACTTTATGGTTTTCCTGGTCCTTTACACAGCTGCTTTTTCAGGCTCCAAGATCTCTCACAGCTTTGGAAAACCCAGCCCATCAACCCCATCTCCCTCAGTTTCCCCAGCCATGGTAAGTTTTGCTCTTGGTGTCTGCATCTGTCACCCTGGGGCTGCTGCCAGAGACCAAAGCACCTCAGACACATCCAACCCTCCATGCCCTGTGTGCCCCACTGCAGCACCTGGAACACCCCCAGCTGTGCCAAAATCATGATTAGTCTCCTCTTACCAAGTTGATGATGAGCCCTCGCTCCTGCCCTGCTGCCAGGGCTGGGGCCAGGAGCATCAGAGCCAGCAGCAGGCAGGCAGGCACCACACTGGCCATGGTGGGCTCACTTGTGCCTCCACCACAGGGCCAGCAGGTGCTTTTATAGCTGGTGTCTCCATCAGCTGACGTGGCTGCTCCTATCACACCTCAAGTCGTGGCATTGGGACAGAGCTGCACTGCCCAGAGCTGGGAAACAGCGAGGCTTCTGCTGCCAGTGCTGCTGTGTTGGGTTCTGCTCAGCTCCCCACCAAACACAGCTGTGAGCTGGTCAGCTCTTCCCCACCCCTCCCAAAAAGGGAAAAAAAGTAACAACAAGGAAAATGTAGTAAAGGAATATATATATATATATTTATGGATATTTCATGTATATACAACTAAATACTATGTACATATAATACAAGGTTGCTGAGGTTTTTGGGCTGGAAGGCACCCTGAAGAAGACAGAAATTCTCTACCAACCTGCACCTCAGGAAGTTTTCCATCCCCCCCACATCACCAGAGGCGAATCAGAGTTTAAGTCAGTGCAGCAGTTCACTTATCTGGGAAGCATCATTTCCTTGGGTGGTAAGACTGACAAAGAGATAGATGGACAACAGGTTAGCAAAGGCAGACAGAGCTTTTGGAAAACTCCATAAAAGAGTCTGGCACAATAAACACCTGAAGAAAAGCACAAAGATCAGTGTCTACAGAGCCATTGTCCTGTCCACTCTTCTCTATGGGTTTGAATCTTGGGTCATCTCCTGTCACCACCTGCAACTCCTCGAGCGCTTCCACCAGCGCTGCCTCCGTACAATCCTAAACATCCCCTGGTCTGATTGCATGACTGATGTGTCTGTCCTGGAACAGGCAGAGGTCACGCATGTGACTGATGTGTCTGTCCTGGAACAGGCAGAGGTCACCAGAGTTGAGGCCGTGCTGCTGAGAACAGGGCAGGGCACGTCTCCAGGATGGAGGATCACCCCTCCCTAAGGTTGTGCTCTACAGTGAACTCACCACCGGCTGCTGCAAGAGAGGAGCCCCAAAGAAGAGATACAAGGACGGCCTGAAACAACACCTCAGCCTTGGCCATGTTGACCACCATCAGTGGTCCACTCTGGCCTCCAACTTGGAGATGTGGAGACACACAATCTATAACGCTGCTGTCTCCTTTGAAACCTCACACAGAATCAGCCTGGAGGAGAAAAGGCAACGCCGAAAGAACCGTGCCCTGATAGTGCCACCTATGGAAACTTCCTGCTGTGCCTTTTGCAACTGGATTTGCCTATCTCCCATTGACCTTATCAGCCATCAGCGCTTGCAGCAAGGGTGGGTAAAACCCTCCCAAATCTTCATTCGCCAAGTCTGGCCATGATGATAATACAAGGATTACAAACAATCACAAACACCCCCCAGAACAGAAAAAGGGGAAAAGGGGAAGGGGAAAAGGACCAAAAAGGGTACAAACAAAACAATCCAACACAATCAAATCCCAGGAATTAATTCAGTAGAACGATTAACACAGTAAGATCTCACCAACTTCCCTTAGGAGAAGTGAGTGCCTTCTCTCCTCTGCCATCACAGCCCACAGCCCTCAGCCAGGCCTGAGCTCATACAGATAAGCCAGACCCAAACACCGAGAGCTGCCGGCTCTGTGCTCACCCAACAAGAGAGAAAAGAGAGAGGAGGAACCTCCTTCTTGTCTTTTATACACCTCACTACATAAGGGAATGATATGGAATACTTCCTTAGTTTTGCCCCCAGTTTCTAGGGAAGACTTACAGACAAACTACCACAGCTGCCATGTCCTGTTCCCAGGAAACTGTCCCTTAGTGGGGATGCCAATCTGATCCGTGGGGGCTCTTTTGGCCAAATAATGGCATGCCCATGCTTCCAGTCCTCCCTGCTCTCCCTCACCCTGACAGCAGTGAGTCCTGGAGGTGGGACTCTCTGAAGTGCCCTCCTTGCTGGGCACTGCTGGTGGGTCCACAGTCAAAGGGAGGGCTGGTGCCATGGCAGGAGCTCTGCTCCATGGGGAGAACACCCGTCACCAGATCCTCCATTGCTCAAATGGTATGATCACAGATGCCAAGAAACCTTCTTGAGAAAGCCTAAAGCGTGCAGGGAGAGCCCAGTCCCCTGCAAGATCCCTGCTGGCCTTGCTTGGTGCTCCAGAGTTCACCAAGGTCCCCAGCCCATGGGCCAGAACCTCACTCTGACCTCCAAATATTTGCTCCATGTTTAAATGTTTGGGGGATGCAGTTGATTCAAGGAAAACAGCCCTGGGAAAAGCACAGCTTTTCATGCCTGCAGTGACCTGGCTGTTCTCAGCAATGATTAATGACCAGGCAGCCCTGGCCTTTGGCAGCTGCAGCGGAGATGCCAGGCTGATGCTGGGTATGGGGTGGCTGTCCCACTGCTGTGGCCTCCAGTCTTCATGGCAGGAGCTGAACTTATGTGGTCTCCTGGCATATGAGGCAGATGTGGCTCCTGCAGAGAGGCCCCATGGTGGCTACAAGTGCCTGCAGCCCATCAGGGCAGGCTCTGGGGCTGCCCATGCTCCTCTGGCAGCAGGACGTGGGATCTGGGCAGAGATCTGGTTCTGCCACGGGTGCTGGCTGACACCCCAGTGTGTCCTCTTAGCAGGATGAGCCATTTCCCTCTCTGCAGTGAAACTGTGGGGATGGTCCCCTCTCTACCTGCAGCCCCAGCCAGCCCTGGAGCTGACAGAGATACCTGAGTTGTGAGATGTCAAAAGAACTACTAGTTTTTGCTGTGGAATGTACCACAGAAACTACATCAGATAAGACCATAGTAACTTCAGCCAAGTGATTTAAAGGGACTAACCAAGCAAAGTAAAGAAACAATGAAGAAGGGAACCGAGGCAGCAGCCAAGCAACCCTCAGTTACTCTGTAGTCAGGTGTATTGTCTTAAAGTCCATAAGGAGTTACTTAGAACTCCAGAAAGAGATGACCACCAGAGATCCCCAATGAAGCCCCTCAGACAACTTACAGGAACATATATATGTGCTAAAAGGTGTTGGAAAATGTCATGAATCTGTAACAAGAATGAAGGGAATGAAAAATGAATAATCATGACATGACTGAAGATCCCTCTGTGAGCACTTTGGTGAGCTGACTCTCAGGGCACTCGGTGTGCTGTGGTCAGGCAGGGTGTTGTAATAAGAATGTCTTCCTGCTAAAACTCACAAACTGAGTTTTACCAGTTTCTTTAACACCCAATTTTAGGCAACAACGTGGGGTAAGAGCCTGCAGCCCACCAACCCAGTGGTGCAGCATCCTATGGACTCCCCACCAGTGCTGGGAGGCCAGAGGGGAGCAGCCAAGGGGGCACAGAGTTTGGGACACATCCCAGAGCACACAGCAGAGCCCGGTGGGATCCTGGGGCTCACGGCACAGCCCCTGACACATTCTGGGGCACATGTCTGGGGGCAAGACACATCCTAGAGAACATCCCAACTTGCACCCGGAGACATGTGAAACATCCTGCGACACATCCAGGGGTGCGCGGCACAGCCCAGCACGTCCTGACACACATCCTGGGGGTGTGTGGCACATTGCGGGGCACACAGCACGTTACTGGGGGCACGGGGAGGGACAGAGTGAACCCCCGAGTGCACAGCGGGGCACAGGGTCCACTCGGGTGCCCAGCCCAGGGTCCAGCTCAGGGGGCGAGGGTCTCGCCAGCTCCTCCTGGTTTCCCCCGCACCCTCCCGGTTCCCCTCGGGTCCCCCTCCCAGCTCCTCCCGGGTCCCCTCCCGGTTCCCCCCTTCGGCTCANTCCCCCCTGGTCCCCCCGTGCCCGGGCGGGGTCGCTGCGCTCCCGGGAGCGGGGCCGGGCGGTGGCCGTGCCATGTCCAAGCTGCTGCCGGCTCAGGAGGCTGCCCGTATCTACCACACCAACTACGTGCGGAATGCCCGGGCCATGGGGGTGCTCTGGGCTCTCTTCACCCTCTGCTTCGCCATCCTTATGGTGGTGACCTTCATCCAGCCCTACTGGATCGGCGACAGCATCGACACGCCGCAGGCCGGCTACTTCGGCCTCTTCTCTTACTGCATCGGCAACGCGCTCACCGGGGAGCTCATCTGCAAGGGCAGCCCCCTCGACTTCGGCACCATCCCCTCCAGTGCCTTCAAAACTGCCATGTTCTTCGTGGGCATCGCCACCTTCCTCATCATCGGCTCCATCCTCTGCTTCAGCCTCTTCTTCTTCTGCAACGCGGCCACGGTCTATAAGGTGTGTGCCTGGATGCAGCTGGCAGCAGGTGAGCAGCGCTGGGGTGATGCCCGGGCGGGGCTGGGGGCTGCCCGTGCTCCCACCAGAGCCGCTTTTCCCTTCCTGCCCCCACCGTGACTCTGCTGGGAGAGGGGCTGGCCTGTAAAGAGACACCCGTGTCGCCTTCACGCCGATTGCTGTCCCTTCCCCGTTCCCAGCGGGGTGTTTGTGGTGAGCAGAGCCTGTCGGAGCAGCTGAGACACGGTGGGCGATGCGTCCCCGGGGGCTGATGCTCCTGCAGCACCGCGTGGCATCGGCAGCACAGCCCCAGCCTGGCCCTCCTTCCCTGGGGGAGCTTCTCCCCCCTCCAGCCGATGCGCTGCTCATCCCCGTACTGGGGTCGGGGCTTCAGGGTACCAGTTCTGCAGCGCAAAACCCCCGCGGGACCGCGGCGTGGAGGTCCCTGCCGTGTTTGTAACGCTGCCGGAATGAAACAGGGAGGCAGCGATGACATTTGCAGGGCTATTTTAATAACTCCGTGAGCTCAGGGAATAATGTATTAGGAAGATGGAACAGGAGGAGGAGACTGACTGCATGACTTGGTACCTACCAATCACTCACATTTTCCTACTTGTTTGCTCATCCCTGTGGATTTGCAGCCTTCCCCATCTCTCTCCCCTCAATGCACATGAGACACCTGGTAACCCGGCTCCCGTGTTTCTGAAACCCAACCTAACCCTCTGCTGCTCCTGCATCATTCATGCCCCGGGCAGGGACAGCCCAGCTGGCACCCCGGGGGCGGGCCGGGCTTTCTCAGGTTCCCAGCTGAAGAAGCGAGCTCAAGCAAAGATTTAGATAAGAGGCTTGGTGCAGCTCAGCATCCTGGGGAGCTGAGCTGGAGCAGGGAAAGGCTTTGCTGTGGTATTTGGGGCTTTTATCTGTATTTTTCTTGTTCTAGATGGGGGAGGAGAAACATGTCACAGGCAGCTCTGGCCAGGTGAACAGGTGCTGCTGCATTTTAGGAATTATTTTACAAAGGGGGCAGGTTTAGAGAGGATCCACTTCCTGGTCTTTGCTGCGCACCTGAGTGCATTTTCATAGAAATTATTTCTTTCCAGCTTCCCCCATTTCTCTGTGCCTCCCCTCTCAGTTAGTTACAGGGAAGATTAATTAAATACAGAATAAACCAGTTGCTTTTCCATGAAGAGAAATTCTCCCTGCAGACAAAGGAAGCTGCCTGCTTGCCTTGCTGCTTGCTTATCCCCAGGCTAAGGAAAAAGAAAATATGGGCAAAAGACAATTCCTTCAGAAGTTCCTAAACACCCATCCTGTCCCCTGAGGGGTCAGGTGTGCCCTGGGCAGCTGCTGCCAATGGTCCATGGTGAGCAGTTCATGAGAAAAATTACATAGAGGGTTTAGAATCCACACCCACCCAGTGACAAACTGATCCTGGGTACTAAAACCAGGACAGCCTGGTGAGCCAGCCTGTAGCTCCTTACCTGTTGGCAGCACTACATCTGCAGCCATGCCTGTTTTGTGGAATAAAACCCCTCTAATCCAGTGAAGTTCTAGAGAGGGATGTTTATTCCAGGCCCGGGCGCAGGGGGGATCAACATGCGCCCCTGGTTGAGTTCACAAAGGGTTTATATGCAAGTAAATTATACATATTCATTATTCCTTTATGTATAAACATTATTTCCTTAGAGAAGGCGGGGTTATTATAATGAGTCTCAGGAACTGATTTCCATTTTCTCCGCCCTGTGCTGCTGCTTCTTGCATGTGCTCTGTTCCTCCTGGGAATTCAGGGCAGGGGTCCCTGGGGGTCTTTAGGGATGAAGTACCTTCCTCCTGTGAACTTTCGACCTTTTGCTCAAAACTGGTCCAAATCAGTATTGTTGGCAACTGTAACTGGTCTAATTGGACTTATCTTGTTCTTCTGACATGTTTTCTGATTTATCATCGGGTATCCTGACTGTTTTAATTGGTCCAAGAAGCTTTAGGCCTCTTGGTATGGCCCTTTCAAGGACACTGTGTGAGTTTTACTGCAGTGAACTTCATACTACTAAGCAAATTCTATGATAAGTATAAAAGCATAGAAAATAAGCAGCATCATAAGCACTAGGTAAATAAGCATAAACAAAATAGGCATAAACAAAATGAGCATAAGTAAACAAAATAAGCATCATGAGCCCTAAGTAAAATAAACACAGGCTCCCCCTTCCCCTCCCCCTCGTCATGCCCACGCTCCCCCTGTCCCAGCATCAGCTCAGGGGGCAGCTCGTGGCCCCTGTAACGCGTCCCTCTCCCTGCAGCTGCTGGGCTGATGATCGGCTGCCTCATCTACCCAGACGGCTGGGACTCGAGCGAGGTGAGACGCCTGTGCGGGGACAAGACCGACAAATACACGCTGGGAGCCTGCACCGTGCGCTGGGCATACATCCTCTGCATCATCGGCATCCTCGACGCCCTCATCCTCGCCTTCCTGGCCTTTGTGCTGGGCAACCGGCAGGACAACCTGCTCCCCTCGGATTTCAAAGTGGAGAGCAAAGGTAAAGGCGGCTGGGGCTGAGCTCTGGGGCCCTGGCCTGCCCCGGTGTTCCTGCTGTACAGCTCGGTGCTGTTCTTTGGGAGGGTCGTGGCTCCCTCCCTGGCATGGTCAGCGCAGTGCTTTGTAGGGAGGGAGAGGCAGCAGCAGGCAGAGAAGGGATGGAGAACAAGGCAGGAGCCTGAGCTGACCCATCCCACCTTCCACAGCCCTGGGGCTTTCTCCTCATCCTATTTGAAATTGTTTCATCCCGCTTTGAAAACAAACCTGTAAAACACACACATTCTGTGAGGTTTACAGCACACCCCATTAACACTGCAATTTATCTTTTCCTTTTACAGAAGAGGGCAATGACTGACAGAGCTCAGCACCATGTAAGTGATACCTGCAGTCTTTTAATGTTTCTTCCCAGCATATATAACATTACTGTTGTGTTCTGATTAGTAAATGATTAACGCTGGTTTTATTTTTGTGGTGAGAGGAAGTAGTCTTTGCTTTGCCTCCCAAAACTGGGAAAACATAAACCCTTGCCAAGTGATGAAAAAAACAAGCTTAAAATTTGAAGTCATACTCCATCTGGCAACAGCTGACTTCTTCTTTCTGTTCCCAGAGACACCTGGAACTCTTCTTCCAGCAGTCCTTTTCTATAAAGTGACTTTTCAAGGAGGTTTAAACTTAACAAATGTGGTGGATTTTCTACAACTGTTTTCTTCACCCATGGAGCTGCTCTTGGCTCACAGCTCTCGTGGAGTTTATTTGATGGGAAGAGCCTAAACTGGACATGGGGTTTTTCTGAGTCCATCAGCAAGAGGGATCTTGGCCAAGAGGGGAGGGATAGTGATTTGCTGCTTTTTTTGGGTGGTTTCTACACTTTCTTTCAAGGAAATTACTTACAAAATAAAAGAACCAAAAAAACCAAACCAAATCAATGTTTTGGATTTTGTGCTAGTCTCTTCAGGGCAAAGGAACCCCTCTGCCATGTCCCAGGCTGCCCTTTTACTTTAAAAACACCATGACACAGCCAGTTCCCAGCTGAGCCATTAATCAGTTTCCCACTCTGGGCAACAATACAAAATACAACGAAACAAAACCAAATAAAACAAATAAACCAAAATAAAACCAAATACAACCTTTGGAAAAGGGAAGACAAACCCCATCTGCTGTGCTGCAGCAGATCCTGTACCAGGATCCCCATCCCATGGCAGATGGTGCCAATCAGCATCAACTCAGTGCATTAATGTGATCTAATCATCATCTCTCATCCCATTTAACACCTACCCATGGCAGCCTGTGGCACAGTCCAGTTCTGCAGAAGATATAGCAGGACATTATCCTATCCAGCTCTTACCTGGTCAGAACCCAGAATTAACCTGCATTGTGATTTTAATTTCTACTTGCTGCCATTTGGCAGTTCCTACAGCAGTCAATTCAATTCAGTTCTGTCAAGTACCTTCCAATTTTATGTTTCCCTGTAAAAAAGTGTCTGGGAAGGTTTTGTTAAAGATTCTTGGCAGGGGAAGACAGCAGATATAAGATAAACTTAAAGAAAAACATATTTTAGAATGGAAAAACTTCAGCAGAGTTGTCTTGCTATTTATTACTCTTCCCCCCTTTTTAAAAGAGATCCCAATACCAGGAACAAAGATCTTCACCTACACCATCCTCATGTGTCTCCTTCTGGAAACCACAGTCAGTGCTCACTAGTGAAGCAAATTCCATCCATGGGCCACTGACTCAGAACAGACTTACAGAGGGAATGTATGAAGACTTGGGCTCCCTTATTAAATAATCTCTTTATTGTAGGGCTTTCACAAAAAAAGAAAAAAAAAAAAGGACAAAGCACCCAAGTAGAAAGAATAAAAATGTATTTTCCTTCAGGTTTTAGACTGACAGAGCAAGTACAAATCCTTTAGTGAGAGCACATTATGGCAATTTGGAGACTGAACAGACCCCAAGTGAAGGAGGAGACGGTACAAGGCTGAATTGTGACAGCTGCTTCTGCAGGCCTTCAACTCTCAGGCTGGCTCTGACCTTGGCTATCCAGGCAGAAAACCTCCTCCAGTCAGGGGTGGCAGAGGAAAGGGAAGAAAGGATGGGCAAGAGCTCAGAGTCAAAGCTTGCAGACTCCTTCTAGGAAACATTCCTTCATCAGCCAGTGTCAAGCATGCAGAACTGGGTGAGCTTTCAAGACCACGGGAGTTGTTTGCCCTGCCAGTGTGTCTTCACAGTAAGCTGGAACCCAGTACTGTCTGCAGTCCTCCTGTAACAGACACAGAAGAGACCCAGAACTGGAAAACTCCAGATGAAAGGGGAAAAAAGTCACATCAGCAGTTTGAAACTGTTTTGGTAGGCTACCTGCCTTTCATTTTGCATTATATGCATAGAGAACCTGACCTACCACTAAAGGAACATGCAGCATGATTTGCATAAGAAACCCCACGAGGCTCTGAACCAGAGAAACTCCAGTGGATTAAATGATCCAGTTTACAAATGAATGATCCTTACAAACCAGAATTTCCAAACACACAGAAGTGACACGTAACAGTGCTCCTGGCAGCTTTGGCAATGTGAATGTCTCATATAGCATCTGCATGGCCTCCAGCAACTTCTATCCTCTGAAAGTCACCACAAATCCAAAGGCCTGTTTGGTCCAGAGTAAGGAAGTGCCTCTGAAGTCTCAATGCTGCCAAAATTTTGCTTAGGGAAAAGTGGGATGCACTGAATCTGTAACAGGATGGGCAACTCTAGAAGAAGCCATCATAAATCTAGCAAATGCCACAGTGATTGAAATTTTAATTAAAATTAATCCATTTATTATATTCAAACCCCCTCTGAGAAGTTTACATAGAAGCCCCATTTTTCACTTGGGGTAACTCTAGAAACAGTTTCTAACCCAGTATCTACATGGAAAAGTCAGTTCTCTTTCACTTCTGCTAGCTCTTCTTATGCTAATGGCCCAGAAAATAAAAGGCACTCCCATCCTGGGAAGTTATTTCTGAAGGCCTGCACCTGAAGCAAGTTAAGAGAAAAGAAATCTTTACACTGAGACTTCAAGTATTAATTTTCAAAGTCCAGGGCTGTGATAGAGGTGCTGCAACCCTTTCCTTGGGAAGAAGTGAATGGTCAGAAATTCAGTCAGAGCAGACTGCATCTGTGAAAGTCAGTCTCTCACAAATACAGCAACCACCTCCAGCAAGGCAAAAATGTGCCAGGAAGGGAGAAAAATACCCCCCAAAGTTAGGGCTTGCTGTAATGTCAAGAGTTGCCTGCAACAAGGCTCTGGCTTTGTGGGGTGACCCCATCTGTGTGCTGAAGATTGTGCGTTGAGTCAGTTCCAGCTTCTGCTTATTTTACCTGCCTTTCAGTCACTGAAGTGACTTTAGGCATTGAAGTAAAAAACATCAAGTTCAGAAACTATTCTGACTATCAAGGGCACAGGGAAGGAAAAGGTAAAGGGACAGGGCACTTTGGAGGAAGAAATAAAGGACACTAAAACCTAGGTTTAAAATGCTCTTTTGAAAGCAGCTAGAACTAAATAAAAGTTTTTGACTGGAAAGCAAAGAATACAGTAGGCATCTAAAAAGTGATGGAGGATTTCAAGGTCTTTGCTCTATAAGGATCTGGCACCACTTTGATGCCACCTGGTTCTTCTCATCCCATCACTAGCTACTGGATCAACAGTGGGAAATTTACTCCTGAGTCAGTGAGATCTTTGCATGGCTCTCATGAAGAAAGGGGTTGAAATCTAGCTAAGGGAGCACATCTGAGCATGGGTGAGCTCCTATCTGTAACACATGGTGCCTAACAGTGAGAAGACTGAGGGAAAACTTTATATTCTAGTCAATTAGTCTTTGGTGAAGCCCAATCAAGGCAAAACACAACGATGTCCACTGGCTGAGGGAAGTCCCCATTAAGTCACACAAACAACTTCAGCAGAACAGGTCAGATTTATCTAAAACCTTGGAAGCCTTGAAGGAAAAACTTCACATTGAAAGTGAACAAGGAGAAGAATGGCTCTGTGAAGGAGCAGCTGGGTTTGTGGTGGCTATGCTGTAAACCAGAGTGTAATGCTGTGGCATGGCATTGAAGCTTCTAGGAGTTAAGCCAGGGGTGCCTGAGACACTCTGCTGCTGTGGCTCGTTTCTCTGGGATCAGCTCCAACATGGGCAGTAAGAAGTCTGTGAATGCAGCTGCCTCCTCTTGGGACCACTCGTATTTTTCCACCAGCACCTCAAAAAGGCCCCAGGGCTTCAGTTTGGTGATGTGCTTCAGATCACCTGAAAACCCAAGACAGACAGGTTAAATAAAACAGGCTGAACAGCTGAACACAACAGATTGAAATCAGCAGCTGTTCAAATCATTTGGCACAGGGAATATAAAGTGGCAGGGAAGGCCGAAGGGAGAAGTAAATTACATTAAAAGCCCTTTTCTATCTGCTTTAGAAGCCTGTTATAGAAATGTACTTCCTCAAAAGGTTCTTTTTTCACCTCCTGCTATTTCAGATGCAATATAAACAAATATTAACTTCACTAAACCACCAATTATCCTGCTTTGATATGACAGATAAACACTGTGCCACTGACTTTGGAACACATGCAATGCATACAGCACTGTTTGAGAAAGAATACATGCTACTAACAAAAAAGGGCTTGTTTTTATTAACAAGAAATAGCAAACTAGGTCAAAACCTACTTTTTTGCCTTAATACACTTCTGGGGTACTTAGGGCTTTATGCTAATGTGCTCTGAGCAATATGGCTCATGATGCAAGACACTATTTAAGGTGACTGGCATGCTGGAAATGGAGGAAACTGTCTAGAGAAGACTTCAAAAGTGAGTCACCACCTCTAGCTGACAAAGATCAGCTAAATAAAACCACACCAAGTTTGACTAAACATCTACTGTACGATTTTTCCACTTGCTGCATTTGATCTACACCAAGATATCCAATACTATGATGTAGGATAAAGTCTTATAAAAGACTTTATATGTCTTAAATATAAGACAAGAATGCCTTAGATTTATCTGCAGTTTTACTGATAAATCCTTCCATAAAACAAAGGAAAGTCTTACAGAGGCATCTTTGCTGGCATCTATTTTTAACTGGCAGTTCCAGCAAGACACTCCTGTGTATTTGGGGTAGAAAATGAGGGGTTAGGTGGCATTTCCTTTGTTTCCTTTTACCTTTTTTGGTGAAAAACTCCTTGGAATATTTTCCTGCCAAGATGAGCTTGCGAGGTATTTTCCCCAGAAGTTCTATGATCAATGCAATGTGATCTGCATGTAAAAAAAAAAAAACAACAAAAAAACCCACACAAGGCATCTCTAAGCTGCAGTTTCCCATTCTGGCATAAAGGACAAAGACATTATACCCCTTAAAGATTTCTTTGAGATCAAGATTACACTAAGCAACAACAAAGCCAGAGGGTAAGGGGGGGTGAAGGGCAATTTGAGGCACAATCAGTTTGAGACTCAAGGTAAAGAATCTGGCAGCAAGAGGAATGGGAAACACCAGAACAAGAACATGGACTTGTTAGATGGTGTTTTACTGCAAAGGCTTCAGCACAGTTGCTGCTGATCAGCATAAATAATCTTTTTGCAAGGAGCTAACTCAAAAGAGAAGGCTCATTCTGAAGAGGCAACCATTGGATTTCATGTCCCATTTAAAGGAAAGACTTGCACAAACAGACCTTCATCTCGTGAGTAATCTTCTCCAGAATGGGGCTCGAACAGATAGTCTCCTGTTGCCAACTCAAAGGCCTGAACAAACAGAAATGAGCACATTAAATCACTTCAGAACACTGTGCAAATCTCTGTGGGTCAGAAGCAAAGCAGTGGCAAAGAATAACCTGCAAAACTCTTGTACATAGCCATGATCCTCAAGTACACCACGACAGCCCCCAAGATGTGCAATGACTACAACATTCTAACACCTGCACTAAAAACATCACCTGTGATCAATTCTGGATCACAGCACAGTGCAGGACATGCAAAAACGATGCCATGTCCAAGTTACAGTTTGGGGTTTTTCCCCTTGTTTTGTTTAGGTTTTTTTGTTGGTTGTTTTTGTTGGGTTTTTTTTTTTCATTTTGTACAAAGTTAATCTCTGAATGTTTGTCTGTAGATAGAAAAACATGTTTTAAATGAGAAAAACATATGCATTCATTTCAACTCACCACTCCTAAATTCTGTAACTTATTTACTCTTTATGTATTTATTCACTTTTACTCAGAACACTCCCTCTGACCTTCTGTATTCTTATTATGAACTGCCATTGTCAAACTACTGAATTAGGTAAACTCTGTAATTATGGCAACACACACTGCAGAGAAAACATGATCCTGTCTCATTTTCTTTTAACATGTTTATCAAAATCACAGACAGCAAAAATGTCTGTTTTCCAAGCTTAAAATATAAAACCCAAGCTTTGATGTGTAGAAAACACAGAATGGAGACAGTAAAGAGGCACATGTGGTAACTGAGGTTTTTTAATCACTGTATTCTACATTTGCCAGTTATTACAGGACACCTTCAGGCTCATCTCAGCATTACTTGGATTATACGCTAATTCCAAACATGCAGAGGATGACAGAAATTAGAAATTACACTGGAGATATCTGTGGAACAGAGTTAGATACAGCAGAGAGGCTTTTTTAATATAAAATGACATAATCTTCAGAATTGCATGGTTGTCCTGTTTCCCCAGAAAGCACAATGGGCAAAGCACAGTCACATTTGAAATCTGTGATGCTGCACAACAGAACTTTCAAAAGGAAAGCCACATGTGGGGAAAACAAAACAAAACAACAAAAAAACCTCCAACTCTGATATGGAAACGGTATTTCAGCAAGGCTGGAAGTTGACTGACCCCCCTGATAGCACTCACCATGCAGGCTGTGCTCCAGATGTCAGCAGGGGTGTTGTACCCTGAGCCTATCAACACCTCCAGGGACCGGTACTGCCTCGTCTGGATGTCTTCAGTGAAGTGCTTGTGCTAAAGAGGAGAGAGGTTTTACTAAAAAGTTAAAGACTGTTTAAAAGAGAAGAGTCAACACCCTGTAAGGCCAGAGTGGAGCAAAGCTCATTACCATGACATTTCATCTGCATTTTACATCCTCATTAACTATTTCCTGATATTTCTACAAGTGCTATTTAAATACTCCACATGAGACACTCCTCAAGTAAAACAGTCCAGCACCTTAGAGGAAAGCAAGCCACGAAAACAGAGGAAGGGAGGCCTCTTTGAGAAGGTGCACCATCTCACACCCAGTCATGACAGACAAGCCGTGACCCAGCTACCTTAAAGCAGATAAACAACACCAATGGAAGAGATCACCTTACCAGACACCGCAAGCCTGATGTGCAATTCTGAGCTGAGACTCACCTCTCCCATAAGATCTGAAGTGTTTTGCCATTTTAGAAGCCAAGTAAAGGAGATTTTTTTTTTTATTTGAAATGTCAAACTTGAAAGCAGCATAGCACAACCATCAAAGAATAAAACTTCTGAGTTTTGCTGCAGCTCTTTCATGTGCTCCTAAATCCACTGAATGGTCTGACAAGCTGCAGAACTAGCACATCAGAGCAATTGTTGGCAACTTTCTCAGCCTCCAAGACTGCTACAAACTCCTTCAGAAACACCACCTATACAGATTTTTATACACTGTACATGACATGGTTCACAGGGCTATTAGAAGTAAATCCAGTGCCTGTGAGGTACCCAAAGCAGGGACTGAAGGCTCATGTTTAGAGGACCATTTCTTGCTTTGTGTCCCTGCTCCTCCCTCTGTTTTGCCAGTCACAGTTCCAAACTCACTACTTTCACAGCCAGGTCTAAGAACCCATTTTACAGATTATTTTTCCATCTTGACATACTGTGAATGAATTTACAGGTTTAAACAGTCAACATGAACAGACTGTACACTTACCACCCAGCAGGCATTTCCTAGGTCAGCTATCTTCACTTTGAGCTTATCTGCATTCTTGGGCTCAAGAGGATTAAGAAGGAAATTCCCAGCAGCTGATTTTCCTAGAGGCAATGTGTACAACAGCTGATTAAAGCTACACAGACAGTGTCACCATCTGTCACCCAAATCCTATCACCCTCTCCCTAGCCAGGTTTTTCTTATGGATCACAACTTTCCCCTCCCTGACGTTTAGGTATAAAAATCAGCAGTCTGCACTATCAACAACAGAGGTACAACCATGAAGAACTGACTGGAGTCACAAAGCAGAAGGACAAGTATGAATACTCAGGAGTGACTATTTCCCAGCAGTCTTTGCACAGCCTTAAGAAGTCTGTCTATATTTTAAAAACCTGTTTAAATAAGGGCATTGCCAGAAACAGAACAAGCCTCACAACTCTATAAAGTATTCTTCAATCTTTGAAGAACTAAGAGTCCCCATGTTATATTATCTGTTTGACATACCCATCACTCACTGCTGCAATACTATTACAAGTGCTAAAGTACATATTGGGAAAACTGAATGACACAGTGGAGAGCAAAAGTATTAAGTCACTAAATTACATCCAGCTGTGGCTCTAGAGCAATTTGGGAGAGGGCTGTGAGAAGCAAGACACCTAGTAATCTGGCAGAGGCACCCAGCTAAGTGCAGTTCAAGTTTCAAAATATAAATTTCTCTTGCTGCTTTTCATCCATGTCACACCTCAGTGGTATTCTGCCAAGAAAATGCTCAAATACCTTTGTTTCAATAAGTGTTAGTTTTTCCCTCCTTCTCCAAGCAGATATACTTCTCCTAACACTGACACAAAGATGCAAAAATGGACAGTTTTACCACTTCATATTTTAACACACACCTGGAACATGTTTAAACTGCTGTACACTATTTCATGTCTTTATGTTTTCCTAAATGGTATTTTTTTCCCCTACATGTGAAGCATTAAGGGTTTTTTCCCTATGCTGCATTTTTAATTCTGGGGAAATGCCCATCTTGAGAAACTGAGAGGATTTACCTCTGCTCCACATTAAGAACAAAACTATGAGAATACACTGATCAGTACTTATCCCCTAATTTAGCAGCCAGTGACAATTTGCAGACTTAGGTAAATATTAGTGAAAATCACATAAGCAACACCTTACTCAAAGGAGGAAATGTTCCTACACTGAAAACCAAATGTATAGGTACTCCTTAAAGGGAGAAACACATGCAGTGAAAAGTCAAAACTAAGGTGCAACTTCAGCTGGATGCTACAGTGAGCAGCTCCAGCTGGGACAGTCAGGTAATTCCTCCTGGCAGGAAAAACCTCAAAGAGGTGGTTCTGATCACTTCAGCCTACACCATGCATGTTTCTATTAATACTCTGATAAAGGGTTGTAACAGAACTCTCCCACAGCAAGGAGAAAGGAGCCCCTTGTTCCGAGGTCCCTCTTATACCTTTGTTGTCTGATGGGCCATTATTCTCATTCTCATCCTCTGAAGGGACCTCAGTCCTGATGCTCTCCTGGAAATGGTTCATGTCCTGCACACTGAATGGCTGCTCTGGGTTGGACGTGGGCTGACACCCCATGGGATCCTCTGCCACCAGGGGCACAAATGAGTCCGAGATTGCTTCTTGAGCCTTGTTCTCTGAGTCACTGCCACGCTGACTGGAATTGTGGCTGTGCAGGTTCTCAGCCTTCTGCACATGGGGGTGATTGGCACAGTCATTGGCATTGTGAAGGTCATCCTCCAGCTGCACAGAGCCCTGATTCCCCGAGGCTGGGAAGTCCCTCATTGCTATCACTCCGTTGCAGTTTATTTCTCCTACATGTTTTTCCACGCTGCTTTCCATGACATTGGGTTGCTCTTGTACAAGGACTTGCACTGGAAGAGGGGAAAAGGAGAATGTATAAGAATTATGTCTAAACAAATGGCTGGAAGCTATTCAGGGGAGTCTCAGGAGGAGGGAGTTCTCAAAATGCAACTGAACACAACCATTCATTGATTCAGTTTGCTGAGAGGATTTCCCAGACACTTTAAAGGTGTAGGATGCAAACAGGTTCAATGCCAACAGCCACCTCTGCTAAAGGAACTCTCTCCTCATACCCACATGAGTGAATGGACAGCATTGTTGACTCCATGTTAGCAATATTTTAGGTCCATACCTGTCTTTTTGCTGACATTTTCCTCTGGTGGACTAACTTTTATGACCATTTCCAGAGGGGTCTGAGCTTCTTCCTCCTCCTCAGGCTGTGTCTTCCCAGGGCTTGCTTCCTTTTCCATTTCCTCTATCTCTTGCATTCGCTTTTCTAACAACTCAGCCTGTCTCTTCTGCTTCTTTTTCAACTTCTTCTTCTTGTTCTTTGACATCTTGTCAGCCTGCACAGAAGCAAGGAGAGAAATCTGACTTAGCATTTCATATTTCAATAAATCTAAAATGTGCCAAGTTTTATTTAATTTTAGAGCTGAGGGAGCAGTCTCAGGACAACGCTGGAGATAGTTCTTAGATACAAAGCAGCTACTATGGCTTTTGAACCAGTTGTCTATGGATCTTACCAGTGCATTTTTGCCTTGACCTAAGAAACCTCCATTATTCTCCAAGTGAGGGATCTCAGACTCTCCAGAATAGCTGCCTTCACAACAGACCTTGAGATCACCACAAGGACTCTTCGTTCTGGTGATATGTGAGCTAATTCTATTTACATCTCCAAGATGGCACTGAACCTGATGCCTTTGCCAAACACAAATCATATTTTTTCCTCTGATACGAGGCTGCTTTCCCTTAATGCTGACTGAATTATGAAACAATGCAGTAGATGCTATCAGAAGACGGATATTTACAGAAGAAAGCTATTACACTTACTGGTTTTGGCTGTGGTGCAGTGCTCACTGAAAGGGAAAGGAAGAGCAAGAAATTAGTATGTCTATATTCAAAAATGAACTGCATTCTGATCTTAAGGTAAGCTTTTTCCTATGTGGTTTGGTAACAACATTTTAATGATATCAGCAAATGTTATTTTGAAGGCTCATTTCTCTACAAAAACACAACAATAAAAAAAAAAAGAGACAAACATTAAATGAGTAAAATGCATAATTAAAATTCCAATTAGGAGACTTGCTTGACTGATATCAAAGAAAAACTTCCTGTCATGTAGCTTCATTTACTGCATGTATTATGCATCTTACTGACATGAAAATGCAAATCAAAGCATTAAAATACCCAATTTAAAGAAGCTTCCTTAAGCTAAGCTATGCTATGATGGGCTTAGCTCAATGTTGGTCTTTAAGATTATCACTGACAGAGCCTTCCAATACACACTACAGCAGATCTTGAAAAGTGCAGAGAGGTACAGCATTTTGCAATGAAATGTAGCAAAATTTTGAGGAAAATGTGAGGTGTTGGCACATTTTCACTCCAGCTCCATACTGAGTGCATCAGCATTGTGCTGTGTAAGACTGACTGCCAGACCACTTCACTAGTGCCAGATTAGCTGCACTAAAAGCAGGTGTCAGTGTGCTTTTATTTATCAGCCCCCCACTTTTCTGACACAAGCTGCCTTCCCAGTCATCTCTGAGTTACAACCTATGACTGACTTCACAATTT
The DNA here is from genome assembly GCA_013399695.1 of Formicarius rufipectus. Classification (NCBI taxonomy): domain Eukaryota; kingdom Metazoa; phylum Chordata; class Aves; order Passeriformes; family Formicariidae; genus Formicarius; species Formicarius rufipectus. The sequence goes on from VXAU01005357.1 coordinate 978,381, forward strand.
ACAGTTGGGTTTTCAGAGGTTGCTTGCACTGTTGTTCCACTGCACTCAGGAAGTTTTCCTTAGTGAGACTAGTGATGATTTGGGGGTATGTGGGAGAGAGAGTATCAATTTCAGGGGAGGGGAAAAACAAAACAAAACAAAAACCCCACCAAAAAAAAGGCAAAAAAACCCCAAAAAAACCAACCAACCAAAACAAAAACGAACTAACCAAAACAAAACCAAACAAAACCCAAACCAAACAAAAACAACCAAAAAACCCCCAAAATGAAACAAAAAACAAGACAAAAAAAAAAACCCACAAAACAAAAAAACACCCCAAAAAACCCAAAGGAAAAAAAAAAACAAAAAAAAAACAAAAAAAAGAAACACCAAAACAAAACAAAAGACAAAAAAACCCA
>VXAU01005357.1:978993-1031641 GCA_013399695.1 Formicarius rufipectus
CCCCAAAAAAAAAACCAACCCCCTCCCCATACAAAAAGCAAAGAGAAAAGCCCCACAAATGACCTGCAGAGCCAGACGGTGGTGGAGCCCCAGACCTCTGCCACTCGGTGGCTTCCGCAGCCAACCTGCGGATGTACTGGTCGTTCACACACAGCAGGATGTTCTCAGGTTTGATATCCGTGTGAATGATCCGACATTTCGTGTGCAGGTAATCCAGGCCCTGAAGAACCTGCAGACAAGAAGGAAATCAATCATTAGACAAAGCAAATTGAGGGCGAAGCAAAGCTGCAAAATTGCCCAGGGTGGCCAATGAACCCGAAGGGCTTCTGTGTTTGAGAATATTCCAGATTAGAGCTCATGTGATGAGTGGTTACTGTGCAGTGCCACAAAACAGGGATTTGCATGCAGATTTTAGCTGTGATTTGAAAATACTCTATTTACCCCCCTAACTTATCACAGTTGAATATGTAATCTTAACACTCTGCAATCAAATCACACTTTCCTCCTCCCCTCCACCTCACAGATAGAAAGATGTTTCTTTTTAGGCAACCATTCAGTCGGGCAAACTGGTTTCTCTTGCTCTTCCCATCATTAAGCACTGTGCCAATTTAAAAAGAATACTTCACTTATGAGGAATAATCAGGGTAAGAAGTTAAAAGCAAAGCTGGCCTCCCATCATGGTTTAACTGTCAGAAAATAACTATCTGCAGCAGAGGGAATTTGCAGTAGAGAAAGTAAATATCAACCCAAGAAGATCCGGCTGTGCCAGACAGATACCACTGATTTTAACTTTTGTTTTCTTAGATCTGAGAAAGATTAGTGAAAGAATTTTATCTGGGCCAAGGGGAACAGTGCAATCAGAACTGGAACTTACCTGTTTGATGATTTTTTTCACACAAGGGAGTGGAAGCCCCTGATAATTTGACTTTATAATCCACTTCAGAAGATGATGCCCTAGAACTTCAAATACCATACAGATATCTGGAAACTCAATCAAGGAAAGAAATGGACATCCTGACCGAAGGAATTCCCAGGACTGAGGATCAAAAGGAATCCATACCAGTTATATTTTCTTATATATTACAGAACTATCACCCTTCTAACACAGTTTACAACAGAGCCATGAGCTAAAATATGCAATAGAGAGGGATGGAGTTGGTTGGAATGAGTTGGCTAGCACAGTGGTCCTACTTGCAGTGCAAGCCAGTTCCACAAGCAAGCCTGTCTTAGTATTTACTGCTAATAGTGAGAGGGCTTCATGGTTAGCAACAAGCTGAGGCTTCCACCCCAGGCAAAACCTGACACCAGATCTCCCCGTAGCAGCACTACCTGAAAAGATAATAAAATTTCCATTTCATAAGTAATCTGCAGATTAATTAGGTTACTTTCTTTGCCCTGCCTTGCCTCTTTACCAGCAAAACAAACTTTTGACAAGCCTGGACGTTGACAATATTTATGTTGCTTGCTTTTTGGCTGTAAGATCTCAACAGCTACAGCCACTCCAGTGACATGTTCAGTACAGCACCCTTGCTTGACAGGTCAATCTTCCAAGAGTTTATTAGGCTGCTTTTCATCTACACTAGCAGAAAGTACACATTTCACAAGACTGGAAGAAATACAGGATCAAGTCAATATTTACTCAGAAAAAAAGTAATATATTAATATTATATTAATAGAGAAAATACATTATGGGCCTACTGTTTTCTGAAGTGTTAGAACATTTATTATCTACAGCTCAATTACCTCAAACAGCCTAGCAATTCTCATTGAAATAAAATTCCAGCTTTTGCAAAGTGAAAAGATGCCTGAGAGTCCAACTTTCAAACGTTAAGGATCCATTAGGACCTGCTACAAATAAATGGCTATTAGAAGGCTGTTCACAGAACTACAGAGGATTTTCAAAGCAATACACTTTAAACATCCCCACAATGCTAACAAAATACAAAGATGTTTCCGTAACTAGAAAACAAGCTTATTATCCAGTTATAGATGGCATGTCTTCGCCATTTTCAGTTACTGATCTTAACATTTTGTACTGCTTTACTTAAATCACAGGTTATTTAAGTAGGCTTAAACAGCCTGCTTGCAGAATGTAGGGGTTGGAGAGATGGGCTTTCCTCCCCCAAAGGTACCTTGGACACAGCCATTCAGTCCTGATTCCCCAGCTGGCAGCAGGATGTTAAAAGCAGGACCAAACTGAGCTGCTTCAACACAGTTACAACAGGCTGAAGGATCACTCCAACCTGAGCTCAGCAGGCAGTTGTGAGGCAGACTGTTCTACGGCAGGTTTTCTTGGGCAGGGAAAGGGATCCCTGGGCACTGCTCCCCACTCCAGACAGGACAGCTGCCCAGCCAACTCCCATCTTGATGAAGTTCTTTGCTTTCAGTCCACAAAAGGATACGAGAGCCATTAACTCCTGAAATCTTGAAGTCATCCAATAACTGCACAACCCTCTCTTTACTTGGATTGTTTGGGTCACTGTTGCGGACCTGCAGAGAAAGAGGTTATTGTCAAGTCACATCTACTGAACCACTAAGCTCCTACAAAAATTCTTTGCAGCTGGATAAGCCAGAAGTATCAAGAGCATGACAAATGTAAACTCCTCCAAAATGGAAAAAAAGAAACAACTGAACCCAATTCAGGCACTCACCGATTTTAGCAACTTGATTTCATCCAGTGCTGTTTCTGTGTAGTGCTCTGCACTCTTCACCACCTTCATTGCCACAAACCTCCTTCCTCTGTGCACACATGGCAAGTAAATTGGAAACCGTTAGTGCTCATACAAAGAACTTGTTCTCCAGGATTATCTCAATTCTTTTGCATGCAAGAGAGCTTACTTCAGGCATAACAGAAAAATAAGGTTTAAACACTCAAAGACTCTCTTTGGGTCTCTTTTTATAAAACATTCACGTTGGTCATTTCTCATAAAATGTAATAATAGGCTAGAAACTGCTGAACACAAGAGTGTTCTTCCCACATATATGGTTTGTCCTGTTACTTCCCTCCCACACACTTGGATGCACAGTATCAAAAGAGACTTCTGTGTTGAGATGTGGACAGCCGTGTTTTGTGCTTTTATCAAAAAGTAAAAACATGTTCTCTGATCACATTTGTGCATTCCCACCAGAAATACCAGCTGGAACAGAAAAACTTACTGGATATCCCAGGCCAGCCACACAGTGGAGAAGTGGCCCCATCCAAGCTTCCGAATCACGTGGTATCGGCCATTAAAGAGATCTCCTATTTTCACAAGGTGATACCCTCCTAGAAAAGCAGCAGGAGGAGCCAAAGAACAGGAGTGTGGAACAAGCAGCAAAAATTAATGCGGACTTACTTGATGGGTTTAAATTTTTAATCATGTAAACAAATGCAAGTGGATATCAAGACGATGATCTGATCTTAAAAAGAAAACCGAAGAATTTGAAAAGGATTTGAAAGTGTCCTTTTCACAATGAAAATAAGAAAGGAATTAAATGCCTACTTGCTTCTATCAATATTGAAAGCCCTCTGGCACAGAGGAAAAGTTAACAGCTTTAAACTCATGTATTAAAAACAGTTCTCAACTTGAATCTTGACTGATAACAGAGGGAAACTTGGAGAAGAGCTTTTCCACTTCACATTGGCTTGAAAAATGTTTATTACCATCATGCAGTTTCAAAATACCCTTAATGTACCACAGAGTCTATTTTCACTCTCTACAGCAAATTAGAAATGAAAGGAATTTCTTGATTACATTGAAAATCTGCATCTTAAACAGGCAAATTCTCACCTTTACAGTAATCATTTGGATCCTCTTGCTCATCATCATCTGATCCCAGGATTTCTTCCTCTTGCTCTGGGACATCACTCTCGGAGTGAGCAGCAGGACGTCGATGTTGGGGGTCAGGTCTGAAAGAGAACACACTGTGTGTCCCACATGGGTTCTGCAGCTCCCATCTCACACCAGGGATTGCTGGCAAAGGGGGAGAGGCAATATTCACCCTTCAGAAACACTGCTCACATTTCAATGCTTTTACTCCTAAGCTAGTATAAAAGTAAAGAGAAACAATTTTTCCTAAACTACCGAGAAATACAACTTAATGTCCCAGAGTCACCTTCATAGTAGAAGAAATAAATGACTAGATGAGTTAAAAGCTTAATGATCCCACTGAAATGTTAGCTTCTTCGAGGCCCTTCCTAGCCTTTCATTCAGTGACAATTTTTCTAAAGCAAATTTTATTTTATTTGTTATCTCATGTAAAACATGAAAATTTAAATGTTGATTAATGTTATTTTAAAGACCAACATCCATTAATTTTTACAAAAAAAACCCCAGTGTTTTACTTGTGCCCTTTCACATTCAAGGTCAAATGAACATTTAACAGTTCTTTTGCCTCGAACCCTTTAGAACTCTGAAGCCCCCAATTGACCTTTATTTCTCCTGTTCTTACATGGTAAGCTGCATTTCTAGTTTGTCTCTTCAGCAAGGTCCAAAGTTTATTAGTTGTCTGAACTGTGGAAAGGCAGAGTACATAGCAGATGCTCAGCAAAGCATTGCCCGTTTTGGATTGCAGAGGGATGGAAATCAGGCACTGATGGAGTTTTTCACTCTCACATCCAGAATCAAAAAGGTTAATGTTGGGGGTTTAACTTTTCACGCCATGTGCTACTCTCAGTTCGTGCTTGTGAAGGTCATGTCAGCAAAGGCCACCTCAATGCTCTCACACAGTCATGATGTGTTTGAGTTCCCCCAGTTAAAACACACACCACCTCCCATTTCTCAACACTTTTGTTTACTTTACAAAGCATTACAAGAAATGTAAATGTCTACGAAGTTGAATATTCAAGATCCTTCTGTAAAATGCAAACATTTATAATGAAAGCAATGCCTGCAGCCCATTTGCATTAGTAAGATTTAGGGGCAAGATACTGCAGGACATCAACATGAAGCTTTCTTTTCTTAGAAGGGAGATAGTTGAAAAAGCTGGAGTTGTCCAATGAGGCGGCCAGCAAACTTCACTACAGCAATGATGCACGAGATACTCTTTAAAATGAGCTTCCCAGGCAAAGTGAACTGGAGGAAATTTCTTGTATTGAGACTATTGTTCCATGGAAGTAGCAGATAACACTGAGGCGTTCCAGCACTCTCAAATTCAACTCATTTTGCTCCAAGGAGGAAAGCTCCCAGTTGTGCCAGTGGATCTGCCAATGTGTGCAGGCCCTCAGATGCAGTTTTCACAACTTAGCCCTGAGTTGCAGCCCTGCACATCCTATCACAGTAGTTCTAACTCATCTTAATCCATGGGACAAGTTTAATATTTCCATTTAATATTTCCATTTACACATTACACAGCAGAATGAATGTTAAGCATTTACCTATGACACATGAACTCTGCTGAAACTCCACACATTAAACACATCACTAGACAATGAAACTACAGCCATCCTAAATATCTGTGGATCATAAAAGAAGAAATCATGCACTCCAAGCTGATGATGGCTAAATTCATACCCATTTACAATCTACAGCTGAACTTCACTGCAGCAAAGGAGAGCCAGTCCAGGCACAGCCCATCACCGGACATGAACTCCCAGTCTGTTGTCAGTTAATGAGTACTGCTGATTTTTTAATTCAGAAACAGGTATGAAACACAGCCTAGGAGTCTCAAACGATCAAACAAGACTGCCAGGCTAATGAGACTTTTATCAACAACCCTGAAGGTAGATCCAGCCCTGAGATATTTAGTATTTAGGCTTTTTCCCCCATGAGTCACAAAACTGTAAGACAGTGGTAGGAAAAGGGAAATTAGTGGTAGGAGGTGTGGAAAAGTGTTGGAGGTCAAAAAGCTGCTTTAAAATTGCTGCATTTCTTTGGGGACAACTGAGCTACAAACGAAGTCACACATTATCCCCAAATTAAGAGCAGGCAGCAAAGGGCCATGGACAGAATGGTTGCAGGGGAGACCAAATGCTCAGAGACAAAAAAATCCTATAAACAGGTTAAAGAGAACAAGAATGCAGAATTGGACAGAAAGAATTTAAGCCCAGGAGTCTCACACACAGTGTTTAACAGTAAAGAGTAATTCACTCCAAAGCTGTTTCAAGATTTTCACTTTTACTGCACAAGATGTAGGAGATTGGAAAAGATTCCAAAGATAATTCACTCCAAGAACCACTGACAAAAACATCATGCCACTCTGCAGTCCCAATGCTTCTCAAAACCAGTAATTTCATGCATGGAGGAAGAAGTTACTGGAAGCATTAAACCCCACTGATTCTCCTGAAAGCTTTCTGTGCCACTCCTAAGGGGTTGGTGGCTCACACGACACACCCTGCAGTCTGCAGCTGAGTCTGTCATGGGGATCCAAAAGCATTTCACTTGTATAGTGATATCTATTACACCAATTAATGTGAGAGAGCTGCATTCAGGTCACATACATTTCTACAGTGCTATTTCCTTTAAGAAATCACCTCCAAAACACCTCTCATCCCTTCACCTTCCTGGGAAAATTCGTTTGAGGTTATTACATCCCACCATATTCTCCCCCTGAAATGACCATCTCAGCTGAAGATACAGATTGAGAGAGAATTAATCAGAGCAGAATATGTATTACGGACACACAAAAGCACAAGCCTCATCAGTCTGCTTTGCTCACAAAGGCACTACTCTAAAAGGCACAAAAGGCTGTTAAAGAGAGCAGAAAAATCCATACCCAGTTTTTAAGATGACAGTCAAAACAGCTGTCGACAGTATTGCAAAATGCAGATAAATTGTATAAAACCCCTACACTAAATGATTGTTTGCACATTAAAAATCAAGTGTTTTAGAGTCCTTTTTTTAATAGCCACTTCTGATCTACCCAAGAACACCCTGATCACCTTTTCCTTTTGCTCTCTTAATGTGCTAATTAATCATCAGAATAAACAGGATCTGCAGGGTCCCTCTGCAGCTATATATATTCTACTGAAGAAAAACAATGTGCAGCAGCAATGCTAAGGTAAGATGCTAGATCTTGTATGGATTTCGTAGCAATCCACATCTGGAGACCCTCCTGAAAGTCCTTATTCTCTCAGCAATGCCTGAAGAGCTGTAAATAGAGAGGGTAACCCACCTGCACGAAGCACGGCCTCCCATTGAGAACGAAATTCCTGAAGACAGCCCAACAGTTTTGGAAAAAGCCATCAAAAATGAGAGCCCACAGTGTGCAGGGAGCTGAGGGGCATCAGCAGCAGGCAGGGGGCTGGTCCTCAAGGCAGCAAAGCTTTGTGTGAGGGTGAGGCAGGAGAGGGACTTGCCTCCAGCACTCAGCTGCAGCTGCCCAGCACTGCATTGCAGGTGGAGGGCTGTGCAGCACTGCTGGGGCTGCTCTCAGCTCATCCTCCTGCAAACTCAGTGTTAGGGGTGAGCAGAAATACATTCATGACTTTCTCTTGATGTCTGCCTGGCTCATTCTTTCCCCTCCCATGGAATCAGAAATTCAGGTATTTTGTTTCATCTTCCTGGAGCAGCCGGTTTTATTTGCCTATTCAAGAGCCCACTGAATTCAAAGCTCAAATGAAGCCCAGGATTGTGGTAATTGCTGAGAGGCCAACCCTCCTGTCAGAGAGGTGCCAGCACAATCACACAGGGCAGAAAGGCAGTTCAAAGTAAAACATTCATTTTCTGAAGTAATCCCAAACTTCCCATACCAAGTTACAAGTAAAACTTATCCTTTAAAGTAACAAAACAAGCAGGAGTCAAATCTTTTTTTAAAAAGTTGAACTGAGTATTTTTCACAGCACCAGGCACTTAACATCATCCTCCAACACTGTACAAGAATTACCAGCCATTTCCCGTGCCTGTTTATCCTGCTGGTTTATGTGATAGGGGAAACAAGTCAGCAACAACGTGACACAGCAAGTAATAATTTAGAGATTTTTCTGCTACACAGGATTTCATTAGTGAAAGACATTCTAAAGCTGGCCCTGCAGTTTCAAACCATGAGGTTTAAAGAGGAAATGGGTTCATTTGGTTGTATATCTGAAGTATTTTCACCTTAAAAGACCACTAAAGTCTGAGCCTCCCTTTAACAGTTTAGCTTGCCTCCCTCTTCGTATCATTAAAGGTGCCAACAACAAGCAAAGGTTTCCACTTATAGACAAGATTTTGCTCCACATTCATTGAAAATATCATCCAACAACTCTGTTCACCTCTGCAATGCACAGCAGGGATGGTAAAAGTTATTTGCAGGAACTAAGAATTCAGTGACCCACTTGTTCCTTATGAAAGGTGGTTAAAGAACTCAGAAAAACAATTTTGAATTCTCTTGCCCGTTCTCAACAGAATCAGTTAGCTGTCTACACACTAGAAATAAGGTAAAAAATTATTAAGAACTCTTAATCACACAGTGGGTGTTCTTCCAGATTTGCAGTGAGGTAGATCCAACAGCACTGGAAAGATAAGGTGGGAGAGCACAGCCTTTTAGTGCTGTGTTCTTCACACCGGGGAGTGGCACCACTCTGGGTCCATTGCTGGACACACAGCAAAGTCCCCACATGCAGCTTCACCATCAAAGCTCTGAACTTGTTCTCTGCTCCAGTAACTTACATAACAAAACACCTGAAAGGAGGTGTTTGGCTCTCCTGTTTATGAGCATTAAGAGTGACTTCTTCAAAACTCTGTTTTGGACAGGAAAGAAATATTCTTCCTCATCCCCAAACAGCACAAATACTGTCCATGCTACCTTTGCTCTAAATAGATACAAAAGCAGACTCCTTCCACCCTCATGCAATGAAAGCAACATATATTTAGCCCAAATCACTTTTGTCAGACTCATCCTTATACATGTATGAATGAAACAGATACATTGCCTGAATTCAGGTCTTCTTGGGGACGTGTCATGTGTGTAATTTGAGCTCCCAAATAAGGGATGACAGTGTTTATGAAGACTGTTGCAGTCAACTTAATCATTTAGGAGAGCATTTCTCCTCAGTTTCCTACAGATAGGTGTCATCTTTGCAAATATCAAGGGAGAGGCAAACTGAGATGAAGATGAGTAGGGAAAGTAAGATGAACAAGGACTGCAGCTCACCCTGCAGGCGCTGTAGTTAAAAGGAAACACAGCCCAGGACAAAACTCTTTGCAGAACAAAGAGTTGTTTTGGACCTTAACCACCCAGCCAACCATTTCCAGGCCTCTCCACCCACGACAGCAAGATCTCACCTCGACTGCTGCTAAGGACTCCTTGTTTCCATTTGAGAAACAGAAAAAACTCCACATGGCATGGTGAAAAGCTGGGATTTAAAATCTCCCTCCCATTCTCACATCTGTGCATGGACACAACGTCTCTTTAAGGAGTGTGCTTGCAGGCTGCAGCTCATTACTGCTCCTCACTGTGGATGTAACATTTCAACATCCTGGTAAGGCACATCTAGTGAGGAGGACTCTTTTGGTGCCAGGCTCCAACATGCTCACACGCAGATCTGCTGGCAGACCTCCTGCTCAGTAAACATGGTAACTGATTACACAGGAACTCTCAGTGCAAATTCAGGTCTGAAATTATAAAAGTATTTTCCTGCTTGTATGTAGCTGACCCTTCTGCTCAAGAAACTTCAACTATTTTGAGGGGATTTGGGGGAATTATAGATTACAGGGGATTTATGAGTCTATAATCCACATTATTTTGTGATCATTGCAACTCCTTCACTCTTGCATCCCTATTTTTCTGAATAAAGAACTGGTGTTTTCTGCCAGTAGTGCAGATTCACAATACTTGCTGCTGCACAGCACTCATCCCAGAGCTACAGGAATACCACTGTCAAGAACTTAAAAGAAGTCTGGAGACAGCTGAACATTTATCTTTTAAAGAGCAGCACTCAGAGGCACCAAGACACACTTTGGATTAGTGGATCTGTGGGAGCTCAGTTTGAAGATAAGTAATGGATTCCACAAGAGAACAGAATTAATGCACAAGTCACAGGCAATCAAGTTTCTTGCTCCCCATAACCACTCCCCCACACAAGCACTTAACAAGCTGTTTGTAGAACTGTCTGATATCCCAGCTATTCCAAACCAAGGGACTTCCATGGAAACCAGCAGATCTTTCCTTGTGTCCTGTCATGGTCTCAATCATTCTGTATTTGAATGAAACAATTCTGAGGGCAATGCACTCTGACTTTACTTGAAACTCATATTCAAAATACTTACAAAAGACATATCCCTGGTATTAATTATGAAAGATGAGTAAGGAAAACATAATCCAAGATCCTGATCCCAGGCAAAGCTTTGAATAAGTTGAGGAAGAAAGCAAGGTGGCTGTGAGACCTCCAGGGCTCCTCAAAGACAGAAGTGACACATGCAAGATGTGCAATAACAAACTGGAAAGTATCAGATTCTATTAAGAATTTTCTGCTCCCCACACTGGAAAAACCACCAACTTCGTCTATCTTCATAGCAACTGTAGAGAGGAGGAGGAAAGAAGTGAAGTTTTGCTGCATGTCAAGAGTCTTGCCAGAAAACTTCAGGTAACTGTAAACCAGGTTCTCGAAAACAATGAATACTGCAGGAATTTGGGAAGACAGGGAGGAAGCAAAACTACAGCTCAGCTCTGCCTCCCTGCAGGAGTAGAAGGACACAGAGGATCTATTGAAAGCCTTGTGAAAAAACATCTCCCCCTCAGCAAAGCCTGTAAGAAACAATTAAATAAAGTCACCAGTGCAGGCAAAATTAGAGGAAACTAATTCAGATCATGCATTTTTCAGAACAAGCCACACACTGTATGCCTGCCACTACCTTTGTGGATATTCATGCTCACAGTAATAAAACATTCTGCTTTGAAGCACCATCAGTTCAACATCCCTCAAACAGAGCTGGTGGGTTTGTACATGAGCAGGGCAACTTTTCCTGAAACATTCAAGACATTGAATTTGATGAAATGGTATTATCATTTGGGCCTGCCAATGAAATACCTACCACCCACACATTACAAAGACCTGTAGCCCAGTTCTGGGCAATACACTAATTTTCTTCATTTCAGAGAAATAAGCTACATTATGGAACTTTCAGTTCAGTTTCTTGCCCATTGCTTTAACTGCTTTGAAACTGGATGGGTGTTTCAGATTGGTTTTTAAACTGTGGATCTTCATTTCAGTAGTAACCTTAGGAGTAATTATCTCCTAGGACAAGGAAAACAGTTTGCACTTCTAAGGCCTTGCAACACAAAAGACAGACAGAAAAAAACACACAGTATTTTACTGACAGTCATGATCTAACAGTCACAAGTGCCCAATTCCATTACAAATTACCAGAGACATCAGTAAAGTACAACTGTATTTGTATTTTAGTTCAAATAGAGGCTTGTACTTTCAAACAGAACCATAGCTTTTAAGTAAATACTAGATCTTCTCCGTGTATTAGACTTTTGTTCACATAGCACAAGTCTTACAGATTATGAAATGAAGAAGGAATCCTCAGGAGGACTTTCTTCATTGAAGGGGTTGTTACACATTGGTTGTTAAACACAGGACTCCACTGCCTAAGGAGGTAGTGGAGTCATCAACCCTGGAGATGTTCAAACAACAGCTGGACACTGCACTCAGTGCTCTGGTCTAGTTGACAAGGTGGGGATCAGTCAAAAATCAGGCTCCATCTCAGATGTCTGTTCAAACCTTTCTCTATGAATCTCTTTCAAATGCCAGCAGGCAGATGCCACGCTGCAGCATCACTTCTGAACAAGAGCCAACTCAAAGCAACATTCCCCTCCAAACAGCACTCAGAGGCTTCAAAACTCGAGTTGATGTCCTCCTGTCCCTCTGCCCTGCTGCCCACACTGACAGCACCTTGGCTGCTCTGAGGCATCACAACACAGCAGCACACACGTGGCCTGTGCTGAGGGAGAGCTGAAAGCACAGGGCAGCCACCTGGTGGCAGGGGAAACACTGAGCTCTTGGGAGATCCATCACATCTTCCTCCCCAGGCCTTCAAGGACATCTCCATCCCCATCCCAGACGGCACAGGGAACACCAAAACGTGAGGAACTGTGTTTGCAATTTCGGAGAAGTCATACAAGGAAAACTAGCCCAAGAAGTCACCCCATTCTGCATCTCCCCCACCTTCCTCAGGACCAGAGCAAATCCCAGAGCTGACAAATCTGTCTCCCAGTGCTGAGCTCCAAAGACAGAACTGCAGAGCACTTCTGCATTTTTGACACTTGGGCAGAAATAACTGCCTGAATGCACCTCACCAGACACTGCCTGAAGAGTTCATAGTTAAAGTTACTAATGCTTTGGTATTAAAAAAGCTTCTAAACCTACAGGCTCCTTTTTAAAAGCTGAGTGCCTTTGGGAATAAGCTGACTGATAGCACCCAAGAGGTTCACACCCCAAGAAATTACAAAACATTTTATATATATATAAAACATATATATATAAATATACATATATAAAAATATATACAAATATATATATATAAAACACATAAAATACACAACATTCTTCCCCAGATAGCTTTCAAAGAGCCACCTTTGGGCAGCAACACAAGCTCCTGTAACCAGTGTACCAAGCTCCCTCTGTTCCGTTAGCAGCTAAAGATTTGACTTGCGTATTTCCTGACATAGTCTTAACATTAAGGAAAAGGTCTCTCATTTCCTAAAAATAATTTAGATTAAAGCAATTTTAAGTCTAATTCCTTGTCCTCCTGATGGAAAATGGTGAAATCAAGAAACTGAAATCATTGCTTCACTCAAGGCCACAAGGCAATTCAGTGCCAGTCAATATCAGAACTCAGGCTCTCCCTGTATCTGAGCTTGCATTCTGTCCCTCCAAGGCATTCGGCTGTCACTCTCCCTGTCTTCCTCCTCAGTTTTCATAGAAATGGGACCTGAGCAAAGGTACACACAGCCATGATGCCCTTCCAACTCTACAGGGGCAGAGACAGAACCAACAAGCAGACCTGGCAAGTAGAAACTTCCAGAGCAAACATTTGAGTGGTGGTTCAATGAATCTTCCAGACCACCAAGAGATTTGGAGTGGTTTTACTGGTGTGGGAAAACACAGGTACCTCACCTTGGTAATTCCAGGAAACTCTGCCTGCTCTTGTTCTGCAGAAGAGTGTTATGATAAACACATTCTCTCCTTCACTGATATCAAATAAAACTTTTAAGATAAGAAGGATGGAAAGAAATAGGAACACCCTGAATTTGCAGAAAATTAAGAATATGGTTGACCCTCTCATAAAAAAAAGCTTATACACAGAAACATAATTAGTATTTACAAAGTGTTTCTGTAAATAAGCAGTTCAGGCTGGTCTTGTCTGAACCTAACATGCATCAGTGTAACTACTGAATGATGAAAAAAAGGAAGTAACTTTCCAGTATTGTGTCATACACAATTCATTTTGATTATTTTAACCTTTCCAAGTGTTTTTTTTTTCTTCTGTTTTTAACCAGATTCAGTTGATAGGTAAATTTAAAGCAGGTCTGGTTCTTCTCTAAAATGCAAGATACTATGAATTGTTTTAAATCTCTGCAGAACATTCTCTGCATTTTTATACTCATAATAATTCGTTATACTAAACCTTTTGAAATCAGTTGTTTCATGTTTTTTACTGCACATGTATAGAGACAATATTCTACAGAAGAATTGCATGCATGATCTAAACTACCACAGAACATCAGATGTTAAAAGTACATTCCATGCAGTTTCAAGTTTAGATTTTACCAAGTCTTGCAACAACACAGTTAAGCTTATTTTAGAAGATTTAATTCGAGCAGCTTTGTATTTAAATAGCATAAATGTTGCAGAACTGTACCTAAAGTTAGAGGCTGACACTGGGTTCTTTTAGTTGTACAGCATAAAGCAAAAAGCACGTGCAAGTTTCTTTAATTTCTGAGGCATGACCTAATAAACCAGAAAACGGAGTTGAAGCATGTAGTTTAAGACTATAAACACAGCATTTTACAAATAACATGGCTCTCAAATCAAGGTGAGTGGCAAAAGCAAGAGCTTACCAACAGTGCAGTTAACCTGCCCTGGATATGTGGTTTAAAAAGATTTGAAAAAAAAAAACCCACCAACATGCCAGCACTGAAAGTTACCATTCAGCAACCTCAGAATTTACAGAATTCAGGCTTTCCAGCTGCACTGTGGACTCTATGGGCAGAGTCAGTATTGTTTGTCTGCAGCTAGAGAAGAAAAAAAAGTAACATGTATAGAATTAAACAACGGATCCTTCGTACAGAAATTGGAGAAAAATGAATTTCAAAAATTGCCCTTCAAGAAATACCAGGAACACGTACAGAACAGCATGGAACCATAACATCCATCTCCCAGATATTTTAATAAGTGCTCCTCACTCCTTCAAAGCCCCAACTCGAAACAACTGGATCTCAGCTGGAGGCAACCAGAAAATAAAATTAAAATGTGAGTTATTGACCCGAGTGACTAAGAAAGCAACACTAGACCTAAAGGAAAAACAAACCTCAAACTCCCACTCCCAAAGCCTTACTTACTAAATTAAATACCTTTGGTTCCCAGGCACCAGCGACTAAAAAACCTCCTGAGATACCAGAGATTTTAGAGGAATAAGCAGCGTTTTATGGAGCACACAACCCAGCTCTCGGATTGACATCACCTTCCGCAAGAAAGGAATCCACGAGCAGCACTGAGCACAGTGCTTAATGCAGCCTGGTGGAAGCCACTGTTTTAGCATTTACCAGAGCTCCTTCAATTTTTATATCTGCATCCAAGAGTTCCCCACACATAAAGACTTGTGACATTCCTGCGGTAGGAGAGAAGCCACACGAAAGCATCGAAGTCGACAACACATCACGGCATTCTTTCGGCGAGATGAAAAAGAAATTAAAACGAAAGCTCAGAGGGAAAGAGAACTAAGGGAAGGTGGTTGTGAGGCCGACAGTTACCGAAGCGCTGGAGGGGCTGCAGTGAGGGGCTGGGGACACGGAGCCCCCCTAAGCACGCCCATCGCTGCAGGGCCGGGTGTCGGCGATCAGCGGGGCACACCGCCCCTCGTGTCCCCGCAGCCGAGGCCGGCAGCTCATACGGCCGCCCGAAACCTGCCCCGAGTCCCCTCAGCCCGTGGAACACCCGCCCGGCCCCAGGGGCTCGCCCGCTCCCCAGCCCCTTCCCCGCGGGGACGGGCGAGGCGAACAAAGAGGCGGCGGTGCCAGCGGGAGATGCCGCCCGAACGGAGCCGCGGCCGCACTTACTTCCTCTGGGCCTTGTCTTTCTTGGCTTTGGTCCGCTTCTTCCGGGCCTGCAGCGCCAGCACTGCGGGAGAGAGTGGGGAGAGAAAGGGAGAAGGAGAAAAGGAGCGANCCCGCCCCTGCGGGCCCGCCGGGCGGGGCCTGCCCCCCCAGCACCGCCCTCGGAGGGACGATGAGGGCTGGAGAAAGGGGCTGGGCAGCAGCAATGAGGGCAGCGGCGGCGGGGGGCGCCGCCGGCTGCGGGACTGCCCGCGCTCGGGAGGGGAGCTCGGGAGGCACCAGTACGGGCTCCAGCCACCGGCACTGGCCCCGGCACCCGCCCCAGCACCGGTACCAGCACCCGCAACGGCTGCGGGTGGTACCAGGCCCTGCACCGGCTCCTGGCACTGGCCTCGGTACCAGCACCGGCCCCGGCCCCGGCCCCAGTATTGGCCCCAGCCCCCGGCACCGATCCCGGCCCTGGCTCCTGGCACTGGCCCCCGCACCGACCCCGGTTCCACCCGCGAGTGGCTCCGGCCCCAGCCCTCGCACCGGCCGCGGGTGGCTCTGGCCCCAGCACTGGTCCCGGTCCCGGTCCGAACACCGGCCCCAGCACCGGCCGCGGGTAGCACCGGCCCCGGTACCGGCACTGGCCCCCGCTCCGGTCCAGGTCCCTGCCCCGGCCCCGGCGGGTGTCCCGCTAGGAGCTCCGTTGCTCGCCCGCCCGCCTCCCGCACCCACCTCTGCGCTCTAAGCTTTGCGCTGAACCGACGCGTACAGTGGTGTGGCCCCCGAGCGGGATGTAATGCCTGTTAAGAGTCTTAATATTAAATGATCTATCTAAAAGCGACCATGAAAAAAAATCCACCTTTTTAGTTGTTGGGCCGATCATTTTGCTGCATGCACTGAACAAACACCTATGTTTAAGGTGGTTATACATTCACCTTTCAGTCTGGAGGAGAAAAGACGACGCAGAAAGAACCGTGCCTCGACAGTACCACCTACGGGGACTTTCTGCTGTGCCTTTTGCAACCGGACTTGCCCATCCCACATCGGCTTTATTAGCCATCAGTGTGCTTGCAGAGAGGGTAGAGCCCTCCCAAATCTTCATTCACAAAGCCTAGCCATGATGATGACAGTCACCTTAGAACTTCTGTAGGTTCTACTATCTGCAGTTTTGCATTTTACTCCCCAAAACTACTTGCAGCTCTTACAAGCACATTACATATTCTATTAGGTACGTCAGGGGTTCTGACCTCCTGCTCCTGTCAGGAAGCCACAGAGGGAGTCAAGGCCGTCAGCTGTGAGCAGAGCATAAGAAATGTCTGGTCTGGTTTTAGTTTCTAGGACATTTTAAGCCTTCCCAAGAGCTGGGTCCTCCTTTGGCATCAGATCATGAATATCTTCAGGGAAAGGCAGATATGTAAGTATGCAGTTTTGGAAAAAAAAAATCCTCTTTATAATTTCTAATTGTTCCTCTATTACTACAACCATCAGATGTTTAGGACACCTGTCTGTTCTGCAAAGAGTTCTATGTGAGACACTAACACAAGGTTTTGTGATAACAGAGGGGCAAATTTCAGCCTCTGCACCATTACAGCGTTCAAAGTAAGGTTGAGCTGGAAGACCTCAAGTGTGGAGCGTCCCCTGCTAGCATTGCACAGCAACGTCCTACCTCAAAGAAGAAACAACATTAACAGACCACAGAAGCCATTGTAATCTCAGTTTATAAGCAGCCCATCTGTCATTTCATATCTGTACAAAGTGACTTGTGCTGTTGGCTCTAGCAAGGTGTGTGCTCACACCTGCCAGACTGCTCTGTTCCCTGGTCCCCCTGGGTGGATTTGGAAACCCCAATGAAGCACACATGCAGACTGGCATTGTGTTCCCTTGAACAGTAGCTGCCACCACAGTCTGATCGAGGAGCTTCCCACAGAGGTCTGCTACAGAAACAGGACACTACTGAGCATCTTCCTTCTTGCCATGTTTCTTTCTTGCTTTTCTAATTTGGAAATGGAAAACAGTCAGGGTAGCACTGTCAAAGGTTGCTGAGCCAGGCCTAAGCCAAGATACACTCTTTTCACAACCATTTTTTGGAGGAGGATAAATGTCCCCAAACAATGCCCATACATAAGTGGTTTATCTAGTCCTTCCTCCTCACTTTGTGCTCAGTGTGACACGCTGCCATGCATGGCCCCAAGAACTGCTTCTGCCATGCTCTGCATGTCTTCTGAGTTTCCTCAGCTGCTTTATACCTTCTGCAGCTATTTATGCACAAGGGAAGCATGTGACTAAAACCCCAACAGAGCTGGGGGTGGTTATATGCACACTGCATCATCATCATCAATGAAAATGTGCATGTCTGGGGATGTGTATGCTCTAATTCAGTGCAAAGGGAGAGCAGCCTGGGTTTTTGCAGCATGCCTTGCTAGGAAAACATAGTGGCACCCCACCAGCTGGAAAGAACATGGAAAAATTGTTGCATGCACAAAACAACTTTAGTTGTTGCAACTGTGTCAGGTGAGAATGTCAGGCTGCCAACAAACACAGGAATATAGAGAGGCCTTTAAACTCTGACTTCTGTGGTTTCTTAGAGCTATAGGTGGAATACATGGCTATAAAGTACATGCTTTGTTTTTCACAGCCCATGTCCAGCGACCTGTGCTTGGCTAAACACAGAAACTTTGTGTGTATGTGGGAGCAAAGTTATGACACCATGCAACTGGAAGGGGAAAAGAGCAGGATTGACTGGACTTCCTCTCAGCAAGATATTTGTTTTGCAGCACGAATATGGTAATTTGCATGCTCATATACTGACGTCTGATTTGTCCCCTGGTGCTAAACTCTGTAGTCATGCAGGGGGAAAGGGAAGATTGGAACTTTGCTGAATAAGAGAGGAAAATAAACTTTTAAGTTTTCAGTGGAGACTTTTGATGGTGCCAACAGCTAGGAATGCCATTTCATCTTAAATCAAAGCTACCACAGGAGAGCCAACAGAATCTGGAAATTAGGGCTATACTTTTCAGGGGTTTTATATTACTCATTTTGAACAGAGCTGAGAGGAGCCTGGCATGAAGCCACTGTCCAAAACAATGCAGGGAAGCATATGTGGTTTGAGAATTACTCAGTGCCATTTGGACTTTCAGTTCTTCCTGTCTTTCAACACAAAAGGTTTGAGGGTTCCAGGATTCAGTTTTCCCTACAGTAAAAAACTCTACACAGTAACGTTCACTAAAATCCTTTACCACTGATTTTATACCTACCCCACCTCCCAAAACACAAATGTTTCCTGTGTTACATTATTTAGTAAGTGGACTAAATCAGGACTTGATCTACATGATTTATCTCACATTTATGCTTTTGAATCAGAATTTTCAGTAGCTAAACTCTGAGTAACCCCACTGCCCAGTGTTTCTTCTTCCTCTTTTTAATTCCCTTATAATTTTCTATGTACAATCCAAATCTAAGTGATGTTGTGTCTGCCCAAGGCTTCTTGAAGCCTTAAACCATGAACAGTGACTGGGGGGACTCATGCCAGTTAACATTATAGAGCTGAGTCCCTTTCCATAATATCATTGTCCAAGGTGACCATGCACTGGGCTGACAAATGGATACAAAACAGAGAAAACAAATGAGATAGGGAAGTGGAAGAGAAATGGGGAAAAGATTATGAGGAAGCAAGGCAGACATGTTTTTTAAACAATGAGTTAGGTGAGGAAATAAAAAGAGATTTTCTTATTAAATATCAAGTGCAATGATAAAGTTTCCAATAATATTACCCATGGCTTCAGAGCAAAATTCTCCCTTTGAACTCTAGGCAAGACCTATTTTATTGCACCAGGTGCTTCTGGGTGGATAGGTGAGCAGATTCTTAACTTTAGATCACATCATAGTTATACACAATTCAACCCTTTCCATCAAGTGATTTTTGTTTCTCTGACTCCAGAATTTCATTCAATCTCCTTCTTACATTTAAAAAGATTTTTTAAAGTGCTGGAAGAGAAGGCTATTGCACAATCTGAGGATCTCACTATTACAGAAAGTAATCTTGTTGACAAGTCTTCATGGCTAATGAAAACTAGAAAACGCAATAGCAACTCAAACTACAGCTCCATGTGCCTGAATTTATTGCCAGGAAATTGCTTTATGGCAGCTTAAGTCAGACAAGACTCACAGTTTTAGGCTGCAATACCACACATAGCTAAGTTGATGAAAGAGGTATATAGAAAGAAGGCTGGCTATCCTGCTTTCCCTGTGTGGTCCTGTCCCTTCTGGCAGCAGCAAGTGGATAGATTTGCTCACCACACCTTGTAGAACCTCACCCATAGCCAGACTTGAGTCTCAAGTCCTGTCATGGTCTCAAACCAACAGCTTAAGTTTCAGTAGATGTTCAGTATACATGCTGAAACAAAGCCCACATCTATGATGAATCAGAAATTCTGTATTTACTTTCTTAGGACTTTGAAGAGTAGACACAGCCATAACGTCTGAGAGTCCACTCTGGATCCAAAAAGAGATTTAAAAGGAAAACTGTGATATTCATAGTCAAAACTAAAACTCAGAAACAAAACTGAAGCAGCACAAAAAGCTGCTTCTTCTGGTACCAGTATAACCGGGACTCTAGCACAGTATTGACTGTCTTGTACATGCACACATGCCCCAGTCATTCTAAACCACAGAGAGAGCTCAGTGTGTCTAACAGTGAGCACAACTATCTCCTTCTGGGCAAAGTCATATAGAAGTAAAAGAGTTTGCAAACTAAAGCCATTAAAACCCCTAACATAACAAGAAGTAGGTACTTTTTAAATGCCAGCAATGGTAGCTTTGAACTGTTCACTTCTGTGGTTTGGGCTGGACAGGGTGCTGCTCTGTCACACTGTGTAAAGAAAGAGGTTTTGACCTGGGAAGCCAAACATTTTAAAAACAAGCTGCCATAACCCGTTCAAAACGTGTCTATCTTGCACATTATTGCTGACAAGACTCATCTTTCTTAAGCTTGAGATCCAAAGCTAAGTGGCCTTAACCACAAATCTAACATTTGCTGTGATATTCTGAATTTAGTACCTGGCAAAGACACCACAGGTTCCACCTCACAATATGCTTAACCTGCAGCACTTAATGCCTTCATTGAGTCCTATGCATGTACTCGAAAGCAAGCACTTTCTATCTTTGATAATACAAGGCCATTTTCAGTACTGAGCAGTACTTTAATCTCTAAGCACACAGAAATACATCAGGACACTGGGAAACCTGTGCAGGGAGAGCTCAGCTCTCCCCATCACTGCTGGCTTGACACACTTGGAAGTGAACATGTCCTTGAGACGTTTACAAGAACAATTAACACTGACTTGCAAGACTTGGGAAGCACTGAAGCTCTCCTGGGATACACTCTGGCAGGTCCTTACTCACCCTGCACCTGCCCCAGGGGCACAGCTAGGCAGGGCAGAGCCGGCGGCGGAACCACGGGCCGGGCCCATCCTGCCGACACCGGGGCCGCTCACACTGGGATCGCCCGCACCGGGCCCACCCAGCCCACACCGGGACCTCCTACACCGGAGCCACCCTCCCCACACCGGAGCCGCCCATACCGGGGCCGCTCCC
The DNA here is from genome assembly GCA_013399695.1 of Formicarius rufipectus. NCBI lineage: Eukaryota > Metazoa > Chordata > Aves > Passeriformes > Formicariidae > Formicarius > Formicarius rufipectus. The sequence goes on from VXAU01005357.1 coordinate 999,754, forward strand.
ACCGGGCCCACTCCGCCCACCCCGGGGCCGCCCCGCCCATACGGAGCCTCCCACACGGGGGCCGCTCACACCGGAGCCATTCCGCCCACACCGGGGCCGGCCACACAGAGACGCCCACACCGGGGCCGCTCACACCGAGCCGCCCACACCACGGTCGGTCACACCGGAGCCACCCACACGGGGGCCGCCCACACACAGCCGCCCACACCGGGCCCGTCCTGCCCGGACCGAGCCGCCCACACCGGGGCCGCTCCGCCCGCACCGGGGTCGGTCACACCGGAGCCACCCACACGGGAGCCGCCCACACAGAGCCGACCACACAGGGGTCGGTCACAGCGGGGCCACCCACACCGGGCCCGTCCCACCCCCGCCGAGGCCGCCCCCGCCCCGCCCTCACCGGGGCCGCTCTCGCGAGATCCCGGAGCGCGCGCTCCATATTGGGGCATCCGTGCCTCGGAGCTCTCGCGAGGGCGGCGGGCGGAGCGCGGGGCGGGGACCGGGACCGGGACCGCTGTCGGTGTCACCCGCTCCGGTGTCACCCACTCCGTCCTACTCGCTCCGTCCCACTTGCGGCCGCAGAGCGTCCCCTTCCCCGCTTCGGCCCCTTCAACCTCGCTCGCCGCCCGGCTGCGCGGCCACCCAGCGCTCCGCGGCGCAGCCCCGGGGAGGGAGAGCGGGACAGGCGGGCGGTGACAGTGCTGCGTCCGGCATCGCCCCCCGCGCCTCCGGCGGAGCCGGGGGGGGACCGGAGCGGAGTGCGGGCGGGGCGACAGGGACCGGCGGGGGCCGTGAGGGGCTGGTGGGGGCCGTGAGGGACCGGCGTGGCCCTGTGGGCGTCGCTACTGCGGGGCCGCCCCCGGACGGGTAGCAGCGAGGCGGGGAGGGAAGAAGGAAGGAAGGAAGGAAGGAATCGTCGTCGCTGGTGCTGCTGCTGCAGGAGAAGGAGTGGTGGTGGTGCTGCAGCCGCGGGGAGAGCCTCGCCCTCCCGCCGGGCCGGGCGGGGCGGGCTCCTCAGCCGAAATGTCTCAGGAGCGGCCCAAGTTCTATCGGCAGGAGCTGAACAAGACGGTGTGGGAGGTGCCCGAGCGATACCAGAACCTCTCCCCGGTCGGCTCCGGGGCCTACGGATCCGTGTGGTGAGTGCTGCCAGGGCACCGTGGGTCGCGGCCTCCCTCTGTGCCCTGCAGGGACGGGCACTATGGGGAGCCGAGCTTGCCTGTTTTCTGGGGCTGCTTCTCCCTCAGCTTTCTGTCGTCTCCTGGTAAACATTTTTAAGAGCGGTAGTGCCGGGAAGCCGCCGCCGTGTCTTTGGAATGCGCCGGGGATTGCACCACATGGCAGGTGGCACCGAAGCGTTTTTGCAAGGGGAGATAAAAGCGTGTGGCCCCCGGTCCCCCGGCCCCGGTGAGCTCATGCAGACGTGTTTCCCTCGGCCCTTCTGCAGCTGGTAGGTGGGAACTGCAGGGGGATGCAGTCTGGTGAGTCCCCCACGGCTGGCTCTGCGCCTGGCACCTCCTGTGCCAGTTTCCTTCTGGACCTGAAGGATGGATTATATTAGAGGAAATTGTGTTTTTAGCTGGGCTTTGTTGATAGGCTTTCCTTGTCTTCTCCCTGCCTGTGAGGATTGTTATTGTGTCCCTACTTGTTATAGTGGGTTTACAAGTACCAGTATTTTCTTGGCAATAGGAGATGAACAGAGGGAAACTCTTTATTGCTCTGGACGGATGGAATTACTGCAGTGTGTGTTCCCTGGGAGAGAAAAGTGCCGGTGTGAGACTTGCAGAAACACAGCGAGCTTGAAGAGTTTAGTTTTTAATTCTTGCCCAATAGGAACAAACCAGGCTACCTGTGTGAAATGCAGTACGTCCTTAATTTGTAGTTGCTCTGTTAAAGTATGCTGGATCATTAAGCATAAATGGAGCTGCAAACATTGCTTAATCTTAAAGACAAGGTAGTATTTGAATCAGTTTGACGTCTAGACTTCAACAGTCTTTTAGAAGAACTGTATAGAGTTCACAGATTAGTGTCTCCTTTTACTAAGAAACATCTTCCACACGAGCATTCTGGGTTTTATTCTCTGTTCTTTGATTCTGTCAAAGTGTGAGCAGAATTTTCAAATACGGGTGCATAACGACTGCACAGCTGCCCTGCTGGTGTTTTGGAGCAGGCATGCATATTTTTCTATTAGCACAGTGTGTAAATTTATATAATGAATATCAATTTTGTTACAAGGAAAGATGCATGCTGCATTCCACTAGTAAATAATTTTGCATGTGCTATGGTTTGGATGAAATGCTCTCTGCTTTTCTTAACTTCTTCAGTTATAAAATTGTTGGTAAGTTGAGCTGAAATGACATGCTTTTCTTAAAATGTTGTGCCTCAAGTATGCAAATGCTTACATTTCATAAAAAAGGGCTAGTTGATTTTGTGGCAAGATTAATCAGTATGCTTGCTGATTTTTTGGTGTTGTTTTTTAAATAGAATTACAGAATGCTTTTGATTGGAAGGGAATAGACAGGTTTTGTTTGGTGAAAGACAGGCCTTATTGATGTAACTGATAAATACCCCTGGAAGTATCACAGAGTTATGTAACTCCTAAAATTAATGGTAAATTAATTTGCTTGGTGCCTTGTCCATTGTATTTTAAGGCTGATTGTGCACTGTGTAGCCCACTCCCCTTTTCCTGCTGCCCCCAATCTTCACAGTGTGGGTAATACTTCCCAAGTTTGTTTTCACAACCAGGAACTAAGGAGTTTGCATCATGAATTTCCTGTTTTGCTGTGTCAAATTTTTTGAAGATTGTGCAACTGTGTTCAGGCCAGATGAAGCAGTTCTGTATTGGAAGCAGTTTCAAACATGTGGCACATGAGTGTTTTTACAGGCCATGTTAGTGGCTTCCTGTATGTTCTTCTAAACATAGGTTTCAGAAAAGAGAGATTTCAAAAAGACCAGTGATACAGAAAGTATGCTGGAATTAAAAAAAAAAAAAATCAACAAAACAGCAAATAAAACCTGTCACATGTTTATGTAAATGTATTAAGCTACAAGTGGTGATTCATATTATTTAGGATGTTCCTGCAATGGCTTGTTCTGCTCTCTGTCCCTTTAGAGATTTTTTTTTCCCCAGTGAAACATTCCCTAATTTCATTTGAGACTTTGAGTTTGGTATATCTTTGCTGGGATAGTAAATAGTGAACCACCCTTAAACCAAATGGTTAAATATACTTCTGTGTATGTTTGCTGCATTATTATACTCAAATGTAATGAAAGTCTCTGTTGTTTATTTAGTTGTCAAGATGAGGCATTTGAAAATGAGGAGTTAGTGGAGGGGGAAATGTATAAAAAAGACAGAATTAAGCCAGCAGATGAGTCATAGACAGTGGAGCTGCTTTGGATGTCTGTTGTGAGTGTGACTTGGGACACCCTAATGTGCAATCTTGACTCTTGTGTAGTCAGTGGATGGAGAGAGAGGCATTTTCTGTAGGCAGCCTGTGACATGGGCCTCAGGTTAGGGCAAATACTGCAGTGGGTTTTGGAGAGTGGTGTGCAGTGTTGGGAGAATGACATTCAAATGGCCAGTTCAGGGATTTTTCAGGATCTATTTTTTAAGAACTGCAAGTATGTGGAGATGCCAGTAGGGATTCAGTCCTAAAGCTTCAAGAAAAATCTGTATGTATCCTCAGATTGATTCTTACTAAATCATGTAACAATTGCTGTGGTGTCTGTTGTGTGAAATGCTATTTCATTTATTCTTGCAGCAGTTTTGTCTATCAATACAACATAGTCTTTTGCATGAAAAAGATTTTGTAACCAGGCCTACACTGAAAACAAAAAAGGGTTCCTGAAGTATCAGTTTTGTAATATTCCATCTAAGGAGGAGAAGGACCTAGACAGTGCAACATCTTGCAGTGGGAGGTTGCTGAACAGAGAAGGGATTGATGGGTGACTCATGGCTTAGTTGGAGGATTGCTTCCTTTTTCATGTGTGCTGGAGAGAAGTCTGGGCACATGGCATTAGTTCAGCCAGCTCCAAGCAAAGCAGTGTTTTCAGTTTTTGCCATCAATTCCTGAAATGTTGTGAAGGCACACTCTTAGTTTTTATTTCATTGTAATTTTAGCAGTGCTCTTTGTGTATTATCTTGATACCTTTGTAAAATAATAGGTCTGGCTTAGTTGCTTTGCAAGCCATCTGTATGGCCTTAATTCATCTGCAAAGCAATTGAACAGCCAAGACTTACTTTTCATCAAAATCTTGAGTAAGACTTTTTAGCTTTTTTTTTTCTCTTGTTGGACTGTCAGGTGATACAATTCTTCCAAAACCTATGATGTCTTCCCATTTTAATCCAGAGTTGAACTAACAGAGTCTGAATTTCTTGGATACCGAGATGATTCACAGACAAACGTGGATTTAAGAAATCTTAAAACATTAGGCTCCAGAGGAAATTAAGTAACAACCCCAAATATCACCTCTATAGGAACAACTCCTCTGTGGATTTTTTTAGTAATATCTCATCAAAGTATGCAAGTGCCTCCAAAGCATGTATGTGCTTGAAGGAACAGGTGCCTGCTTCTTCTGTAAGGTGTGGTAGATATGTGAGGACTGATAGGAAAAGAACTCTGAGTGGGATGAAGCAGCCATGCAGGCAGGATTAGCAGAGGATGTGTGAGGAAGGGTGAGTCGAGTAGGAGAAGGGCAGGCACAGAAAGGCTGTGGGCACAGCTCTGAAAGTGCTGCAAGTCGTTGGAGCTTCATGGGAACTTTGTATATTAAGAAGTGAAATTAGTGTGAGGACAGCTGTCCTGTAGGGAGATTTTTATTGCAACTCTCTTAGAAGCAGAAGCTGACGTAGCAGAGGAGAATAAGATGTACAGCTTTGATACTGTGTAAATATGTGGGGATTTTGGGTGGCAGTGCAGCTTGTGGACCAGGGTACCTAGAAATTATTTCCCTTTCAGAAATGGAGAAATGGTGCCGACTGTGACTACGTGTCTAGAGTTGCTCAGTGTGGATTTGAAGGCACTTACAAAGAACTTTATGTGGCTGATTTGATGACTCTCTGTTGCAGTTCTGCCTTTGACACAAAAACTGGGCTGCGTGTGGCTGTGAAGAAGCTGTCCCGACCCTTCCAGTCCATCATCCACGCCAAGAGGACCTACCGGGAGCTGCGGCTGCTCAAACACATGAAACACGAAAATGTGAGTTGGAGGAGATGGTATGAAATGTTTGTCTGAAGTTGGACTATCCAGTGAGTGTCCTGCGTGATTGTAATTAAGAATATGATTTTTTTCCTGATGCTAAATACAAAGCTTGCAGTAGTCCAAGATATTATGGTTGTAAAAAAGCATGCAGAGTGAAAGAATCAAACTGAACAAAACACAGAAATCCCACAATAACCAATTTTGCATTAAAAACCCCCTTAATATTCTCTGGACTATCATCTTGAAGTTAAAGTTTAGCAAGTTCATGCTGTCATAAGAATTTGAGACACAACTGATGTTACTGACATTCTCTTGTTCACTTGCTGTAGTAAACTGCAGGTTTTGTTATGTTAAGCATTTATTAAAAAAAAAAAAAAAAAAGAAAATCCCAGGGTTTGTTTTCCATGGCTTCTGGAGGGTTTTTAGTATTTATTTTGGCTTACCTGTATCAGAAGGGTGTGAAGTAGATGTTCTCTAGATTCCTGTAGGTAAAATAGGTGATGGTAAGGGGTTGGAAAATAGATGGCTTTTCATATAAGTCATCCACTTAAATCACAAACAAGAAAACAAAGCAGAATGTGACAAATGTTATGTTGAACTATCTTTTGATATAAGTTCCATTTGGCTTTGAAAAGGGTTGGCTGACCAGTGTTTTGTGTGACATTAACATACCAATATATTTATACTGAAAGCTGTTTGGAGTATTCCAGACAATGGAGCAAAAAATCTTATCACTTGCCCTCATTGGAGGTGTCAAAATGTCAAGAACAAAGGGAGGCCTTTGGTTTCTTTTGTCCCAGTGAACTCTGACTTGGCAGAAGGGAAATACTTCCTGCACCTGAGCTGAGCAAAGCTAGAATCTTTATCTAGCACAGAAAGCCAGGCAAGCATACGTCCGTGCTAAGGTTCTCCTTGGATGGCCTGTTCAGAAGCTCTGCTGTGGCAGCAGTGGTTGTGTGTTGTGGCTTCTCACCACTGCAGGCAGCAGCTGGTGACCCATAAATCTTCTTGACGTTTTTAGTGTGGTTAACATGATTGGAACTTCTGCTCTATTACTGTCAATAATTCCTCATTGCCTCTCTGTAATACCATTGTCTCAACAGTAGAAGTAACATTTGTCCTGCTTAATATCCATAGAAAAATTGACTGATTTGGGTTGGAAGAGGCCCTAAAGGTCATCCTGTTTCACCCCCCTACCATGGGCAGGGACACCTTCCTCTATCCCAGGTTGTTCCAAGCCCTGTCCAATCTGGCCTTGGACACTTCCAGGGATGGGGCAACCACATCTTCTCTGGGCAACCTGTGCCAGGACCTACCCACCCTCACAGGGAAGAATTGCTTCTTCTGATGTAAATCTACCCTGTTTCAGTGTCAAGCTGTTACCCCTTGTCTTATCTCTACATGCCCTTGTAAAAAATCCCAGCAGTCCCCTGGGGGTTTTTTTTCTGACACCTTTTCACGTAGCTGAGATATTCTACAAATAGGAAAGCTTTGAATATCTGTTGCTGTGGAAAAGAAAAAGGCTAATAAGCTTCAGCAATAAAAATTAGCTCGTGATTACAACTGTCTGCCATTCATCAATAGTTTTAGATTAGGATTGCAAAGAGCCAATGTAGCTTTAAGAGTAAGGAGTAAATGGAAGCTAAGTCATACATATATAGATATATATATATTATCAGTTCATCATACCATCATCTATTTTTGGGAAAGTTCTCTAGGTTGTGATTTGAGAATCCTGCAGATGCAGAGATGCATGCTGGTTCAGACAGGCATATTAGTGCTACTGTCCTGACTATTCAGATCTCTGTTGGGAAGAAAAACATGTGGCACAGAAAACACGAGCAAATCTGGAAGGTTTGGCAGTTTAAGGGGCTTGAGCACAAAGGTGGCTTTCTGTGTCCTGTATTTAGTCTAGTTCATGATGATCTTGAGTAAGTAAATGAACCTGTAGAGCACTTGAGTGTGTCTGCATTATATTTTCAAGTTCCAGGAGGCCTTGGTAGCTTGCATAAAGCACAACACTGAGCACACGGAAATGAAACATCTACTGGAAGGAGTGGCTTCTGTGCCATAAAGGATCTTAGTAACTGTATCATATCATCCTATGAATATATTTCACAGGTTTCTCTTTACTCTTTTCTGTCTAGGTGATTGGCTTGTTGGATGTGTTCACTCCTGCTAAGTCACTAGAAGAATTCAATGATGTGTAGGTAACTTCTCTGAAGACTGCAACAAAATGTATTTTGTATCTTCCTTATGTCTCCCCTTGCCCCCTTAGTTTGTCTGGCATCATTCATAAATAATTTTGAATTCCAGCACAAAGATATTAGGATATCCTAAGGATATCCTAAGCTATTGGACTCGTCAAACTTGTTCACTTGGTATCTTTTATTGCCCAGTGCTGTTGGAATCAGTGTAATAATCTGCTCCACTGTTTGAAGAGTTGTGAACCATATTTCATTCATCAACATGCTTTGGGACAGTCAACTGGACATGCATAGGGAATTATTATTCTAATGCTCTTGAAGAGATTGCTTCATAGCCCATGTGTCCTTCTGTTGATAGGTACTTGGTGACACACCTTATGGGAGCAGATCTGAACAACATAGTGAAGTGCCAGAAGCTCACTGATGATCATGTGCAGTTTCTTATATACCAGATTCTTCGGGGACTGAAGGTGTGTGCTCCTGTCCTACCCAAATACTCCTCAACAGGAGGTGCAAGTTCTTGATGAATGTTACATCCTCAGAGGTTCAGATGGGTACACAGTGGGGCTTCTGTAACTTTCCTAATGTATCATAGGATAACTTATTATTATTGTTCTTGCACTTTATAGCTCTTTGGAGCTTTGTATCAGTAAGGTAACCTATAATTTTTGTGTGTTCCTATGGGAAGAGTCTGGAAAATTATGAACTGATGCCCTCTGCTCTATGAATTTTCCATTTCTACAGTTTTGCTCACTTGTGTTGTTCCACTCAGGTGGCAGCACTCCTGAGTGTTCCTGATGAGAGACCAACTGGAACACCTGCTTGTAACTCACACACACAGTCGTTTCCTTCTGCAGACAAGCTGTAGCATTTGCATTGTGTGGGCTGGGGGAGGGCAGTGTTTTCTAGTGAAGAAATGAGAAGGAGGCTACTTGGACTGTTATATAAAATTTGTCGTCTTTTTTTACAGTACATCCATTCAGCTGACATAATACACAGGGTGAGTATTTACTCTGGGATTGTTTTGGTACAGGAAACAATGTCTAAAAAATGAAGCACAGAATTTTACAAGGTGGCATCAGTAGAAGCCAGAAGAAAATGTCCAAGAATTTTGGTTTAATAACAAAAAAATTAAACATGGGAAGTGGTTGTCAAGATCCGTAACTTCTGTTTCCATCTATGTTTGGCTTGTATCTTTGTGAAGTAGTTTTTTTATTAAATATACATACCTTATGCTGGTCTTGCAAGAATTCTTTATGCATTTTTGCTTATATGTGACACCTCTGAGGACCACAGGAGAGATCTCTGACTCTGCAATAAAATAATTTACCCGGAGTTTGTATTTACACTCAGAATCTAGATTTCTATCTGCATTTGTATTTTTGTCTGTTTCAGACTTGTGAAACACCACCATTAATGCTGATGTTTATTTTTTTCAGGATTTAAAACCTAGTAACCTAGCTGTTAATGAAGACTGTGAGCTAAAGGTAATGTGATCACAAGGTCTAATTGGTCTGACTGAGATTTGAGTGAATGCTGTGTGGGTGTCCCCTGCAATTAAAGGGTCAAAATAATTCCTTTTGAAAATATTTTTGTAGCCCAAGATAATAATGTACTTCCCAGCTGTAAAGGGGTGTAAGAACGTGTTTTCTCTGTGTTTCATTGGTTTTAATGAATCATCATGAAAATGAAGTGTTAACAGCTTTAGTTTGGGTTTAGTTGTTTTGGAGACAAGAGACCCAGACACAGTTCTGATGGTCGAGTCCAACGCTGCTCCAGGCTAGTGTCTTTTAACAGGTTGTGAAATCTGATTTCATAATCTCTTTTTGCAGCTCCACTACCTCTCTCCCCATTCTAGTGACTGCCTGGTGGTTTGCTCTAGCTGGTTTGCGTTGTTCCACTGCAGTGCTTGGTGTGTGTCTTTCCCCCAGATCCTGGACTTTGGCTTGGCCCGGCACACGGATGATGAGATGACTGGTTATGTGGCTACCCGGTGGTACAGGGCCCCTGAGATCATGCTGAACTGGATGCATTACAACCAGACAGGTAATGCCTTTCACAAACACAAGGCTTTTTTGGGTTCTGAGTGATGGGGAAAAAAAAAGAGGTTGTCCTTGTACATGCTCCTTTCCATTTGGTGGCATAAGTTGGCAGTCATGGTGCTTCAGGAAGGGAGCTTAAAAGAAGGAAGTCCTACAATTGGGATTTGAGCCACTGTCTATCAGATAGAAGTTAGGAATTGTTGTGATAGAATTTGCAAGACTTCTTTAAATTTGAACCTTTGAAACTGCAATGAGTAAAATATTGTCAGTTCTTACCCATTGTTCTTCTTAGCACAGTGCTTTTTGAAGTGAGTGACTGGAATATATCTGCATGAGGAGAAGGTGTGTTTCTAGGAAGCTGCTGGGAATACACTGAAAAATGTCTGGATTTAGTGTGAAGAAATGACTAAAAATATATATAAATCTCCTCCTATCCCTTCCTCTCTTGTTAACCACTTCTTCACAGTTTTATCTTCTCTCCAGCACACCACACTTCCTGTAGTACTTGCAGATCAGGCAGAGAAGAAAATCAATAGCTGAGAACGGCTCTTGTACAGGAGAGCACATGCACTAAAGGAAATAATGTGCTACCCCAATTTCAGACATCATTCCTTTTTCCTTTTCTTTTTTTCCTCGCTCTTGCAGCTATATGGGCTTGTCTTGTATCTCTGGTATAATAGTTGGTGGATGTTTGGGTAGGATTTATGTAATGCCAAATAAAAATTCATCCCTCAGAGTTGCCTTGGGCAGGTTTCTTCCTCTTTGGTGATACAGAATCCTCTCCAGCTCTTTGGTGTTCAGTTCATCTTATGCTCTGGAAGAAAGAGTTGCCTGATTTGGTATTCTATTATTTGTACAAGTTTTAGATAACATAGTTACTGAACAGTATCAGTTAGCTTGCAGTGTATTTTTGATTGCTTCAACACCATAGGACTATTTAAGGCTGGAGTTGTTGGCCATAGATGGACAGGGTGACTCTACTGAGACTGTATTTTCATGCATTATGTTGTTTTGTTTTCTGTTTTATTTTGTTCAGTTGACATTTGGTCAGTGGGATGCATTATGGCTGAACTGTTGACTGGAAGAACATTGTTTCCTGGTACAGACCGTATCCTTTAGAAGTGCTATATTTTTTAAAATGGACATTAGAGATCTTCATTTTCACATCCTTGACAAGAAAAGAAGTTCTGTGTTTGGTTGTGTACATTTTGTTTGGTTTTGTTTTTCTTACAGTACGATGAGGTGAGTTCTTATTTTTGCTGCACATCTATTCCTATTTATTAGCACCACTAGAATTACATACTGTTTGTTTCTGGGAGTTACTTTCCTTTAAGTTTATTTAGGTTGATTAGTTTGTAGAAAATACCTGTATGACTGTCAGCTGAGAATCCTGTCATGCTCCAGCCTTCTGGTAAATGTGAAGCATCCCTTCTGGCCTCTCTTCTCTTTGTCCTGAGGGTGTGCTGTGAAAGCAGTGGGTGTGCAGATTCTTTAGTGCCAAGGTTCTCATTAAAATAGCTTGGAAATGTTTAGGTTCTGCTTCCGTGCCTGACTGTAAACAGATTGTGAGCCTTCTTTCACAGCATGCTTGTATTGATGTGAAAAATCAAGCTTGAATAACATCTGTTCAAAATCTATTTTTTCCCCCTCATTGAAGTGGACTATGTAGGACACTTTGGCAAATATCTGAGAGCACTTTGGTCACATTTCCCCCAGGAAATAAGCACTGAGGTTCGATGCAAATTGTTACTCTTAGCAGCTTTTGTCCTTTCAGGCACACAACAGAGGGGGCTAATTTACTACTGGCAAGACTTTCCGGTGTCTAAAAACTGGACTTCATTTGCCAGAGAAGAGTACAGTGCCCACCTTTTATCACAGTTTATTACTTCAATCACAGTTGGTTTATTTTATCAATTTATTAGTATTTGTTAATTCAAATATGTTAGCACTTGATAACAAGAAGACTAGTGTTGGAAGTGCTGGCCTTCTGTTCGTTGTGTTACCTTTGGAAAGCATCTTAATTCCAAAACTCACTCATAGAGAAGGCTCCCATTCCATCTTTGGCAGTTTCACCTCCCTTTTCAGTGTGCTTTAACTTTATCCTCTTTCTTCTTTTTCTGGTTGTCTTCGTCTCATAATTTCTCTCCAGATTTATTGAATTTGTTGTATTCTGCTGTGTAGTCGTGTGTGCTGTATATTTCTGTAATCAAAGACAAAAATTAAAAGTGGCTTCAAAGCTAGAAAAAAGTTGCTATATTTTTATCTGCTGATTCAGCAAGTGTAGGTTGGTTTGGACAGGGTTTTTTTTGTTTCTTTCAAGTAAAACAGGTCAAGAATTACTGATTCAAACAAAGCAAGAGTCCTTAAACTCTTGTCATTACTTGACCCTAGTAACAGTGGCACTTTAGATTTTAAAGATCTTGACACTTTCAACTAAAACATTTGCTAATAGGGTTTTCAATGTGTAAGAAATCCTTCCCAATGAGTTCTTTATGACTTGAACTTCCTGACCTGTGAATTTTGTGTCCTTAGCTGTAAATTACAGCCAATAATGCCTGCAATATAAAATAAAGTTTACTTCTAGGATCTAAATTCCAAGTATATTTACCTTGCCTCTGGTAAGGGGGTAGTGTATCCAAATTCACTGCAGTTCTAGAAAATTTTGCAGTCGGAAGCAGCATGACTGTGCATTCTGTGTGTTCAGGAAGCTGGAAAATTTTAAATTCTTCTTGTGTTTTGGTCTCAAGATGTTAATTTTTTCAACTCTGTAGCTTCACATTTCTAAAGTTAGAGTGACAGAATGCATAGGGGCTTCTCAGTGATCATCCTCCTATTCAGATGGCTCTCTGGTTTGAAGTATTGGTCCCTTTCAGCACGGATTTAGCAGAAATGGTGTTATTTACACTCCATCACACACTTCTTTACATGGCCCAGGGATGCACCTCTTATTTGTGAGAAGCTCCATAGTGTGGGTAAACTGTACAGTTCATTTAATTAGGTAAGTAATAAAGTTGTATTCGGAGACTGTGATCCCAATGCTGTTTGTGATGATTGTGCCACTGACAGACTAATGCTGAGCTTAGTTCTGAAGGACCTGACCTGCAGAGATTCTGAACGTGGCTGTCACTGATTTAAAGCAAAAATTGAGGTACTCCTAGAAAAAAATCCCTCTGGTTAATATGGTCTTAGTTCTACAGGACTGTTACAGTATTCCAAACTTAAAACTGAATGTAAGGTAATTGAATTATTCTGATTGCAATCTATGAGTAGAAATATTTGGATGGAAGATGGATTTCTAGTATTGGTAAGATCTCTGCCAGGAGGTGGAGAAATGGAGTAAGATTGTGGGAAAGACTAGTCAGAGACAAAAATGGAGGTAATGAAAATCAAAGTCCTTCAGGCTTTTAGTGTGAATCACAGCTAGAGGGTTTCTTTTTGGTGTTATTGTATCTGTCTTATAACAAGATCACTTTCTGTTAAGCATACATTTTTACAGCTCTTGTAATGTGAATGATTCATACAAGTAAGTAAGTTTGACATAAAATCATATAAAGTAAGAATATCTAGAACTGTTTGTACTAGTTTAGCCATCTTTTTTCCTGTATGTTTTAAATTGACTGTATTTTTTTAAATTCTGAAGAATGTTTTATTATTATTTTTATTCAGTAGTATGAGATTTCCATGATAACTAACCAGTCTGAAATTACATATTCTTTTGATTCATCTTATTCTTGCTTGTGGTGGCAGCTGAAAGAACTCTGAACTTTGCCTTGTCTGGATAAGCTCTTACAATCTTGTGATCTCTGCTTCTGATGGTGATGGCAGGTTGCTTTCTGAATTTTAGAACCACTGAGGCTCATCAGTCCCTGGGAGTACCTTGCAGATGGTACTTTGGGTTTGCATGCTGTGCTTTCCTCTCCATGCACATGTGTGATGGTGTTTTTCTTCTGCTTTCTATTAATCTTTTTCCTGTCTTTAATTGCTCACAGCTCATTTCCCTGGGATATGGTAGGTCCTGTAGATATGCAGCAGTTCAGTGGGTTACAGATGACAGGCCTAAAACAAGAAGCAGGGTTGGATTTTGGCAGGCCTGTGGCAGTGCCAGTTGCTCATCCTTTTTCTCCTGTTCATCTGAGAAGTCACTGAAGCATATTGCACAAGTGTCCTCCACCAGCAAATGGGACCATAATATTGCAGGCACACCTGGTGCAATGCCTTTAAGTATTTCAGCTGAGGTGTGTGACTTCTGAGGCATGGTAACAGTCTGAAATGTGCACGAAAATGAGTGAAAGGTGTAAGGGCTGTTTTAAATGGCACTGAAGAAAAGCCAATTTAAATGATCCAGTTGTGGCTAGTATAGTGCCTTCTGCTAATTCTCCTACACCAGTGGATGTTCTGGTTTCATTTTAGGCACTGACAATTAAGAGTTTGCAGTTCAGTTAAGCTAAATTCAACTAGATGCATTGGATTTACTCTCAGGCTTTGAGTGTTTTATGTAGCTAGAAGTTGGCCAAGAAACTTGACAAGTGAGCAGTTAATTCCGCTGTTCTGACAGCTCTTCCCAGAGCTCTTAATATGTAAAACTTGAGACCAAAGTTTGCATCAAAAGGTGAAGGTTTTGGCAAAGTATTGGTGATTTCCTTCATACAGTTTGCCAGTGTTACTGGAACTTAGAGTTAATTGTTTTTTAGGGATTTTTTTTGTTTGATTGTTTTGAAACAGATGATGTTTTTTGAAGTTTCTTGTAATGCTTAAATTAAAAGGTACTCTAACGAGGAATTGTAGCTGTTTCTTAAACCATCAGGCAGGCACTGATCCCAGAAAAAGAAAAGTTGTTTAGTAAGTGGAGTCAAATGTAAACATTACAGGTAGTCTGAAATCACTATGGAGAGTAATTCAGGGAAGAAGGGAGGTTGTACGAATATTTTTTTAAAAAGATACTTTTGCCTCCTTACTGTCTTGAGTTTTAGACTTACAGCAGTGTCTTTGGCCCTATTTTTCCCCCCTCCTCAATTGTCTGTTATGTCATTTAGGCCTTGTTAAAGAGGACAGCTCACCCTGCTGTGTGGCCTGGTGGAAGGTCTGTTTTGGAGAAGACATTCTTTGCACCTGCAGTGTTATGTCCTGAGAGCTCTCCACAGAGATACATCAAACCTGAGCCCATATTGTTTCTCTCTGCTGCTCCAGCAGGTCTGGAGGGCAGGAGGGAGAGGTGGGTGCTTTGGCTCCCCTGCCCTTGTGGTGTCAGGGCCTGGCCAGGGTGTGCCCCGTGCTCAGGTGGAGCAGTACTGGGGGTGTTACGAGCAGGGGCCAGTCCTTCTCTTGGAAGGTGTTCACAAAAGGCCTTGGTTTTCTTTTCAGTGTTAGTGCCTCCCCTTTCCAGCCTTCTGCTTTACTCCAGCTGTCCTAATGCATCCTGATTGTGCTAACTGCAGCCTCCTTGGTGTGGGGACTGAAGGGGTGAAGGGAGCATGTGAACTCATCTGTCCCACAGTAGTGAAGGATGCAGTGACTTATTCAATGCATGGGAGTGTATTGGGAGCCAAGATGTTCAATCTGTGATACAGAGATGAGTTATAAAGGGATATTCAGTTGTAAACAAGAGGCATGAATATGGTTTGCTTAAAACAGCTTTTCAGTGAAGGCCTTGGCAGAAATTAATTTTCAGCATTAATAGGGTGATATGTTGCGCTTTTCATTTTGATTTCTCCCAGCATTTTCCTTTATGGTCCATCATTAGATATTGATCAGTTGAAGCTCATTTTGAGACTCGTTGGAACCCCAGGGCCTGAGCTTTTGAAGAAAATCTCCTCAGAGTCTGTGAGTTTACACTTTGATTGTGATATCTGCCCTTTCAGAAGTCCCAAGTTTGTGTGTCGTTCTCCTGTAGTCTCTAGTTTGTGTTGGGATTTATTTTCTGTTATTTTAATTCCTTTGTAATTCTTTGCTCTTGGATGGCTTTGAGTTCTTATGTGTTTCTGTTCTTTATTCCTCTTATCTCTGCCCATGGTATGATTTTTGTCCTTTCATATTCCCATTTTACTGCTTTGTGACTTTTCTTTCAGTTTGTGGATTGTATGGTCAGGTGTTAGTGGGGAAATATTTTTCACAGCTAAAAGCTTGAGGCAAGTCTCAATTATTATTTCTCCAGATTGCATACCCAGGAATCTTTCTAAATAGGAGTGTGTTATTCTCTAAACACACACAGTCCTTCTGTACTGTGGTTAATTCCTGAAACACTGCTGCTGCTATCTTTGTTTTTGTGGCATAAAATGCCTTTTAGATGCCTTTATGTAGCAGCTGTTTCTAAGGTACACAGCATACTCTGCTAAGCAGATAACTATTTGTGCCATGTAGGATGTTGTTACATGGGGCCCTTTTATGAAGGCAACACCAAAAACTTACTGCAGTCTCCTTTCTGATGGGTGACCTCTATTTTCAGCCACACTGCCATATATTGTACTAATCTTGAATTGTGAACTGCTGCAAAGACAGTGTTCAAAGTGGCCTTTAATTTCACCTGTTTCTGAGGGTGGAGTGCATGGCAGTTAAAGCAAAGGGTGCTGAAACAGTTGGGAGTAGCAGGTTAATGCACAGTGAGCTGGCCCAGAGGTCACTGGTGGTGCTTCAGTGAGTCACTGCTGCTCATGATGCACAGCAGAGGATCAGAGCAGGGATAAGATGATTTAGTGCTGGGGCTTATGTTCCTGTTCTTGTAACAGTGACAGTAAATAAAAAATGTGAGATTAGCCTTGGATTACATGTGATGCAGGTGGATGTACAGGGGAAATTGGAATAAATGGTGAACTTCCTGAATGTCCCACTGATTTAAAAAGCCCCAGGGTGGTCTGCCTTTGGAGAGGTTGGAACTGAATAATGCAGGGTGCTTTGATTGCCCTGTGAACTGACCTTAAGGCCAGTCTGATACAGGGGATTAGCAAGAGGCATAAACTGAAAGGTTGGCTAAATTAAGCAAAAGATTAATTTGCATATGTAAGTTGAAGTGGGTCTCTTTTTAAGTATTATTGCTCAATAAATATAATAATTGCTGTTACTGAAGTCTGAAAAAGAGTCTTAAAAACTACAGCAAAATACTGTTTCTACTATTTCTTTTCACTGTATGAGGAAAACAAAGCTATGAAGTGTTTGAGGGCCTTTAGTGTGTCACTAAAGCAAATTCTGTTTTTCTGCTGCATCCCTTTACTTGCTCTCCCTTTCCCTGTTCACTGACATCAGCTCACTGTCTTCTGCAAAGCTCGTGTTGTGCTAATTCTGCACTTACTGCCTTCTGTCACCTCGCCCACGTATCCATGTGCATCCAAAGCTGTTCAGAAGGTGTCAGTTGTGAGCCAGTTTCACTTTGCACCACAAGAAACTTAAGTACTTTCTCTGCAGTAAGAAAAAAAGGCTGGTAACCAGTACAGGGGATACAGTTTGGTTTAATTTCTGTTAATTTTCCTGAAGCTGTATATAGCTGCAGCAGCCTAGGGGAAAATTGTGAGGCATAGCTTCAGCTGAAGGAAACATCTATTCTGATGGCTTGAAACTTTTCTTGGGAGATGTGAACACAGCCACATTGTGGTGTACTGGTGCTTTCACTGGACAGAAATACTTTCTGTACTGGCAGTTACCAACTGATCAGTGACTCTCCATTGTTTTAAATGTTCACTGGCATAATGGTTTAACTCCTCATAGCTAGTTGAAAAAATCAGTGGGCCCTGCCTGTATGGCTTTTGCCTTGTGGTTTGCAGAAGAGATGCTTTGTATGCAACTGTTTTCTGTTTAAAATGGTTTTTGCACTGTTTTTAACAAAGCCCTTGACGAGGCACTTAAGATATTAACCAGCTTCAGCAGATCATGCGTCTGACGGGAACACCCCCTGCATATCTCATTAACAGGATGCCCAGCCATGAGGTGAGATCTGAGCAGATGAGGGGGGTTTGCAGGGCAGGTTTTCACTTAGTGTTCACCACTTGTATAAATTTGGTGCTTGCATGTGGCATGGGGTGGGCAATTAACTACCTGCTCTTCAAGATTCATGTGCTAAATGAAGTCCTGAGATTTGGACAGTGCACACTCAACCACAGACTTCTGAGGCTCAGGAGGCCGTGGGTGTGAGTTGGTTTTGCAGAGTGCCATGTTGTGCAGCTTCCCAATGGACAGCAAACTGCACACAGCCTTGCTGGGACTCCAGGGAGTCAGCTCTTGCTGTACCTCTTTGCTTTTCAGTCTTGCATGAACCACCAGTAATGTCAGCTCTTGCTCTGCTACCTTGAGGGACTGTTAGCTGCGACAGGTTAATGCTAATGTGCTTAGTAAGTGTCAGAGTAAGTAAAGGCAAAGCAGGGAGGCAGACTGTAATAACCAGTGCTGCAGGATGGTTGAAAGTACTTGATCTTGGTGGCTGGATTGTATTATACTTCAACAGAGCATTTATTTCCACAGGCAAGGAACTACATTCAGTCTTTGTCTTACATGCCGAAAATGAACTTCGAGAATGTGTTTATTGGTGCCAATCCCCTGGGTAAGCCTTGTTTATTAAATCCTGTGTTTTTCTTGCAACTGAAGCCGGCATGTCCTGGGACACCAAGACATTCCCACAGTTTTGTTCTGACTGCAGGAGTACAGTACAGTACAGAGCTAGGTACTGTTTTCAGAGTTTACAAAGTATGTGTGGGCTGAGGGTGTAAGAGGAAGAAACTGTGGATGATGGGTGGGCCCTGAGAAGCTATAGATTCCTCATATTTTTCAGGCTTCTATAAACTCAGAGTTCAGAGCCCACTGTCACACATCTCACTGTGTGTGATCTTTTCTGCTTTGGTGCTCCTGTAGCTGTGGACCTGCTGGAGAAGATGCTGGTTCTGGACACGGACAAGCGCATCACGGCAGCAGAGGCACTGGCCCACGCCTACTTTGCTCAGTATCATGATCCAGATGATGAACCAGTGGCCGATCCCTATGACCAGTCTTTTGAAAGCAGAGAACTTGAGATTGAAGAATGGAAAAGTAAGTTTGGGGGAGGGGAGAAAGCCACCCAGCTACTCTTGTGGTCATAGAATCATAGAATGTCCTGAGTTGGAAAGGACCCACAAAGAATCATGGAGTCCAACTCGTGGCTCTGCACAGGGGTCATGTACAACCCCAACAATCCCACCATGTCCTTGAGTGTCTTGTCCAGAGGCTTCTTGAGCTCTGGCAGTCTTGGGGCTGTGACCACTGCCCTGGGGAGCCTCATCCAGGTGCCCAACCACTCTCTGGGTGAAGAACCTCTTCCTAATACCCAACCTAACCCTCCTCTGACCCGACTTCAGCCATCCCTTGGGTCCTGAGAGCAGAGCTCAGTGCTTGCCCATCTGCTGCCCCTCTGGAGGAAGTTGTAAAACCCAGTGAGCCTCCCATCAGTCTTCTCCATCCTGTGAGCTGGGTCCATCCCATGAATTGCATCTCAACTAAGCCTTGGTAGTTAGAGGCACAAAAGAAAGTGATAAAAATATGGGCATCCTGTTGATTCTGAGGTTCTTACACTGGGCAAATCTATCATATGCTTTGCACATATTTAGGATAGTCCCTGGTAATCAATTATTACTCAGCATACAAACATGTAGGTGACATAATTGCTCATGTCCTTATGTTTTCACTTATTCACATCTCAATGCTCTGGAAGTATCTTTTATTATTTATGTTAGTCTCTGAGAGTGGTGTAGCCATTCTTCTCTTTTTTTTGTCTTAAATAAAACACATTTTTTGTTTAAAATAGTATTAGAACCTTGAAGGTTGTTGCAGGTTTTCTTGCATGAAGGAGTGTCTTTAGTACTGCTGTCATGGTACTGCTGCTAAGTTTCTGTCACACTTTCCCCACCAGGCCTGACTTATGATGAAGTAATCAGCTTTGTGCCACCACCACTTGACCAAGAGGAGATGGAGTCCTGAGAAACAGTTCTCTTCTGTTTGTCCCACTTCACTGTGAAGGGAAGGCCTTTTCATAGGGACTCTCCAATTATCATTCAAGTGCCTCATCACAACAATATTCTCCTTGGTTGGAAGGGTTTTGTGTGTGTTGAACTGGGGAGGGAGGGGGGAGGGAGGAAAGCTGAGTCCATGTAAACATGCTGCATGCTCTCTTGTATTCTGTGTACAGCCTGGGGCAAAGCTGCTGGAGACCTGTTCTGACTGTACTTAGTTCTTCCAGAGTGACAGTGCAGCACCAGTTTGCACTGCTGGGGCCAGGTGGGGAAGCTGACATTTAAAGGCTTGGTTACAATCATTGCCATTTATCAATTCTCCTACAACTCAGTAACCTCAAAATAATGAAAGCTGGTTTATAGGCTTCGAGAGTCCTCTCTTTTCTTCAGGATTGAAGTTGGAGTTGAGGAACATCCTCCTTCAAGGCCAGGTGTCTGATTTACATCCAGATTTTCCCAGTACAGCAGAACGTGGAGGCCTTCTGATGCCTGATTCTTGGAACATGAACAGATGTTTGAAACTGTAAATACGTTTGTGCCTTAAATGAATGGGAAGAGAGGGGAAAGAAAGTTTGGAATTGAAATCTCTGACCCACTGTTTTGAGGGTGAAGGCTCCCAGATAGCCAGGCATGAACTCGATGTGATCAGGAAATAATTTTCTGAGGCAACAGCCTCCAACCCTGGATTGGGTATTCCTGTGTTTTTCCCTTTTCTCCTCCTCCTGTTCCAAGGCTTCCCAGCACCAGCTCCCAGGAGACAGAGGTTGGAGGAGATTCTTGCTAGCCACACATTTGTGTATTCTGTTTCGTAGAAGGTGCTGTGTTTTGCATGTTGTAGCTGAATGTGCATGTAGAGCTGTTTGATTTTTGTCCTTATTGTTTTGGGGATGGCACTGGGGCAGTTAAATCATCAGTGAAATGTTTACTGAGTACCTCAGCTGGTGCCGTGAAATCACAGCACCCCTCCTTTGCTGCAGCTCGTTGGGAAATACCTGCCATTCAAACAAGGAAAGGAGAGAATATACAGCATCCAAAAACATGCACCTTTTTCCTTGTTCTGCCCTTCTCTGCAAAGAGGAGAGCTTGGGCTGGAGGGTTGCTTGTGACATGAAGTGTAAAAAATGTTCTTTAATGAAATAACTATGGTATCCTGTGCCAGAACTTTTTTCCTGAAAAGAATTTTTTTAGAAGTATTGGAAGCCAAAGCAAAGAAATAAGCATGCATAAACACACAATCACCCTTTCACTGTCTATATCTATAAATATAAATATTTATATATATATATAAAACTAACATTTACTACAAGTTTTTTTTACCCTCTCAGATAAGAGCTTCTGGGCTGTTTTTTAGCAGTTTGATCTCTGCCCGAGGAAACATGAGAAGGAAATATGTTTGAATACAAACATGGTTCAAATATTTTATATTTTACACGTCTCTGCATGAGTGGAAATGCCCAGAGTTGGGGACTGGCAGGAGGGAGGTTTCTCAGCATGTTTGTGTGCTCAAACTGTAGCTGGGGAGTTCAGGAGCCCAATTTTAGGGCTCCTGGAGAAGACATTTTTAAACGTTAATTTGTTGCAGGCATCCTGTGTGGGCACCGTGGGAGAAAGGCTTTTGCAGTATTTTGTATTCTTGTTACCTGTGGGGCAGAGAGGAACAGTCTGTTGTGTTTTTACCCTGTGTTTGAAGAGGCAGCACAAAGGGATGGGACGTGGATGACAAAGCCATTGATTCTTTCTAGGCTACTACCCAGTGATCTCTTCAGGCCAAATATGTAATAAAGGTCTGGGCTGAGACAAAGAGCAGTTACGTTGTGCTGTAGGATAAAACTCTCCTCAGCCCAAAAAAATCAAGACAGAAAACCTTCCCTTTCTGCTGGATCAGCAGTTTGGGTATTCAAATGAAATTGTAGATATACTCTGTAGACCTACAGCAAGATTATTTTTATCAGCCATTTTCTGTGTAGATGCTATCGTGTGATTTCATGCAGAAATACTGCTAAAGGTTTTTAAAACTGTAGATGTTGTGTGTGTGTGTGCGTGCCTGTGTGTGTGTGAATGGCAATGGGTCACTCAGAGTCTGTCCCAAAGGGAGCCCTCGTGGAAGGCACTCCTGCTGTCAGTGCAATGCTGGGCAGCTGCCTGCAGACTCAGCAGGATGCTGCACTGGAGAGAAGAGATCTGCTATTTTGTTTCTATCCATGAATTTTGCTGTAATTGGTTATGCCAGATAAGATGTCACGATACCACTGGTTAAAAATAAAATTTATTTTTCAGATTTACTGCACTGATGGTACTTGCAAACCTCTTGCACTGAAGGGTTGGGTCTAGCATGGTGTGAATTTCTGCCATGTGCTGTAAGAGATACCCTGTTTGTGATGGCTGGGGTGGGGACCAAGGCCATGTCTTGGTGGCTGACTCTGCTGACATGGAGCTTCTTGTCCATATTTTTCTTTGCTACAAAAGTAGCTTAGAGTCTGATGGTGAGTACTGGACACGGGGGAAGAAAAAGCCCCACCTTTTATTTTCTGCTTAGTTCAGGGAAGCACTAATTCAACACAAATAGACCAGCATTCTGCTGCTTACCTGGCCCTGGGAACCTTTCCCAGTAATACTGGTTTGTGCTTGTTTGCTATTTAAAAGTGATTTTTTTTCCTCTTCAGCTGCCATTTAGTTGGTGGTGCAAAGATCTCCACCACAGTGGAGCTTTTCCAGCTCTTGCTGTGGTTCTGGTGCCGTTCACTCAGAACTCAGACAGACCAAAGCTGTGTTTCTCACACTCACACAGCCCTCAGGCACTGAAGTTCCTGGACCTTGGTGAACCAGAGGGGGTTGTGTTGGTCCCAGTTGGGCAGCTGATCCCCACAGTCAGTCTGTGTGCCCGTCCCTGCCACAAGGCTGGGCAGCAGCTGCTTTGAGGAAGCACAGAAAACAGTGAGGGGATGTTCTCTCGTCTCTCTGAGCCTTCCTGTTTGCTTTCCCCATCTGCTGACCAGGGTGCAAACTGAGGAGAGGGGATGGGGAAAAAAAGCCTAAACAGAACCAGTAATTTGTTGTTTTTCAGGGTGGGGGGGGAAATCCAAAACACCCAAGATGTGCAATTCCAGAATATAGTCTGTTACAATATATCCTAGTTAGCAAAAAACCCCAACCTAAAATCAGTGAGAATTGAATTGGGGGAAAAAATAAACTACACCTAGAAAATCAAATTACTTAACTCAGGAGCTTAAGAGTCAGTGTGCAACACTTGCAAATTGTTGTCCAATTATGCTCCAGTCAATGGTAGGGCCATCATGGGTGGGAACAACATACTGGGAGTTTGGGTAGGTCCATGAGGAAACATATATTACTGGAAGGGAAACAGTGGTAAAAATTGTAACCCTTATTGTCACCTCCAGCTGCACTGTAGGGGCACCTGGAGAAGAATGTTTGGGTCATCCCGTCACTTCTTTTGATGGATGTGGCAGGTTTGCAGTTTAGATTTGACCTTCAAGATCATCTTTTCCAACCTAAAGGTTTCTGTGATTCTAAAATTTCCTGGTTTATTTGGTCATCTTTGTACAGCCCAGACATGCTGCAGCTATTTAAGACTCCTTAATTGCATGCTGATTACCTTCGTGTGCACCAGCAGTTGAGCAAGAGTTGTGTTCATCAAATAACCGAGGAGTTACAAGTCTGCTTGTGGACCAGGAGTTTTTGCTGTGATACCTCTTGCTCACAGGTGTATTTATAGAACCCAGCCAAGCAGATGGTTCATTTCCTGACTGTGCTGTTGCTGCAGCCAGGGCTGATTTACACAGGTATGCATAAGCAGGGTTAAAATCCTGCCTCCGTGCCTTGTCCCTCGTTTGTGTTTCATGAAGCTGTGAAACCTGTGGCTGAAGTGTGGCTGCTTGAACACCCCAAGGGCCAGTGCTGAGGGGTGTTACCTGTAAACAGGGACAATGAAACTTTCCCAACCTCCTGATAGTGCTTTTTGTGTGTTTCTCATTGGCTAGCTAGCTTGGCTCTAATCTTGCTGCACAACGTCCTCAGAGCAGGGAGACCTTTGCAGATGACTGGAATGGAAGGAGCAGAGGCTCTGGGCAGGGTGGAGGGCTGATGCACTAAACCCTGTGTAAGTGGCTGGGCAAGCTTGGTAAGGCACAGCTTAGTCACTTCCTTTGGAAAGCATGTAGGATGCACCTGCCTCCCATGTGGGAGCCCTGCCTGAGCTCCTAATGCTGGAGCAAAATGCTGAGGTGCCACCTGCTTACCAGGAATGGACCTTCCTGCAGGCTGGGTTTGCTGGTCTGGTGTGGTTGGTGTAGCAGGGAACCTGAGCTCTGTGCTGTCCAAGAAGACTGAAGAAAGGCTTAGATCTGCTGCAGGAGGTTAAACCAGACCCATCAAAGCCTGGGCAACGAACAGTTTTCAGGATGTTCCCATCTCACAGCTGCTCCTGAACCTCCTTGCGACAGTCACTTGGACAGAGGTGGAGAACCTCAACCTGCTTCCCAGCACTGCTGGGAAGTCACTCTTGGGAGAGCATTGCCATCACTTCCTGCTCTTCTGTGGATGTCACACAGCGGTGCTCTTTGTCACGAGCCCAGAGCTGTCCTTCATCAGCTGCAAAGAAGAATGTCCCTGCTTGTCTGACGAGGTGCTGTGGCTTGTCTCTCAGATTCCCCGGCTCGACAACTCCTTACTCATCCACCCGTTTGGAGGAGGGATTCCACGAGACCCCCTCCAAGCTGCACGAGGAGATTTTTTGGCTTGTGGAGGCAGGAGAGTAAGAGCTCCGGGTGCCAGGGGCTGCCAGGGGTGTGCCTGTGCGGGGCTGGGCGCTCCCCTCCGCGGGCAAAGCCCAGAGGCGTCTGTACCAGCCCGAGGTGTGTCAGAAACCCGATGCCTCACCTCTGCCAATGTGGAGGCGGAGGGAGGAGGGCCAAAAGACATGTTCCTTCACGCTCTCAGCAGCTGAAAACACAGAAGGAAACTCGCTAGAGCCTGTTTTTACCAGCACGGGAGGCCTCACTGTCAGCTCTCACCCCAGAAACCCTCCCAAACTCCGGGACTCTGGGGGGGTGGCAGTCCCACACCCGTCGGGCGATGAACATCGCACGGAGAAGAGGCTTTTACAGACAGGAGGTGAACAACACCCTGTGGGAGCTGCCCAGGAGATACACATCCCTCCACCCGCTCGGGTCTGGAGCCTACGGCTCAGTGTGGTGAGTGGGGTCCTGCCTGCACTGCCGGCACTGCACGGGGTGAGCTGGGGGTGTTCCACGCTGGGGGCAAAACGAGGAGGTGCTTGTGGGCACGTCTCCATTAAGAAAGGATATTTGCATGTGTGATGGAAGGGAAGGGGTTTGTCTCCTGCTGGGGACCTGGTCACTGGGAGGAAAGTGTTTCCCTCTGTGGTCGCCCCAGGTGGGCAGAGAGGGGAGGGGGTAGGCAGGGGTGCCAGGCAGCTCTGGGTGCCACCTCAACACTGGGGTCAGGCAGCTTTTGAGTTGATTTGGTCTTGAGCTTGTGTTAAAGATTATCTGGCTGCAAAGGTGGGGAATACCTGGGTGTCTGAAAGAAATTTGTGGAGTGTAAGAGAGGTGAGTACTGCAAGCAGGTGTCCTTGCTGCTCAGCCCAAGATGCTGGGCTGCCTGCACTAAGCAGCTGGACAGCACAACCCCCACCCTGACACTGTTTCTAGCTTGAAATCATAAAGTAGATAGAAATTACTGTGAACCAGGGTCAGTAACAGACTGGTGCTTCCTTCATGGCTGATAATAATCCCTTTAATAAATAATATAAGTAAATAATAAAGCTATGAGAGAGCTGCTGTTATTATTCAGCTGGGCAAAGGGACCTGTGGAGAGAGCAAGCAGAAGTCAGACCTGGCTTGGTTTATGCTGACAAACTGGAGGAGATGGGCGACTCTTTGAAAGGTTAACTATGAACAGTGCATTGATGGTATCTGAATAGAGCCCTTGTTTCATAACATGCTGAGCTAAAAATAAAAAAGAAAGGTGTATCCCTTTTCAAAGGTGTTGGGCAAAGTCTGTTCTGCTGCTGTCACAGCACTAATCTTGAAATCCTGGTGCCCAGCTTCTGTCCTTGTCCCCTGTCTTCTAATTTATAGAGAGGCTCCCACTTTGCTGTCCGGTGCATTTATGCTTCTGAGTTGCTTAATTCAAGTGTGCAAAATCAGGCAAGACTAGACTTGACTTTTTTTTTTAATATTTCTACAGTGTTCTCAGGTTTTTATCACTGAGGAAAGCAGGAAGGAAAATAAAGACAGGACAGAAAAAATGAAGAGAGAAATCCTTTCAAAGTTTCCTTCCCCACCCAAAAAAAAAAAAAAAAAACCATCAGCAAAACAGATCTTTATTGGCCCCTGTGGAAGGCTTGGCTGCTCTGGAGCTCTCAAGGAGGAAGGGATGTTGAAACAGCTCCGGGGTGGTGGTATTGGATGGACAGTGCTCTGCAGGGAGGGCTCGGTGCTGATTTCTGTACAAAGCAGAGGTGGAAGTTGTGGAGTTGGGATTTGCTGTCCTCTGCTGGGAATTGCTGGGAAACTTTCCTCCTGCAGTGTCACTCAGCAGCTGAGAAAGTAACTCAGGAGAAAAAGCAAAGATGTATTTCTTCCTTTGTTAATTTGCCCAAAATTTGTAGGGATTTGGCTTCCAGCTGAATATAAATGTGAAAGAAGAGTCTTCTGACCCCTCCAAGGCTGGTCTTGCTGATCTCTGCCAGCTCTGTCTGCCCCACATCATCCCAAACTGTGTCTGTTCATTAAATTTGGGCTGGGGAGAACACGATGGGCTCTCTCAGCTACATCAGCTGAACAACTCTTAGCAGTGCTCATGGCAGTGGTGTGAGCAGTGCTGTCTGTGCTGCACAGGCTGCAGCTCCATCACTCT
Organism: Formicarius rufipectus; assembly: GCA_013399695.1. Taxonomy (NCBI): domain Eukaryota; kingdom Metazoa; phylum Chordata; class Aves; order Passeriformes; family Formicariidae; genus Formicarius; species Formicarius rufipectus. The sequence continues at coordinate 1,026,063 of VXAU01005357.1, forward strand.
GCTCTCCCTTGCTGAGCTGTGGGCTTGGATGCTCTGCACATCAGCAGCTGGGAAGGCAGGTAAGAAGGTGCACCCTCAGATTAGGGAACCTGCCTTGAATTCTGCAGAGCTGATTGAGTCTGTAGCCAGAGTGCCTTCCTCTTATTTCCCTCAGAAAACTCCATGCAGTGCTGTCCCCTCTGCTGAAGTCCTGAAACTGAGAGGATTCTTCCACTCAGAGTCCTCCTGTGACATCCTACAGCATCTTCAGGGCTGGAGCTGGCTCATGTTCCTGCACCTCCTTTGCTTTTACAGACTGGATGGAGAAATGTGTCTGTGCAAGGCTGGAGGGTGCAGCTAAAAGCCTTGGGATTGAATAGGATGATTTACAACCCTTCCATTTCCATGGGAGATGGGATAGGGATTTATGAAGCTGTAGGAACTGCTCTGGAAATCCACAGTGTGCTTTGGCAGCGAATGCCCTTTTTTCATGTTTGCCTATTAGGAAGGGCTGAGGGACCCCTGAGAAACCCAAATTACAGTTGTCTGTCTGAGGACCTCCTTTCCCACTTGGAACCTGGGGCCTCTTCTGCAATCTGAGCAAAAAGCCTCCAGAAGGAGAGAAACTGTGACAGGATTTCCATGTCCAGCCACAAACAGCAAATGTGACCAGAGGGAATTACACATCATGTCTGTGGTGATGGCTGTTGTACCAGGTCTTCATTAACTTTGTGGGAGACTCTCATTTCCAGCCAGACCTGCTTTTACACAGAAGGATTTGTGTGGCACCAACGATCCTGAATGCAGCAGAATCGGTTTCAGGAGCCTGCATTTTTCATGTGTGACATTCACTGTCTCCAGGATACAGTGAAGGCACTGGTCTGCCTTACAAGACAACAGCCTCCCAGCTGATTGCAAAGCAGAAATTGCTTTATTCCCTTATCTCCATGCATCAGGGAAGGAGAAGGCAGAGCTAGAACTGATCCTGAACTTTAACCATTTGTGTTTCCCTTTTCTCACAGCTCTGTTACCTCCAGTTTGTTTCTGCAGGTAAAAGGGCAACAAGACGAGCCACTAATACTTGGCTTGGTACTCCACCTATCCCTGCAAAGAGCACAGGCTGTGGCCTGCTGCCCACACAGGGCAACATCTCCTGTGCAGAGCCCTTTCTCAGAGGGCCTTTCATTGCTGTTCTTCTGTGAGCATGAGAATTAACTCTTCTCTAGGAAATGACTCTTGGGATTGCCACACTTGTTAGAACATCCTGCTGATGTCCGAATTGCTTTTGATTTGTCTGCTGCAGTTCAGCCATAGACAAGAAGACAGGGGAGAAAGTGGCCATCAAGAAGCTCTGCCGACCGTTCCAGTCCGAGATCTTTGCCAAGAGGGCGTACAGAGAGTTGATGCTGCTGAAGCACATGCAACATGAGAATGTAAGTGTTCATTGCTTTCTCTTCCTGCTAACACAAGGGGCATTTTCTTGCCACCTGGGAGCATGTCCTTCAGGTGGCATCTTGTTTATTTTAATATACAGAGAGAGATGGATTATTTTAATATGGGGGAAGATGCTGACATTTGGCATGTGAAGGCAGTCTCGGGGTTTCACTGCTGCTTGTTCAGTGTGCCTGGCTGTCACCAGGCTGAAGCAGATGTGTAATCATGTTTTAGTGAATGAAAAACATCTGTGCAGCATCCCTGAGGCATCTTTGGATGCTTCAGATGGAGTTCTGTGTTCACCCATGTGCATGGACCAATGGGGAGCTGCTACCTGAGCCCTGTGTGCACAGCTAATGCTTTCCAGGTTTAATGTGGACTTCTCTCCCTCATCAGGTCATCGGGCTGCTTGATGTCTTTACCTCCACTGCCTCCTACCAGGGGTTCCAAGACTTGTAAGTTTGGAGGTTTTTTGCTCTGTCTAGACTCAACTATTGCCCAAGACACCTGTGACCTGGCAGCAGGGTGACAGGTTAGGTTGGGGTGCAAAGGGACCAGGTTAAAAGGCAGACATCCCCAAATAACAGAGAGAACCAAAAGCACACATCAGTTCCCAAGTTTAACACACCCAGAGTGCACAAACAGATCCCATGCTGTGCTCACAGCTGGGTGACTGCTGAGCTCAGAGGCTGCACTCAAATGGGAGAAGTATTTTGTTCATGAGCCCCCAGAGCAATTAAGGTGAGAATTTTAAAGATCTGGCTTTCTTCATTCTGGCTGTTCTTTTTTTTTCCCCCCCTCAGTGTTTATGGTCAGGTTGGACAAGCCATTTTCCCTTCCCTGTCTCTGGGGAGGAGCAGCACATGCCTGGATTTGGGGGGTTGTCTGAGGGCTGGGTATTTAGCAGCCTGCAGGAAAAGCACTTGAAGGTTCTCAGAGCTGCTCCTGCAGGAAGATGGTCAAGCAGTTAGCAGTCCCAGGAGGCAGATACTGAAGAAAGCAAAATATTGGCTTTTGAGGCAGGGTGGGAGAACATTACAAAGACAAATTTGGGAGGCAACACACTTTTGCTGTGTGAGATGTTTCAGCTTCTGGGTGGTGAAAGGCTGTCTGGAGCTGAACATCACTGAAGGTCTAAAGTTCCATAGGCAAAAAACAAAACCCAAGTGAGAACAAGGGCAGCTTTGGTCCCCTGTGTTTTCCCCCTAAACTCAGGGCCTTGTCTTATTGCCTTTCAGCTACCTGGTGATGCCATACATGAGGACAGACTTACAAAAGATCATGGGACATGAGTTCAGTGATGAAAAGATTCAGTATCTGGTCTACCAAATGCTGAAAGGGCTCAAGGTAGGTGGGTCTGGAGGAGTTCAGTGACTCCCTTGTGTCTCCTTGGTATGTCACCTCTGGGTTGACCCTAACTAAACTCCCTTCCAACACTGTATGGGAAGATGTGGAGGGGTTTATGGCACCCCCTAAGAACAGATATTGGCTGTTGAACTGCTCTTGTGCCAGCACACACCAATAAAATGACTGCTTGTCCACATCAGCTGGGTATCAAAGCAATCAGGAGCCACAGACCTTGGGATGGTTTTTCCAAGCAGCAGTTGCATTGCTCTTTGACTTGCCAAAGCCCTTAGCAAAACTCTGCACTGACAGTAAGAAACTGTCAGTAACAGGAGCTTCTGCTGAATTCATGACAGAGGCTCCCAGGGGAGAAGACAGAGGGAATGATTTTCTGTTCAGCATTGCAAGGAAGGAATATGCTTCTCTAACTGGCTGTGAGAGAGCAGAAAGCAATTGCAGAAAACCCCAAGATGAAGAGACAGTGTCAGTGCTGCCCTCTAACATCCTTCACTGCTCTTGTGGAGTCAGGGCAGTGGCTTACAGGCATGAATGAATTCACCTTAATAACACCTTTCTCCAGTTCACTGCTATCTTGAGTTTAAATAAAGGGGGGAGGAACACATAGAAGGTTTAATTGGGGTGATAAAAGCCATGCAGTTAGTTTTTGCAATTTTATGTTTTTATGCTGAGATCATTCATCTGAAAACCCAAAATAAGGAAGTCCTCATGTCAGCTGCTGTGACCCTGATGCCTTTGATAGTTTGAAGCTATTGCTGTTCTTGCTCTAAGGAACTATTGTGTCATCCCTGCTCTCGTGCTCTGTGTATCTGCTTCAGACTGGCAGTGGCATTGCAAATACTCCCAGAAATTCAGGGCAGAGATTCCTTCCCAAAACACTGCCCTGAGGCAGCAGGCTGCAGGGTTGTGCTCTCAGCAGGTTCTTGTTTGTAGCTCTCATTTCTCTGTTGGAGAACAGAGTCTGGTCTGCTGGTGGTCACATTGTGGCTCCTCTTTTTATTGCAGTATATTCATTCAGCGGGCATCATCCACAGGGTAAGTCCATCTTTGCTCTTACTCTGGTTTTTGTCTGTCAGCATAAGATTAATAAATTCTTAAACATTGTTTTACTAATAGCATTGTCTGCTTTGGGGTCTCCTTTCTCTCCTACACCCTATATATGTTTGGATTTGCCCATTTGTGCAGCATTTTGAGGAAATGTTGTATTTTCTGATGAGCTGAGAAGCATTTTATGATGATGCTGGAATGAAAACTGTTTCAGAAAAAATAAAATAGTCATCTAAAGCTGTGCAGTATAACAGGCATGGTGTCTTTGTTGAAGTGATACTGGACTTGGGATGTTATGGGACCACTCCAAAGGCAAGCAGAGGTTCAGCTGAGCCTTGTGTTGATGTGTTGCAACTCAAAAGATCCATATTTTTCTGCTCTTGTCTGTTGTAGGATCTGAAGCCAAGTAACCTGGCTGTGAATGAAGACTGTCAGCTAAAGGTAGGTAGAAAAGCACCACTTTGTAGCATGTAGCATATCAGATCATGGAGGAACTGCTCTGGCAGCAAGAACTTGGTACTGTCAGGTTTCCTCTTCTCAATTCAAGGCATTTTGTTGCTTGGAGACTGCAGGCAGTGGGAAATACCTGCTGATGTAACTTACTGAATCAACACACGAGACTTCAAATGAACTTCCTGTCACTGTAATTCCTGTGGCATGGCAGGTTGGAATGACCTCCTAGATAAATTCAATACTGCTGAGCAATACTTGCATTAGGTGAACAATCCCTGATGGGGAACTGGATTCAGCCTCAGTTGCCCTTTGGTTCTCATGGACATTGTGGTTGTGATTCCAGACAAAGTTATTTTCAGGATTGCTCTGAAGACTTTGCTTGCAGCTTGCTGGTGTGGTGCTCGAGCAAGTGCTTTCTGTAATGTGTGTTACAGGGAGTGGCTTCCTTGCCCATAAAGCTTGGGCCAAACTTGTTAATCTTCAGCAGTGAAGGAGGGGCCACCCTCAGTCAGCTGCAAGGTGTTCTTAGAGGAAGGGGTGAGTGGTGGTGGCCTGGGACCGTGCCTTCCCCACCAGGTCACAGACCAACTCAAATAAAGCACAGTCCTGAGACTTAAGCTTCCAGAAGGAAAGTCACCTTCCAGGTAGCACAAAGCCCTGATCCTTTCAGCAGGGTCTTCTCACAACAAGTGGTTTTGCAACTGGCTTGCACTTTACAGTGGAATTAAGACAAACCTGTTACTCCTTTGAACTGTCCCGTGCTTGGCTGTGGTGTGATTGGACCTTTGTTATTATCTGACTGGATCTGCTTCATTTCCTCTTACAAGTGGAGTCTCCCTTGCTCATAGGATTTCTTTTTTCTTTCCTGCCCTTCCTCCTCCTTCCTTTGCCCCTGCAGATCCTGGATTTTGGCTTGGCCAGGCACACTGATGCTGAAATGACTGGCTATGTGGTCACACGGTGGTACAGAGCCCCCGAAGTCATCCTGAACTGGATGCATTACAACCAGACAGGTGAGCAGCTTTGTCTCTGCAGGGCGACTCTGCTGATGAGCCTGGGGGGTTAAACCTCACACGATCACCCAGCTGGTTTCCTTCTTTATCATCGCTGTTCCCTGGAGTGGAGCAGGTCCCAAAGGTGTTTGTTGCACAACTCCCAAGGCTAGTGCTTGTAGGAAATGATGAAAGCAGAGATTCTGGCAGCATAGAGAGAACAGAGGAGGGTGGGGGTGTAATTTAAATTGGTTCTTGCTGCAAGCAACAACAAAAGACAGCCCCAGGAACCACTGCAGCCTTTTTACTGTC
>VXAU01005357.1:1041632-1082248 GCA_013399695.1 Formicarius rufipectus
GAGCTGGGGGAGCTCGGCGAGCCCCCTTTGCTCCCGCGCGGGCGGAGCGGGGCCGAGCAGGGACCGGAGGACGGGCAGGGACTGACGGCCGGACAGAGACCGGGACCTGAGCAGGGACCGAGGGCCGGGCAGGGACCGAGGACTGACCGGGGCCCGGACAGCGCTGGGTTATCCGGGCCCCCCCCCGGCCGCCATCTTGTCCCCTTTCCCTCCTGCGCGGCGGGGCCGGGCTGGGCCGGGCGCTCCTCCCGCAGGGCCGAGAGGGGCCGAGCGGGGCCGGGCGCTCCTCCCTCAGGGCCGGGGTTCGGTGCTGCCACTGGTGCGGGAGCTGGGACGGACGGCGAAGGCCGCCAATCGCCTCCCCGCCCCGCCGCGGGTTCCTCGCCCTGCCCCTCGACCGGCGGAGCGTGCTCGGTCTGCACCGAGAGTGCCGGCTCCGCCCCGGCACAGCCCGCCCGTGCCGGGCCCCGTTGTGCGGCTCGCCCCCTTATATACCTTCTCCTTTCTTGAGGGCAGCGAAGATCTTGTCCCAGTCGTTGCTGTGCTGTGGCCCAGACGGCTGGGAGGTGTCTGCAAGGGTGGTGGGGCTCGAGATCGCCGCGCAGGGAGGGGAGCTCGGGTTGGCCCCTCACGGTGCCCTCGGTCGCTGCTGAGGACACACACAGCTCATGGCACAGCTCGGGGCACACACAGCTGAGGGGGCACACACGGCTGAGGGCACACACAGCTCGGGGCACACAAAGCTGAGGGAACACACAGCTCGGGGCACACAAAGCTGAGGGAACACACAGCTGAGGGCACACACAGCTCATGGCACAGCTCGGGGCACACAAAGCTGAGGGCACACACAGCTCATGGCACAGCTCGGGGCACACACAGCTCATGGCACACACAGCTCGGGGTACACACAACTGAGGGCACACACAGCTTGGGGCACACACAGATGGCTCCTTGGCACGGACTTGGCCTTAAACTCCATCTACAGATATCTCACGGCCCTCCCTCCGCTGCAAGGAGCTCCTCACTTGTCTTTCCCATCAACAGATAAAACAGCCTGCCCTTCAGGTGCTTGTTTCACTGAAATTTGCTTGTCCCTCGGCCCTTTAGCAGCTGGCTGATACGTCGTTCTTCTTAAGCACAATTATGTGTGTGGTCAGTTCTTAGTAACTTCATCCTCCAATATATTTTTTCCCGTATGTCTTTTTTGCCTGCAGTATCTTCTTTGCTTGTACCGACTGGAACGGTAAGAGAGCTACTTGCCAGCAGGATTTTCTGTGTTGCTTTTTTTGGTTGTTTGGTTGGCTTTTGTTTGTTTTTGTCTGTTTGTTTTTGTTTTTCATTTGATGGTCAAGTTATCTTTATGCCCTTATTTTAGAATTCTTTTTTTGTACCCATTGAAGCCATTGGACAAGTGCAGTTGGGTGGTTGCAGCCTGTGGATTAAGTGACTGATTAAAATTTTAAGGCAAACATCCAAAATTTTTGGTAGCTGTATTTGCAGGTAGAAATTGTCATCTTGTGTTTCACATCTGAAATAAAATTGCAGGTTCAGGCTCTAGGCTCCATCGTTATGAGGGTGTGTACTGAGAGTGGCACCTGCAGCTCATTTCTGTGGGTGCAAAGAAGAGTTTGGAAAACCTTTCCAGAGCCTGTTTGTTTCTTAAGACACGTGTTGTGTCATGGCTTAATCTCATGGTTCACAGAACCAGTACTTGAAAAATGTGTTGCTCCTGGAATTTGTTGCTTCTTTCTGGAGTAAACTTGGACTTGTTGTAGGTCCTAGTCCTGTGAAGTGCTGCTTGCTCTGACTCACACAATTGAGAGTTTCTGGAGCTATGTCCTTCAGAGAGCACAAATAATGCATTGACTAAGTACAAATGGTGGCTTTGTAGTGTATTTTCTTGTCTGTGGATCCCACAGAGAGGGACTGAATATGTGGGTTGCTTTAAATAAAGGTGAGGTACAAGTTCAGGCCTCTGCATAGCTACAGATAAGCTCTGGGCTGGCCTGTCTTCCCAAGGAGAATTTCTATTTGCTTTTCTTTGTTTCCTGTCCAGCTTCCTTCAGACTCAGTCCATTCCTTCTGGTAACTCATGTTCCCATCCTTGACCCTCCCTTCTTGCTTGTGTTGCTCATTTGGCTTGCTCTCTGCTTTCCCTCTTTGCTAGCTCCCTTCTTCACCCTCAGATCACTGAGCTCCTGCTGCCACATCTGCATCCTCCACCAGATCATCTCGCCAGCCTCAGGCTTCTATTCTGCTCAGCTCTGACAGGCACCTCCTTAAATACCAGGAACCAACTCTCAACTAATTATCTGCATTGCTGATTAGCAGCTTGTGAGGGCAGAGATGGCTTGTGCTTTTCCTTAAAGCTCTGAGCAAATACCCTTGTGTGGTTCCTGGGGTGGGCTGGAAGCTGCCTCACTGCTTTCCTGCTTGTACTCCTGTGGACTGTCCATGCAGAACTGGCTCAGGAGCATGAATGTGAGTTATGACTCCAGAGGGGCTAACACTGAGCCAGAGCTAGTAAGTCCATTTGGATCCACGCTGCTTGTTCCTGTGCTCATTCCCCCTCACTTTCTTGTGCATCCCACTGAAGAGTTAGAAGGGACACACATCTGGTGTCTGATACATTGCTCAGCTCATCTTCTGGTTCTATTTGTGACCCATTTTGCGTGCTGGGAAGCACACACTGTGTGGAGAGCAGTGGGAGGAACAACTACATCTGTGAGAGAAGGAAAAGCAAAACTGGAGGATGATTTTTCCATTCTAGGACTTTTTGCATCTGCAGTGTCATAAGGGAAGAATTGGTGGTGGCAATCCTTAGGTGTGAAACTTGGAGGAGCTTCCTCAGGGACTGAAGGAGGACTGTTGATTTTCTCACGTGGAGCTCAGTGACCAAAAAAAGAAAAAAAAAATTGTAACTGCTTTCATAAGACCTGAACAGTGCATTCCTATTGACCTAGAAAACATCCAGCACATTTTGTGTGCTAATGAGGATAGAAAAGTCACAGGTAAAAGAGCAGAGAAGAATTCAGTGAGTTGTGTGAGCTTAATATGTGAATGGTGCAAGCAGGTGTGACAAGTAGTATTTGAATTTCAGAGGATCTGAATGGTTTGCTGATCTGAATGCACAGCAGACTGTTTGCATTCTGTGCTGTAAAATTATTTTGAGCTCTTCTCACTGGTGGTGTGGGGGTACGTACCTCTCCTGAGTTGCAAATGGAGACAGTCAGAGGGGCTGTACATTGCTCTGATACACCATGCAAGAAAGGGGTGATGTATCAATTACCTGCTTGTCTCTAAGCAGGTGCAAAGGCTCAGCAGGCCTGAAGCTGCTGGAGTCTCCAGTAGAAATTTGCTCTGTTGCAACACTGAGTTTTGCAACTTGACTCCCTATCTTCCACTGTCCTCTGTCCTGCTTTGTTTTAGGATCTCTGGAGCACAGTGATGAGGAAGCCCCGGAGGAGATCCCGGCAGAACTCGGAGGGGAGGCGTTCCCCCTCACCCTACAGGCTCCGGTGCTCCCCGGCGCGGGAGACGCTGACGTACGCGCAGGCCCAGCGCATCGTCGAGGTGGACATCGACGGGCGGCTCCACCGCATCAGCATCTATGACCCCTTAAAGCTCATCACGGAGGACGAGCTGACTGCTCAGGACATCACCGAGTGCAACAGCAACAAGGAAAACAGTGAGCAGCCCCTTTTCCCTTCCAAGTCAAAGAAGACGCCTTCCAAAGGCAAAAAGAAGGAGGCCTGCTCCAAATATGCACCGGGGGTGTCTTTGCACTTGCCTCAGCCCAACTTCCGTGTGGTGGACTCTTTCAGCCAGCCAGATGCCCCTCCTCTCCCTGCTGCCTACTATCGGTACATGGAGAAGCCTCCTGAGGATCTTGATGTAGAAGTGGAGTATGACATGGATGAGGAGGATCTGGCATGGCTGGAAATGGTCAATGAGAAGAGAAGGGCTGATGGCTATGGGACAGTTTCTGCTGACACTTTTGAGCTGCTGGTGGATCGGCTGGAAAAGGAGTCATACCTTGAGAGCCGGAGCAACGGAGCTCAGCAGTCCCTCATTGATGAGGACGCCTTCTGCTGTGTCTGCATGGACGATGAGTGTCACAACAGCAATGTCATCCTGTTCTGTGACATCTGCAATCTGGCCGTGCACCAGGAGTGTTATGGTGTGCCCTATATCCCTGAGGGGCAGTGGCTTTGCCGCTGCTGTTTGCAGTCCCCTTCTCGACCCGTGGATTGTGTCCTTTGCCCAAACAAAGGGGGAGCCTTCAAGCAGACTAGCGATGGCCGCTGGGCTCACGTGGTCTGTGCCATCTGGATCCCAGAGGTCTGCTTTGCAAACACCGTTTTCCTGGAGCCCATTGAAGGGCTCAGTAACATCCCTGCGGCTCGGTGGAAGCTCACATGCTGTATCTGCAAGCGGAAGGGCATGGGAGCTGCTATCCAATGCCACAAGGTGAACTGTTACACTGCTTTCCACGTCACCTGTGCCCAGAGGGCTGGTCTCTTCATGAAGATTGAGCCCATGAGGGAGACCAGCATCAATGGCACGACATTCACTGTGCGCAAGACTGCCTATTGTGAGAGTCATTCCCCTCCTGCAATGGTGAAAAAAGGGTCTTCAGCTGCTAGTGGTGATGGGCAGGAGGATACTGTGAAGGAGAAGGGAGAGGAGGAAGCGAATTCTGGCCCTCCCAAAGGGTCTCTGAAAAAGAGCCAAGTGAAATTGAAGCAGAAGATCAAAAAGGAGCCTGGTGACATGACCAAAGGGCACTCAACTGTGCCCATGGTGACTGTCACACAAATTCCCTCTTACAGGTGAGTGTTGCAGGTTTGGGGAAGCATTTGGACAGCTGGAGATGAACAGAATCTGTTTTAGGGACTCAGTCCCTCTCACTGTTGGCCTTAGAAACACCGAGTCAAAACCTACAGTAACTATTGCTGTGTTCAGAGTGCTCTGCAGCATAATTCCTGACTGCCTTTCTTCTGTGTGAGTGGCACTGGCACACTGTGGTTTTCTTGCTTTGCCAAGGAGCCATCCTAGACTTTTGTGTAACAGACTCTGTGGTCATCCCTAACAGCAAACACCCATCTAGCATGAAGGTGTTTTTAAAATACTTCAGGCATTACAAGCTGGTAGGCAGGTAGGGGTCATCCCACTATTAAACTTTTCAAAATCTCATTTCATAGTTTCTTAATTCCTCCTTTTATTACAGAGCACGTCAAACCTGTTGGTGTTGCAAGGAGCTTTGAATTTGACTGTTTATTCTTTCTCCCAGCTCTCCCTTGTGCAAAACTGGGTAGTGCTGAATTTTTGTTTGATACCTTAGGAAATGTGTTGATGTGTCGCTGGTATTTTAACAGATAGGCTTTGGAAAACTGCTGATAAGGCACCATGTATAATCTAAGAATGGTAAGCAAGGGTTAAAATTGGTGATATATTATTCTTGGGCTTCTGTCAAGTTAGTTTGCCAGACTCCAACTTAATAACATCAGGCTTAAATGGCCCCCTGAAAGTTCTTGACACAGAAAGTAGTTTTGAAATCAAGGGTTGGAGATGAATTGGTGATTGCATACTTTGACAGCACTGTGGCAAGTGCTTGTTGAGACCCTCCAGCCAAGCTGCACAGGGAGATACATTGTGAAAAGTAGGCATGTATGTCTTCATGGGGAGAGGATCCCAGATAATTCCAGTTCATGTTCACTTCAGAGCGTGCTTGGCACAGCCCTGTGAAGCTCCCTCGGGAAACCTAAGGGTCCTCAGAGCCACGACTGCTTTGCACTTGGCTCCATGACACCTCTTTGCTTCCTTCAGGCTGAACAAAATTTGCAGTGGGCTCTCCCTGCAGAGGAAGAACCAGTTCATGCAGAGGCTGCACAACTACTGGCTGCTGAAGCGGCAGGCGAGGAACGGGGTGCCCCTGATCCGGCGCCTGCACTCGCACCTCCAGTCCCAGCGGAACACCGAGCAGGTACTGGTCCCCACAGAGTGCCCCTGGGAGGATGGAGAGCTGCCATGCCAGGGGGAGACACGCTGGACACGTGGCTGGAAAGGGCATTGAGGGTGAAAGGATCAGAGGCCTGATTCAAGTCTCTGCTGGTCTCCTCTTGGTGTGCTCACGCCTGAAGAACTGAGTTAGTATATTAGGGGGATATCCATCATGGCACTGAAATTTGTGTTGATGAGACAGCACGTGGCAGTTTTTTCCCTCAGTCAGGAGACCCAGGACTGTGCAAGGGTGTGATGGGCCCTTGGTGGGCTGATCTTGTAGATGAATTATAAAACCAAGTGATTAAAGAAAATGGGTGTTAGCTCTGGAGTTCTGGCCAAATTCCAGTTTGGATCATTATTAGTGCAGCTTCAGTTTCTGTCTGTCCCATGCACATTCATATGAAAGTTTAGACATAATTGTCAGCTCTGGACTCATTTGCTTCCTCCTCTGGGCTGGTGTGTAGAGTGTCTCAGTCTTGATGCTGTTAATGATGCATTTGGGATGAGAAGTAGCTGGTGAAGCAATCACACTCTACAGCCTGTCAGTAGGTATTGTGTACAACGTGCATGTGTATTTTTACTATAGTTGGAGGAATTTATAGACTTCTGGTTTGCAAGAAGACTGCTCTAGGTAATAAATAATTATTTTCCACTTATCAGTGTGGAGCTTGGGAAAGTGCAGGATTTTCTTGGTGTATTACATTGGCAATTTATCATAAATTCTTAAAAACAAATATCCTATTAATATAAACCAAGAAGATCTTGTGAAGCAATTGTCTTCTTGGCTCTTCGGGTATATCATGCAAACCATTATGAAAGCTACAGATTTAGGAGAGGAAGGCTGATTGTGTTGTGAAGCTACTGAACTGTGTCCTAGAAGGTGTGAGCTCATCTCCCAGTGTTGGCTGTTCCTTTGTATTTTGGCAAATGCCTTTCCATGGCTCTGTTTCTTATTGGTTACAAAGAGGATAATAACAGCTCTTTTCTCCTCTGCTTTTGGTTGCCTTGCCTTTGTACTGTAAGTGCTTTGGACTGCTGCCTCAATGCACAGCAGCCAACAGAAAAATTTCCAGCCTCTCTAATAAACTTGGATTTAAATAATGGGAAGGGGAGAAAGGCTGGTGTTGTGTTTGTTACAGCTAAATGCTGTAAAAAGGAGGGGTCACAGTCTGAGCCAGAGATGAGTGAACAGGAGGAAGAGGAGAGAAATTCACTGAGGATGCCTAGAAAAAGAAGGAAACACAGGAAACCAGTTGTGTGTTTTGTCTCCCCTCACTGCTCTGTCCTACAGAAGGAGCAGGATGAGAAGAGCAGTGCAGTGAAGGCAGAGCTGAAGTACTGGCAAAAGCTGCGACATGACCTGGAGCGGGCTCGGCTGCTCATCGAGCTGATCCGTAAGAGGGAGAAACTCAAAAGAGAGCAGGTGGGTTGTTTTGGCTGGTGAGCTGCTGCACTTAGCTCCACTCCCATGCAAGCACTCTGTGCTGCAGGAGGCACAGGAGGAAAACAGGAGTTTTCCTTGAGCTTTTTCCTCTTTCCGTAGAGTCTTCACTGTTGGGTGTGCAGATTTTTCTCTGTGTCAGTGATAGGTTTTCACTGTGCAGCCTCTGCCCTCAGAACCAGGGCTGGACTGCAGAGTGCTGGGAAAATGTATTTGCCTAACTAATAGTGGATTTGATTCCTGACCTACAGCACCCCTTCTATTTCTGGTCAACTTTTTTGCAGAGTAGAAGTTAGAGTTACATCAGTAGCGCAGCCCTTCATGCTGTGTGGACATATTTTAGGGAGGAGAATTAAAAAAAAATTCTTGGACTTTGTTCACTTTTGATACCTTGATATATATCCCTATGGCTAAATCCATAAAAGCTTATGAAAGCTATGGTGTGCTTTTTGAAATTATAAAATATCCCAGAAAAGTGTGTCTAGCTGGAACTCTATCCTAGCCCAGCTTTTAGTTGAGTGGAGAAGGATGCTCCAGAGTCATGCATATTTGTTTGACTTCTTTCCTGTGTTAGAGGAAAAGTGTGGTCTTTATGACTTGTTTTCATTCGTTCTCTCACTGGTGCTTGTCTTGTTGCTTAGCACATCAAATACAGTTTGCTTTGTGTGAACAGACTTGCTTATGTTTACTGTTGAAGGGGCAATTAAAAGATCAAAGAAATTAAAATGTTAAAGGACAAATAAATACTTTTATCATGTTCCAGTCTTCTTTGAGTAGATTTTCACTGCTACCACCTGTTTGCCTGAACTCAAACAGTATTAGAGACTTACAAGGGATATAAAAATCTGTATTAGAAATTTGCAGACATCTAACCACTGTTGTTGTTTGGTTTCTGCCTTGAAGTGTGAGAACTTATATCTTAAACTTTCTCTATGCTCTGTAGTCTAATTATGGATGTTGTTGTTCATGTAAATGCCTGCATACTTTTTAACTTTTGTAAAATGTTGCTAATTGAGGTACGGAGTTCTACAGGATAATTTACCAGTCATGAAAAGCCTCTGCCTGTATTTATTTTCAGTTGTAGTATCTTAATTTTCTGGAGTTTCCTCTTGTTTTGACTTGATGAGATAGAATAAACAGGAGTTCCCATATATAAAAGGATTAGACTGTGCAGCTGCCAAGTGCTGTCTGCTGATGTATGTCCTGCACAATGTGTGTGCCAGAAGTTCTACAGCAATGAGTCCACCAGGCTAGTGATATGCTGACCTGAGGTTTCCACCACGAGTAGAGCCAGAGGGATGATTCAGAAGAACCTGGCGGGAGACACCAATCACATATCCTGTCCTCCTTAATTGCTCATTTCCCATGCCTAGGTCAAGGTTCAGCAGGCTGCTATGGAGCTACAGTTGACCCCTTTCAATGTCCTGCTGCGCACCACGCTGGATCTGCTGCAGGAGAAGGATGCTGCCCAGATCTTCGCAGAGCCTGTCAACCTGGATGAGGCAAGTTTCTTTCCTAGAGGAGTTGGATGGGTTGTAGATGAGGTATTGCTGGGCAGAGGGTCATGTGCTGTCATACCCCTAGAAGCACAAACCACCTTGTCCCAAGCTGCTGGTGGACTGAAGAATATCTCAAAAAGGACTCATGATGTGGGTATCCTTCTGGGCCAGTGAAGGGCAATTTTCTGGAAGCTTTAGCACATTCTGGACAAGGAATGTTTTGCAGAGCGAGGGTGTGTCAGCCTTGAGTGGGTGACACAGAGCTGAACGTCTGGCGCTTCCCCTTGCCAGCAGAAAAGACATTAAGAGTGCTTGTGATGGATGCGCTCTAGTTGGCTAGTAAATGGTTTTTGTAATTGTACAGGTTTTATATGTTTAGGTTCCAGATTACCTGGAATTCATTCCCAACCCAATGGATTTTTCCACCATGAGGCGGAAGCTGGAGTCCCACCTGTACCGAACCTTGGATGAGTTTGAGGAAGACTTTAACCTTATAGTTACCAACTGCATGAGGTATAATGCTAAAGACACGATTTTCCACCGAGCAGCTGTCCGGCTCAGAGCCCTGGGAGGAGCGATATTGCGCCACGCCCGGCGCCAGGCTGAAAGCATTGGCTTTGACACTGCTGTGGGGATTCACCTGCCTGAGTCGCCCAAAACTGAGGACTTTTACCGCTTTTCTTGGGAGGACGGTGAGTCCTTATTAGGATTTTTTCCTTAGGCAGGTCACCGTTTTTGTTCTGACCATGTCTTTCAGCTTGCATGGAAATCATAGCCATCATTCTGCATACAAGAATTTTCCCATCCATCTGTTTACCTAGGCATATATCTGGTTCCTTCAGAGGCTCAGAGGGCAGGATTTCAGGTGAGCTGGGCACTCTGAGCTAGGTGCAGCTAAGCTCCAGCTCTCTTAATGTATGGCTGTCTTGGAAGAGCCTTGTGAACTGCACATGGTTGTATTGTCGTTTAAATGAGGGCCCTTGAGTCACGCAGAAATCTTTGATGGGGTGAGGATGCTCTCAGAACAGGACCAGGAGCCAGAAATTGCTTTTCAAGCCATCATTCTGCATACAAGAATTTTCCCATCCATCTGTTTACCTAGGCATATATCTGGTTCCTTCAGAGGCTCAGAGGGCAGGATTTCAGGTGAGCTGGGCACTCTGAGCTAGGTGCAGCTAAGCTCCAGCTCTCTTAATGTATGGCTGTCTTGGAAGAGCCTTGTGAACTGCCCACGCTCTTTGATTTGTGCCACCACTGTAGTACGAACTTGCTATTTTAAAGAGAGGACAAAAGTGGATCTAGAATTTTTTGCTCTGGGTAAGGCTCATACATCTCATTGTAAATTGGCAAGGTGTAGAGCCACTGGGTTAGATGCAGCACTGAGGGCTGGGAGGGAGTGATGGGGGGAGTCAAGGTACTGTGACCTAAACTGTCCTTCTAGCTGAGGCTTTCCATTCCCAACACAGTCCCATCCATTCCCACAGCTGTCTTGAGATGCAGCTTCAAAGCATTGGTTGAATGACTTGGCTAAACTTAGTACAGAATACTTAGGCCAATACCAAGCCTGCGGAGCTTGCAGTCTGCCATCTGGTTCTTAAATGTTGAAGCCCTCTTGGGTACAGATGGAGAGTCATTATGAAATTTGTGTTGGTTTATGATAGCAAGTGTTTCAGCTGTCTGTCCTGCTCCTGTGGATGCCAGCCCTTCAGTAGAGCCAGAGGAATGGCAAGCATGTTATGTTTTGACCAGTTCTGTTTGTGGTCTGATTTTGTTATTTAATCTGACAACAGAGTAGGTTTCTAACAAGGACCTAGACTGTGAACTGTTCTGTGTGGGATGCAGACACATGTCCTCTCACTGTAGCTCCTGGTCCAATAATGAGAAGCAGTGCCAGTTAAATCACCTGCTTTTTATCCAAAGGAAGGAAATCAGAGCTCCAAGGTTAATAATTGCTAAATCCCCAGACTAAAGCTATCCATTCATGAATAGCACCAGAGGGAGTGATGCACAGCAGTGGTCCCAGTTACTTCTTCAAGGAGCCTCACCCCTTCCCTTCACTGTTGCAATCTCTTTTGCTGCAGTGGATAACATCCTCCTCCCAGAGAACCGGGCTCACCTCTCCTTGGAGGCCCAGCTGAAGGAGCTGCTGGAGAAGCTGGACACGGTGAGCACCATGAGGTCCAGCGGTGCTCGCACACGGCGCATCCGGCTCCTGAGGCGGGAGATCAACGCCATCCGGCACAGACTGGCCCAGCAGCAGAACGTGGCCAACGAGGAGACTGTGCTGAGGGACCAGGGGCTGGAGGAAAGATCCAGGGAAGGGGATGAAGAAGGGGAGAAAGGTGAGAGGTGCAGCAGGATTTTAATTCCAGCTCTGAAGTGCACGTCAGCAGTCAAGACCTGCTGTTCTCTTGTCTGTGGCCCCAGTGAAAGATGGGAATGGCTTTTGGTAGTTTTGGTAGTAACTTTTTGCAAAGTGTTCAAGCAGAT
The DNA here is from genome assembly GCA_013399695.1 of Formicarius rufipectus. Classification (NCBI taxonomy): domain Eukaryota; kingdom Metazoa; phylum Chordata; class Aves; order Passeriformes; family Formicariidae; genus Formicarius; species Formicarius rufipectus. The sequence goes on from VXAU01005357.1 coordinate 1,053,069, forward strand.
TCTTTATTCCTTTAGCAGATGATGCCAAGCCCCCTAACCCTCCAACCCTGGAGCCCACAGGACCTGCGCCCTCCTTCTCAGACCTGGACTCGCTGCAGGACCCTCCAACACTCAAACCCATCAGTGAAAGTAAGTCCTTGAATCAGCTGCAGAAGAGGGTGGTGTCGGACAGGGAGCTGTTGGACAAGAAGGCTCTGCAGCGGGAGAGCCAAACCTTCCAGCGCCTGCTCACCAACAACGGCCTCAACGGGCTGGCCCTGCCCCCTGCAGACAGCCCTGCCAGCCCCTCCTTCAGCAGCGTGGGCCGACGGACATCTGTCCTTTTTAAAAAAGCTAAGAATGGGGTGAAGCTGCAGAGAGGCCTGGACTGCTCTCTGGAGAACAGGGAGGACCACAGGCAGAGCGGGCAGCTCTCACCAGCCTGCCCTGATGGAGAACGGCACGCTCGGAAGCGACCACAGAGCAGAACGTGCAATGAGAGCAATGGAGAAAAGTCATCCAGGCAGGCAGGACAGAGAGGTAAGGAGAGACTGGAGGAGGCACTTGGTGCCACAGTCTGGTTGACATGGTGGTGTTAAGTTTAAGGTGGGACTCCATGATCTCAGAGGTCTTTTCCAACCTATTCTTGGCATGACCACTATTGCTTTTTCTAGCTGTAAATATGGACTTGCCACAAGGCATACACTTCTAGGAAACAGCTTGTTCTGAAAATGCTGGTCACACTGACCACCTTCTGCAGTAACACAAGAATTTGCCCTTTGTATGGCTGTTGTACTTTTCATGAGCCCATGGGAACTTGGGAGCAGTGGGTCCCTGGATGGGGGAGGTCTTCTTGTGCCTTCTGTGGGCTTGGGGATGCACTCAGGGGTCATTCCTTGTCATTCCCATTTGTCTCTTTGGCAGGAGTGACTAATGGCATTGCCAAGCATGCAGAAAGTGGCTCTGACTCCGAGTGCAGCTCTGCCCTGGGCAGTGGACTGGGGTTAGAATCCTGCAGGTGAGTGTTCCATGTTGCACTGAAGGGTATCAGAAGGAGATGTGTGGATTTGCACATAGTTGTATTGTCACTTAAATGAGGGCCCTTGAGTCATGCAGAAATCTTTGATGGCGTGAGGATCCTGTCAGAATAGGACCAGGAATCACAAATTGCTTTTCAAGCCATGTCTTGGCCTAATGACTTCACCATATTTGCCTCCATTTCCCCATCTGTAAGTGTTGGACACAAAATGTGAATTCATAGGGGAGTGTGTGGACTTATTAGTTGATGTTTGTACAGTGCTGTGAAGATGAGAACTATGCTACAGGTGCTTATTGCAATAATCACAAGCAACTCACGTAGTAAAAATTACATTAGAGCTATGTGACACCCCCCAAACCAAAGAATAAAAATAGAGCTGATGACTCATGGATAACTTGTACAATTATTCCATTTAGGAACAGTTCTCTTTACTGCTGTTTCTCCAGTCTTTATTTTTGAGCATCAAATTCACTTGGAATGGTTTGTTTATTAGAAAATTGTAAAAGAAAAAAAATTAATTACAATATATGAAAACATGTTATTTACCAAGGGGGAGATAGTCCATTTTCTGAAATGTCTGTAGTAATGAGGAGAAAAGGGCATTTGGGACATGGGCTGACAGAGTCCATTTGCATATTGGAGTCCTGTTGGAGGACTGCTGTGTAATCTCTTAAGTCTGTACACAACTGGTATAGCTCATGCAAGCTCCAAAAGCAGCACTGCATCAGCTCTCCAGTGTGAAGTCTTTACTGGGTTTCCTTCTCATGTTTACAGCTTGGTTTCTATTAGGCCCTTTCATAGCTCATGGGAAAGCTGGGGTGATGTCCATTGCACTCTCACCAGAAGAGATCCCATTTTGCTCAGTTATTCAGTTTTCTGAATTGCCTCAATGAGGCATCAGTGCAGTAATTTTTCAGTGTTTTAGACAGAGCTGGGGAATCCATGTGCTTGTCTTTGTTGTCAAGGATAATGTTTGCTCCTGATCCCTGCTTTTCCATGTGTGTCCACCAGTGGCTTGATGCCTCCCAAGCGCAGTCGAGGAAAGCCGGCTCTTTCTCGGGTGCCCTTCTTGGAAGGTGTGAATGGAGACTCTGATTTCAGTGGCTCAGGTGAGGATTGCACAGCACACACTGCTCTGGTGCCACAGGACTGGCATCCATCTGAACTGGGGGGAAAACATCCCCAAGCACACCAGGAACCAGTCCTGCACAAACTGTCCAGGTGGTGTCATGAGTCTGCTGACCTGCCTGGGCGTTATTACCTGCTTTGTTACAAATTTAGGTTGTTGCATGAGAGATTTTTCCAGCTTTTACCTTTGTTGATTACCTATGCCCTCTGTTCTCCTTGTATGGATACTTCTGTTGGGCTTTTGTGTGTAATGTGCCTGGCACTGTCTTCTGTTTTGGGACTAGTTCTCTTTCATGATACTGCAGTACAAACAGTAAATCATAATTGGAAGAGGGGTCTCTCTGGAGGTGACTTCACAGCTGTTCTCTCTTGTATTGCTTTCCAAGGTCTTCATAACAAAGTTGTCTTTGTCAAGCTGTGCTATACATTTGTAAAATTGTCACACTCCTCTAATACTACCCAAGGCACTACCTCATTTTTCCAGTGCTCACATGCCCAGATTCTTGTCTTTCTTGTAGTGTGTCAATGACAGAGTTTATTGCAGGTCTGTGCTGAAATCAGAATTCAGCTTTGCTGCAGCAGAATGCCTGTGCCCTGCTGTGCAGCTCTTGAGTGCAGGCTCTTGTCATGGCTTTCTGAGGACCAGAATTAGCCTGGATCTTGTTTGTTCAGCACTCTTCTTTGGAGGTGAACTTACAGAGTGGGGCTGGTACTGTGAGAATTAGACTCAGTGGGACACCCCTGTGTTTTAGAATGTAATTTCATTAATGGAAGAATATGTCTGGAATGCAGTAGTGGAGAAGCACATCAGATCTGTCATGACAGGATACTCAGTTGGGTTGTACTCAGCATTTTCTAGCTTAAATTTTCAATACCATTTTCTTCAGAGCAAGCACTACTTGCTATAAAATTTGCATTAATGAAGATTATTCCTTTTCTGAGACCATGAGCTGGTAGATTTCATGTCTCTGACCAAATCCATCTCTTGTACAACCATTTGATTTCTGTGACTTAATTTCACTAATATTTCCATATCACAGAGTTCATGTGAAGCTACATGCATGCATAGACTTGGATCTGTGATTTAAGAGACTGTGACTTTATCTTAATGCTGAACGTGACTGTACTGACAGAGCACAAAGAAGGCTGGACATTCCCTGTGGCCAGGCTGGAGCTCTGTGCACACTGAATTGCATCATAAACTTACTGCAGATGAGATGTGTGTCATATCACATCTCGTTTGGCCACCCAGTGCATGTAGGTACAACCAATAAGTGCCTTTCCATTTCGTTCTGAGTACAACAGCACCTCATCTGGTTTAGCTGATTGCTGCTGAGGCAGTGTGGGCCATCATGCCTGGGTTGGACAGTGTGGTTTCTTGTATTACTGTAACCCCTTTGCTGGTAATAACCCTCCTAAGCCTTGTGTGCTCCTGTCCCTTAGGCAGGACTCTCCTGATGTCCTTTGAGAGCCAGGCTGAGCTGGAGCCCTTGGAGCTTGTGTGGGCCAAGTGCCGTGGTTACCCTTCCTACCCTGCCTTGGTAAGTGCCTGCTGCTCTTTCAACCTGTGCTTGCAGTGCAGGCAGCCCAGAGCACAGTGCTAGTGTGCAGTGTGACCAGACAGAAGGAAAACTTCCTGAAATAATGTAATGTCTGCCTTTTTTTTTTCTCTTTCCCCTTTGTGCAGTGAATTTTCCCTGTGCTCATTGTTTCAGAGCATTGCAGAGGATTTATATAACATTGGGGTCTCATTATCAGGGATAGGAGCTCCCCTTCCCTTCCTTCCCCTTCCCTTGCCTGAAAGTAATCTGTCCTTCTGGGATGAGAAGACCTAAATTTTATAAATGCAGGCAGCAGGTTCCACTGGTGCCTTAAGTGCCTGCACATTTTCCTGTATAGTGAGTACAACTCCATGTGTAGGTGCTCAGCTGACCCTGTCAACTATATATCCTCTTGTAATAACCGTATGTTTGATTTAAGTATGAGAATATATTCATGTGTTTGCACCTGGTCCCTTGAACAAAACTTCCTTAATGTTTACCTGTCTTGGGATGTTTTTCTATAACCATGAAATCCATAAACCTGTCTTCAGTGAGCACCACGCTTGGTTTCCAAGTAAAACATGGCATGCAGGTGTTGCTGGGAAGTACCAGTACCACTGCAGGCATTTCAGTGTTTAAGTTATTGAGATTGCTGAAGTAAGAACATGAGACAGGCTGACCATGTTTTGTTTCCACTACTTTTAAGTATATGCCTTGAAATGTGGCTTTTCCTGCCATATCTGCTCCGTGCAATTTCCACATGGCTGCAGCCACCCCCTTAAGGACCCTCCTGGTTTGGGTGGCAAGGGCAGACAGCTCCTGTGACTGCTGAGAAATTTGAAGGGCCAGAAGAAAGTGGCCGTCACAGAAATTAGAGGGGTCTCTACATCCCAGCAGCAGAGCTGTGAGACTGGCCATAAGCTGGCACAGCATGCAGGCCTGGCTGGGACTGAGCACAGTTCTGGTGCCATCAAAAAGGGCAGATTCTGCTGAAAGTGTTACCTCATCCATGCTCTTACTCTAAATGGGAGCCCAGAGGAGGGAACTGCTGTTGATCTGCTGGCCATCCTGGCCAGCCAAAGCATTTTTAATTCTCTGTGTGGCTGCAGCCGGAGTTAAACTGTGGTTTGGAGTGGATTTAACCACTGAGAATGCTTCCAAAAAAGGCTTTATTTTTTTTCTTTTTTTAATAGCAGCCTCTTGTGGTGATAATGTGTCTTAATACTACAGATGGCCAATGTCAAAGCCATTCTACTTCTTCAAGACCTTAGGAGGCAAAGAGGAGTGTTGCATCCACCCTTTGCTGTTTTGTTCTCCTGTGGTCCCATAGCAGTTTGGACACTGACATTTTTGCTCTGCATGTGGAGATTTGATGCATCTGTTGCTACTTCTCTTCAAAATTACCACAGTCTGTGTTCCCTTAGCTTGATGAAGCCACACTGCTTGTTGACTCCCTCAGAATATTGGGCCTGGTGCTAATCTAATAGCAGTGTAAATGTCAGCAATGCCACTCAGGTCAAGTGGGGGGTTCCAGAATGGAGCTGCTGTGCAATCATGTAATGCCTGTGGAGTACAGCAGCAGTGCTACACCTACTGTGATGAGTTTGCAGTGAGGGAGGGGCATCCTTGGCTGTTCACAACAATACCTGGTTTGAACTGAATTACCAGTTAGTGTAAATGCATCTCCGGCCACACAGGACCACATACTTACAACCATTTCATTTCTGAAGATTGGGTGCCAGGCTTTTGGACTGAGTGGCTTCCCTTCCATGGGGGAAACCTTGAGGATGAAAAGTGTTTAGAAAGAGCCACTGAAACATAACAAGCAATTTTGCTTACGCAATCAAAGCAGATTTACTTGTTTAGCTTGGATAGACTGAAAGAACAGGAAAAAAAAGGCATTCTCTTCATTACTTGGAAGGGTTTTGTGCTTAAATATCCTTTCCCTGTGTCTCTAGATAATCGATCCCAAGATGCCACGTGAGGGTTTGCTCCACAATGGAGTGCCCATCCCTGTCCCACCCATGGATGTGTTGAAGTTGGGGCAGCAGAGGCAGACAGAGGCAGGAGAAAAGCTCTTCCTTGTCCTTTTCTTTGACAACAAGAGAACCTGGTGAGTGTGTGCAGACAGGCCTGTGGTGAGTGCTGTTGCAGAGAGCAACATCACAGATTTAACACACTGTATGGGAGTGTACAGGGATTGTGATGATAATCCATGTCATATGGAAAATGTAAACGTGCAGCAGTCAGGAGGAGTCTAAATGAGGAAGACAAGCCTGCTTGTCCTGGCCCAAGAGCACAACATCTCTCAGTTCTAATTCCACAGTCCAGCATCCTTCACCCAGGGGTGACATCACCACAAAAGTACTGAGGCACATTGAGAGTCAATTTGCAGCAAATTGCAGAGAGCATTTGACTTTAAAACCCCAGCAGACTGAGCATCCTGTTCCAGTGCTCCACAAAAGATTTCCCAAGTTTTCAAACTGCTAGGTTTATTTCATTTTTAGCCTTGGCTGATCTTTCCAAGGTGCTGAGTACGTGCAGTTTTCCAATCAAGATCTTTGTTTTAAGTTTGAAGATGAAGGTGTGAGCATATAAGTTTGAAGCAGATGAAATATCTCAAGGCCTTTTGTTGTTCTGCTCAGACAGGCTGAAGCTGCTGATTTTAGTGTGAGCTGTTGGCCATGCTCACATGGCAACAATGAACCAGCCAGATGTAATAAGCCATAAACGAGTGAAGTGCCTTAAAAATACTAATAACACTTTGAAATCTGTGTATGAAACCATGGGAAACTTAGACAATTGGAGAACTATGCAGGAAGTGGAAGAGGTGACAGCCACATGCTGAGCCCTCTGGATTATTTAACCAGCCAGTACCACATGAGAACATGAGCTGAGCAACTGAGATGTCACACAGGAGGAGATCTCTGTGTGCACCTGGGACCACAGATCCAGAGAGCTTATACTGCAGACAGAGCAACTGCTGGACTGTTGGAGTGCTTTGGAGTGCTGCCTCTATAAAATAACATACCAGGGTTTAAAAAGAAGCCTGGTGGTATTTTAAGAGCCCTTCTTAGTCACCCAAGGAAGATTTTTGCTGGCATTCCTGGAAGAACAGTGAAGCAGGAGATCAGGGAAGGGCCAGAGGCTGGAGGAAGGAGGTGAACATTGCCTGAGGGTGGTGTCAGGGCTGGAGGGAAGATGCACCATTGGGAATAGAGTAACTGCTCCTGGAGAGGAGACGACAGGCAGTGACTCATAGCTGCTGAGGTATGTGGGCAAAGCTTCAGAAGCTGGAGTACTTGGCCATATCTCAAAAACTCTTGGGAGAATGTCCTGGGCTTGTGGCAGCCATGCAGTAGGAATGAGGGTCAGGAACACTGGAGCAGTCACTGCCACGCAGATTGCTCAGGTATTGCAAGCATGGGATGTCTCCAGATGTTTGCTCTTCTGTCCCCATTTCCCCTCTCAGTGCCCTCAGGGATGGGTCTTTGCACTGTCCTTTCTCCTGCAGGCAGTGGCTCCCACGTGACAAAGTCTACCCCCTTGGTGTTGATGACACTGTGGACAAGTTGAAGATGATGGAAGGACGGAAAAGCAGCATCCGCAAGTCTGTGCAGGTGGCCTATGACCGAGCCATGGTCCATCTGAGCAGAGTGCAGGGAGACCATCCCTTCCTTCCATCCACCTACCTGTAGAGGACTGGGGTCACTGGGCCTCCTTTTCCCCCAGGCCTTGTGCTCGCTGCACTGGCAGAGTGGACTGCACTGGACCATCTCCTGCACTGACTGGCAGGGAAACGCCGTTCCCAGCAGCTTTCCACGGTCCTCAAAGTACCCTGAAACGTGCCAAAAAAACCTTGTCCAGCTTCTTTCTGAATGTGTCTCACTGAAGAACTGGCAAGAGATGAAATGTCCAGTCTGCAGGGCCGGGAGGGAGGGAAGCTGACAGGTCACAGGAGCAGAGGTGAGTTGATGAGGGAGCAGAGAGCAGCACTGTGGTGTTGGGACCTCACACACCCTCCCCTGCTCTGCCAGGGTTTGGAGGTTGTCAACCAGCCTGGAGTCATTCCTGGAAACCTGACACCACTGTAAACAACCAGGATCCTTTATAGAAATCCCTTTATAGAACTGGACTTTCTTGTGCCAAATTTACCTAAACCATCATTGGCCTTTAAATTTGTCTTTAAATGACATTGTCCTCTCACATGAAAAACCCCACAAAATCGGCGTTGGCATTATGATTGTCCTGCCTGTGCACAGTGTTTTCATGTTTAGATTTCTTTCACTGCATTTAGAAAAGCTTGGGCTATTTTGCTGACCTCCCTCCCTTGCTGCACACAGTTCCATGCACAGATGCAGAGAGCTTTAAAGATGCAAAGCCAATTACCTGATCTGTGTGTATATGTTTGTCCTAGAAATTTATTTTGCATCTGTGACTCACTTGTTTCAGTTGCATTTCGTATCATGGCTTAGTACAGTACAGAGTCTAAGCAAGGATCACTTCTTTTAAGAAGTTACAGTAATTTTGTAGGTGTCTAATGAGTTGAAGCAGCTCTGCAGGCACTGAGGTTGATCAGGGTTGGAGGGAGACACACCTTTTGTGTTGGTTTATGCACATTTGGGGTAAGGCTCCTCTTCCTTTTGTCCCTCTTTTCTGTCTCTCTGATGTTTTCCTCTGATGGAGTTTGGGTTGATACCAAGCCCTAAGGAGAGCACACGACCATATTTTGCCATTTCTCCCACCCCAACACACCCTTTTCCCTGGTGTGTGGGTGTCCAGCATTGTCATCCATCAAAGCCAGGTAACCCCAGCCCTGCAGACAATCCCTCTGGTTTGTTTGCATTGCAAAAATGGGGCTAAGCTGATGACATAATCTTTTCTACTAGCCAAGGACCTTATGATTTCTCTGATCTGTTTGGTTGCTTCTCCCTTTTTGTTTTCCCATTTTAAAGAACCAAAGGTGCAACAGAAGATTGTAGATTGAGTATCATCATTTCGCTTTGTAACTCAGTATTTTTTTATTATTTTTAACTTTTTCATATTGAAGAGAATGTGGAGTCAATGAATAGTTGGGGAATAATCACTGCCATTTCTATTTGGTCTAGTTTTTTAAAAATACCACTTCTTATATGCTGAGGGTGGAAACACATTTGAAGGAATTTTAAGATTCCCACAACATACAGAGGTGGGACAAAGGAGTTTTTAAGGATAATAGTAGTGATAATAATGCCTTTGGAGTGTGGCTAGAGAAGGATGTTGTGTATATAGTTGTAAAATGTTCTAAATTATTTAGGCCTGTTGTCACTATTCTTGAAGTCCTCAGTTGTGTTGCTGGGTCTTTTATATGCACACAGTGTAACTTATTTAAAGGAACATACACTTTTCCAGGTGGTAGCTCAGCTGTGGACTTGTGACCTGTGTATATGTTTTAAGGTCCTGGGAGGATTTTTTTTTTTTTGGTTTGTGATTTTCTGGTTTTTTTTTTTTTTTTTTTTTTTTTTTTTTTTCTTTTTTATTTCTTGGTTTTGTTAGGTTTTTAAATGACATTTTAGAATTTGGATTGGCTCATGTCCTGCTGTTGCTACGGAACCTCAATGTTACCGTCAGTCTCCTGTAAAGCACAGATTGCTCTATTTATTGTAGAAAGTGAGTTTATTTGCTTTCTAGAGTTGTTTATATCAGATGGTATAAGAGAGGTAATAAGAAAATCTATGCTTGTAAAGAAAAAAACCCCTAATTTTACCTACTATGATCTGACTGTCTGAGACTATATTTTCTCTCTGAGAAATAAATGTTCTGATGTATGAAAAAAACCAAAACAAACTCAAAAAGAGTTCTTCCTTGCCACTGTTGTCCTGAAATCCAGCACTTACCATGACAGCTTTTAATCATCTCAGTTGTCCCAGGTGCTGGTGGAAAGCCTGCAGAGAGCAGCAGGGCAGGGCCACAGGGAGGGGCTCCTTGCCCTGCCTCAGCCATCCCCTGGGCAGGGAGTTGTTCTCTGTGCAGAGTGACAGGGCTGGGTGCTGCTGGGGAGCTGGTTGAGACCCCCAAAGAGATGGAAATTAGGAATTTGGGGCTTGAATCCCATCTCCTGGTGCTGCTCGTGGCTCCTGGTGGCCCAGGGACAGCAGGACGTGTCAGCAGATGGGACACAGAGGCAGCTCGGCTGGCCCCTGCCTGGGGAGAGTTTCTCATCTCAGCATGGCTCTTGCCTTGTTCTCTCTTCCCTAACATGCACTTTGCCTTCCCTGCACAGGTTCCTTTCCTGCAGGCACAGGTGCACTGTAAGCACCTGCCAGAGGACACAGCTCAGTTGCTGGGGTGGAGTTGTGATGTTGTTTGTGGTGTTTGGTTTTGTCTTTTTGTTGGTTTGGTTTTTGTTTTTTTTTGTTTGTTTGTCTTGGTGTTGGTTGGTTGGTTGTTTTTTTTTCATTTTAAGTCATGTTAAACTAAAGACCACTAGGTCTGTTTCTCAGAGAAAACAACAAAAGGCACACACAAAGTCCAAACGCCTGAGAAAAACAACTCCAGGCTAGGAAAGTGGTTTCTTGAGATGCTGTTTCTGGAGTTTTATTGGCAAAAAGGTTGTGTCTGTCACGTGCTGGGCCCACTGGGAACAGAAAAGGAATCTGGAGGGACCGGGAGCTTCCACACCGAGACAGCCCTCATGGCCCAGCAGGAGTGCTGGGGGAAACCCAGGGTGGCCCAGAACTGTCCCCTCGTGCCCTCCTGACTCCAGCCCTTGGCACATGGCAGATGGTTCCTGCCTCTGGGAAGAAAATGGCCCATTATAACAGGCCCAGCTTGTTTGATTTAAAAGCAGACACAGCAAGGCCAGCCAGGTTTTTGGCCAGCCCTGGGAGGGTGCCCCTGGCCGGGGCAGCCAGTGCTGGATTTGGGATCCTCCCTCCCTGCAAAGTCCTGCCAGCCAGCACTGGCAGGGCCCCACCCTGCAGTGCTCAGACGAGCCCGGATACCCTGTTTGCTTTGACACAGCTCTCCCCTTCCTGCTGGGCACTCCCATCTCCTCTACCCACCCAAACCCTTTCTCTAGGGGATGCCTTGAGATCTGTATTTCTATGGCACCTCTTTCTGGCAGACCCAACACTGCAAGCACAGGTTGGGACAGACATTACCTGCAGCTCTGAAACAACCCCACTGCCTTCAGAGGGGTCCAAAGCCCTGTGACACTGCAGCCAGGCACAGAGAGGATGGGGAGAATAAGGGGTGCACATTATAAATATAAAATCTGCTACAAAGAAAAGACATATATTGTACATCTTTGATCCATATACACAAGAACACAATATACACAGAACACCCCGGAGGAGTGGGGGCTTTGTAAGGAGGTTTTGGGAGATGTTGCTCCCCCACCAGCCCTGCCCTGTGCCTCCCCCACACGCCGGAGGGGGCTGTACTCACACAATAGTCAGCAAAAAGTCCATCAGGCTGGCACGCATCATTCAAACCGTGTGGATGGAGTGTCATCACCCCTGCCGTGCCTGCCCCACTGCCCTGGGGGAGAGGTAGGTGAAGAGGATGGAGAGGAGGAGAGAGGGCAGGCACGAGGGACTCTCTTGCAAACCCACAAAGTGCTTGGGATCTCTGGACCCTCGGAGCGAAGGTAAGCCCTGAGAGAAACTTCTTGTCCTGCCACCCTCGTGGGGAAGGGTTTTCTGGCCAGGCAGGTCTCTGATAAGGCATTTTCATCAGGGAGATGGTGCAAACAGTGTCAGACAAAAGAAAGGAGCAGATGGGGTAGCACGTGTGGTCCAGGTTACCGTGAGGCAGCGAAACCAAGGTGGTCCCAACCAGACGAGCCCAGGACAGGAATTGTCTCAAAACAAAAAGCTTCATCTTCAGCTCTTGTTTATCTGTAAATCTTCCTGCCAGGTTCTCCCCCAGCCCCTTAAAGCCCCCCGTTCGTGGCTTGAGCCACCAGCACGATGAGAAATACTGACAGCCATCAAAATAGCACATCCAGGTGCATGGAGCAGCAGACAGGCACATGGTCAGAGTTAAGACAAGAGTCGATGTGAGCTTTGTACAGCACAGAGAAGCTCCCGGCTGGAGTGTCCGAGGACTTGGGATGACAGAAATGCCACAGTGATCAGAGGGGGCCAGGACAGGGTGGGCGTGGGAGAGAGGAGGGAGTCCAGCCTGGGCACCTACCGGCGGTAGTGATTGGGGGCATCTGCAAACATGTACTTGAGCCTGTAGGCTTCGGCCAGCAGGAGTCCAATCTCTTCATTACCCCAGTGTATTGTGGGCAGGTTTTGTAACAACATCAGAAGGCCCTGAAAGAGAGGAAGATGCTTAGTTTGGAGAAGCTGAAGGCAGAGGTCAGATCCAGAGCAGGCCTTGGGGCAGCACAACCAGAAGCAGCAGCACTCAATGATTTTGCTCCCCACACTCACAGGTCTGAAAAGCTCAGAGACAGCATTAAGATGTGCTTGAGCCTAGATCTGAATGAGTGAAGCACCACAGATGTCTCCAAGTCCCTTCAGATAAAGAGTACTATTACAGTCTTACAGCCAGACACAGGAAGGCAAACTGAGAGACTTACTGTGATCAGAGCTCAGGCAGAGGGAAGAGCTGGTATGTGATGTCTGAACCCTCCAAAAGCTCAGTTCTGTCCTTCCCACTGAGCTCAAAAGTAACATTTAAGCAAAGCTCCTCAGGCTAGATGATCTCGGAGCCAGCACTGAGATGACAGTTGACTATGTCCGCATTGGGCTCCCAGCCCGAGCAATTCCTTCCCATCTTAACCCCGGGGAATTAACATCAACCTCAGAGTCTTACTTGGAAATCTTCCTCATCCAGAATCTCCTTCCGCCACTTGATCAAGAAGGCAGCGCAGACATAGAGGTGGAAATGTGAGAACCCTTCTGGCTCTGACTGTGGGCAACAAAACTCTGAGTCAGCTCACCTGGAGAATGACTTCCCTGGACACAGACGTCCTACCAGGCCACCCATCACCCAACTGGCTAAAAAACGTCCTGTGGCCACACTGCTTTGTTTCCCCCTCATCTCCCCAGCTCCAGTGCCAAGACAGCCCTGTCCCCTGGAGCACAGGGACCTGGCCCCACAGTGCCCTGCCCAGCAGGGAGGGCAGCACAGCCTGTACCTGGTAGGTGTCCCAGAGGCGGATGGTGCAGCGAAGAGGCAGCTCCCTCATGAGCAGGTTGTTCATCCAGCGAAAGGCAAACTGCAGGTACTCGACCTCATACCTCCTAAAGTGATTATGTACCTGCTCTGAAACAGCACATTTCATTCACACACCTGGTGACCACAGCTCCTTGCACGCTGCTCCCAACACACTGGTTTTCACCCACTTTCAGGCTGAGACCTCTTCCTCCCCAACACCTCCACTCCTCACCCTGTGCTACCCAGCCAGCAGACCCTGTCACCAGGAAGCTTCTGGCTAACCCCACCCTACCATGCATCCACAGGCCTTGTAGTCATCTACCTCTGCCCTGAGAGTGGTACTTCCACAGGAGGCCTCCTGCTGTTGTGACAGGAGCCAACATGAACAGATTCCCTGGTCACCTACCATCAATTCTGCTGACCAGCTCCTCCAGGGCTTTGACTTTCTTCTGGATCCCTGGCTGTGCAAAAGTGTAGTTGTCCTGTGGGGAGAGGCCACAAGGCAGAAGCACCAACTTTAACAACAGCTAGAAATGATTAAACCCAGATCACCAGTTTGAGAGGAAGATGAGATTGCCATGAGCCAAGGAGACATGGCTTTGGAACAGCAGGATCACCTGCCTGCTCTGAAGGCCCTAGTGAGGACAATGCCTTTTGGACAGCCACAGCACCCACCCCCCAGATTTTACTAACAGATTTAGCTCAGTGAAGTGGCAAAATCTCCCTAAGCTGGAGCACTCACCCAGACAGGGATGGAAGACAAGCACACTGCTACCCCAGCAAGGGCAGAGAAATCTTCATGGCCCCAGAGGCTCACCTGGATTCCATCCAGCAACTTGCTCATGCACCAAAAGCTGTCAGCTTCGATGCTCCTCAAAACATCCCGTGCCAGGTTTGTCACGTCGAAGTTTTCCACATCCTCCTCTGCAAGAGAGAGATGGAAGAGCATCAGGGGGATGGGGGACACCAGGCCACTCAGGGGACAAAGAGAAGGACTTTATCAGGCTGTAGCATTGCAAGATGACTACAAGACTCCCTGCATGATGTGAGAGGTACACCTGGCACAGATAACAGTGCTCATGCACTGACCTACTTCTCCACCTCAGGTGAAGGGCTGAAGAAACCCAGAAGACTTGTTGGCCATGACCTGAACACAGCCCAGTTCCCCAGGGAAGTGTGGGAGGGATCCCACTGTGCTGCCATCCTTTGCCATCCCTTCTGGAGCGTGGGCTGTGCAGGACAAAGCTCTGGCACCCTGGAACCCCTCGAGCCAGAGTGCACCTGCCCCGGGTGACAGCAGGTCTCTGCCAGCACCACAGGCAGAACTGGGAGAGTCCAAACCTTCACTGCAGCCAGAAATCAGGGAAGGAAACACTGCCCTTGGCTGGAGGCAGCACAAGGGAGTTCAGTTCCCCCTCTCAGCTGGATTCATCAGCATTAGCTCAGGACTAAGCACAGGAGAGGCACCCAAAAAGTGGCTGCCACCTTCGAGGACCCAGGAGGAAGAACTGCCAAAGCTTCAAAAACCTCTACAGGAGAGCAGGACTCTCAGGCACAGCTGGGAGGACCCAAAAAACGCAAACATCACCCTGGAGAGCAAAAAGACCCCAAGTTAAACCCAGCACAGAGTCTGACAACTGGGTCACACAGCAGGGAGATGGCTCAGCCTGGTGGGGTTTCTCCTTGAGCCTGGCTGACAGCCAGTCTTAGCTCCAGCTAAGAGAAGCAGCCCCACGAATAGAAGAGCCTTCCCATGGGGGAAGCAGAGATTTGTGCAAGCTTGTTTTTAAACCCAGTGGGAATTTGACAGCACAAGGGGGTTAGTGGCAGCTCTGTCCCCAAAGGGTTCTCAGTGCAATAGGCTGCCCTTGCTTTTAAATGGGCTTATGAACCCACAGGAAGGGTAAGGGAGAGATGCATCAAGGAGTGGAACGACAGTGATGCTGGCCAAGTCTGGAGCACAGGTCACCTGCTCCAAGCCAGGCTCACCTTAACCTGGTGGCTGGAGAGGGAAACAGGCATGTGAAGGCAGTGGAACATGGGTGGTGAGACAGAAGATGCAGGTCTGGCCCTCTTGGCTTGGCTGACTGGGCAGCTCCCTCCTTTCTCTCCTTGGGAAGAAAGCACCCACTGTGCTTCTGTCACGCTGCTAAAGCAGATCAACCAATGCCAGGGATAAACTGGCCCATTTCCAAACTCAGAGGCTCAGAAATACTAACAAGCACCTTTGATGTTCCTTGAAAAAGAGCAAGACAGGGAGAAGATGGGGCTCAGGACTGGAGCCAGCCCACCCTCTTGGCTCCAACCCACTGCAGGGGAGCCGTTCCAGACCAGCATTGCTGTGAAAACCAACACTAACAGATTCTGCCTGAAGGAGGAAGGGAAGGACAAAGTCAGTGATCCCAAACACTGCTCCCACCTCTGCTTCTCCTCAGCTCTGGAGCAAAGCTCAGCTCCAGAACAAACTGCCACCATGAGCTTAAGGGACAAACAAGAGCTTAACCCTACAGTAATCTCACAGTCTTGTACTGCAGAAAGAGCAGTAAAGCTGTTTTCCCCCTGCACATCATCATCATCCAAAACTGTTATTCTTCTGCTGGCTTCTCTACAGCCACTGTTAAATGTCTCAGCTTATGAGAAAGGCTGGCAAAACTCTGTTTAATATTGCAAATGCAATGTCTGCCCAAAGTGTGGGATGATGGGGCAGAAGTCTACAATGACCTTGGCAATGGGGACCAGCCTGTTAGCAGAGGTAAGACCACTTCAAGAGAAGCCACTAAATTGAACAGCAGATCAGAGTCTCATCCTGGCCTTGTGCTTAACAGCTCACCAACATCAACAGTTTGTGAACTCCCACCTCTGCCTGGCAGCTTTGACTCACACAGGCACCCCATGGTCCCCAGAGAGCTGCACTGGTCAGCTGCTGAGGAAGAGCCCTTCAGAAGCTCTGCTGCAAAGATCCAAGGGCAGACAGAGGGCAGCTAAGCAGAGGAGTCAGCTGGCAGCACAGTGGGTCCATCCCTTCCAGGATCTTGCAGTCAACAAAGCATCAGCACTGAAAGGACAGTAGGGGCAGCAAACCCACGAGGTTTGAGGATGGAGCCAGTGCTGGTGCCAACTGCCCAGAGCAAGTACTCAGGAAAAGGCATGGGAGAGTTTTCCAGGCCAACTGCACACTCAGCTGTGAACACAGAAATACCAACAGATGACACTTGGGTGACAGAGCCCTCCCAAGGAGGATACATCTTGAAAAACACAAGCAGAATTTCCTTTGAACAAGAGGCCTCCTGCAGGAAAGTGAGTTCTCCCTCAGTGCACACTGAACAAGGATTATCAAACTGGGCAAGGCCTCTTTAGGCTCTCCTGCTGCAAGGACTTGGGCCCAGCACAGACTTGGCCAATCCAGGAATCCTGAGGATTCGTGACCCAACATGGGGAGCCTCCAGACCTGCCCTGCCCAGTACCAGCTCTTCAGGGGTCTGTCAGCAAAGAGGCAATGCTCCAAACCAGCAACTTAAATCCTGTTGCAAAAGGGGTTCTGCAACACTGCCTGCTGCCAGTTCTCTCAAGGTAACTCCTGATTTGTCCTTTAACTCCAACTGCCACAGAGCCAGAGCAGGGAGCAGGCAGCCACCAAGACAGTTTGTGACCT
Source organism: Formicarius rufipectus (assembly GCA_013399695.1). Classification (NCBI taxonomy): domain Eukaryota; kingdom Metazoa; phylum Chordata; class Aves; order Passeriformes; family Formicariidae; genus Formicarius; species Formicarius rufipectus. The sequence goes on from VXAU01005357.1 coordinate 1,069,561, forward strand.
AAAGGCTGCCTTTTGAATCCCAGGCTCTGGGGCCATAAGGGGGATCCACGACGTTGCTTGGTCAAATTCAACTCAACCGGTTTTCCCTTCCAACACAAGTTTCAGAGATAGCTGGAAACAGGAAGGTCACATCCACAGAGGAAGCTTCAGTTGGGGTGAAAACAGCCTGGAAAGATGGTGAGAAGCATGACCCCAGTAGAGACAGACTGGGCCAAGGCAGCCAAGGCATCATGAACCCCTCTGGTGCACACAGAGAGAGTTAAGCCAGGACAACCAGCGTGGAACAGGCATGCAAGAAGTCACACCAGATACCTGTAGGCAGCTCTGATGCTTCACACCAGTTCCCTTCTCACATAGGTAACTCACTGTGCACAGCTCTACTTCTAACACAATAAATCAATCCTGAGCAACCAGCCTCCCACCAGGACTACACACCACTGATGCTGCTCAGGCAATAAAGCACAGGAAAGTCCCTTCAAAGGGAACCTGCTCAGACCTGAAATGCTCCTGACCTCGCACAAAAGGGAACTCACTCCAGCATTTTGTGTCTCCTCCTCCAGGCTGTGAGGAGCAGCAACAGCACTTCCTAAGGATCAGCCCTGACCACACTGGCTGTGGCAGAGGAAAGCAATGTGGTTTACCTCTTCACAATGCCCTCAGAAGAAGAGAATCAGTTCTAGTGTACACAGCCTTAGCTTGATAGCAGAAGGCTTTCACCAACTTCATGTTTTAGATCAGACCTTAAGAATATCTGCTCCATGGGATTTCTGTCACTAATAAAGTCTTATAAATTCCTTTGTCCTTCTATTTACAGTAAAAACTAAGAGTCTTTAAACACAGGAATTATGACATCCCAGTATTAACATCAAGTCCAAAACAGAGCTAGAGCTGGACAAAGACTGAAAACACTGTGCACAGAAAGGACTTGATCTCCCTGTAAAACCAACTGGCTGACAAGAACTCCAAAAGCAGCAGAAAGAAATGAGTTCACTTTCTGAAACTCGCACCTTGAGAAATGCACCTGTACTAGCAGCAAGGGACAGGAACCCTTATTTAAATAGTTTATTTTACATCCTCAGCAGAGTCTCTTTATACTTCACCCATTTCTCCTAGAGCAAGAACTGTCTCCATGTCTAAGCTTTGAGAGAAAGACCCTCCTGCAACTTTGCATATCATGGCTTTGCCTAAACTTCTTCAGTGCCTAAAGGATGCCATTCTCCTCCAAACTCTAAGGTTAAGTACATTCAAATGCAAACCCATCCTTGGTACTTAACCTTCTATGGGGCTCAGCAAGATTATCCAACTGAAGTCAATCCAACCAGGAAGCAGAGATACAGGAAGGGGTCAAGATGCATCTCCAATCTGGCACAGTCACTCTGAAGGAAGAACACATCATCCCCTCCTCCAGCAAGGCAAGTTTTCCTCATGCCAGCATTTCACACCACTTCAAACACCATGGTCAGGAGTGCTTCCAGCAGCAGATGTGACTTACCAACATGCTCAGAGAGGAACACAACAAAGAAGGGAGTGACCAGGTCATTGATGCCCTGCACATAGCCGCTGGCTGGGTGTCGAATGGCCCAGATAAACAGGATTCTCTCAAAAATCTAGGGAAGAAGGAGGGAAAGCAGGTACCTGCATTAGCCATGCACAAAGGAAAGGCAGGAAAGCATAACTGCTAAGCTCAGGAAGTGGAGACCATGCACTGACAGGCTTTTCTGTAGCAATACAGGTAACGTAAAGAGCATACAGGTCCTAGGAAAGACTCCTGCACGATCCACAGAGCCCTCTCACAGGCCAGACCACTCGTCAGAGAAGGAGACAATCCAGTCCAGACTCCTCATCAAAGCCTCTGCCTGAAGAAATGCAGACCCAGCTTTTCAAGACCCAGACAGCTCAGTATCCACAGGACAGGGCTGCCACTTAGCAGAGCAGCATGCTTTGCTGAACATCAGGTGGAGAGCTGAAGTATCAACTCAGTATTCCCAGCAAAGCCTCATGGATGGGATAGTTCCTGAAGAGCAGTCTCCGCCACAACAACCAACGTGCTATTCCCAAACTGCCTCATCCCCCTGGGTGCCATGCTCTGACCATCACATACACACACTGGGCTTGTTTCCAAAGAGGACAGGTGCCCACACCTCCTGGCCACCTCTCAAACCCAACCCTGCCTGTGTTGCTCACATATGCTTTGCATCAAAAAAAATGGTTTCAAAGCAAAACAGAAGCATCTCCTCTTCCATTTCAAATGCCTCCAATTTGTCTCAAAAACAAAAGCTTCAGACCTTTTACCAACTCTCGGCTACATCTCACCACAGAGGAGATGTTCTCATAACCCTCGAGCTCCAAGTCCAATGTCTTTCAGAAATATGGGACAAGACCAGACAGTTTCAGCAGGTATTTGCATCAGGAGCTGTGAGCCAGGTAATTGTCCCCACAAAGCTAACTCACTGGTTAAACACACAGGACCCACGACAAATGCAGAGCAGGAGCTTCACTCCCCCTTACCTCCTGGACAAGTGGCTGCTGGAAGAGGGGAATGAGTGGGTTTGTCCTTGGAATGTCGATGTGGATCTGCAAGAGAGGGTGGGTTACACACACCAGCTCTGCTTTCTGGGGGCACAATAACTCATCACAGGTTAGCAACCCTCAGTGTGCCCCCAGCCAAGAGCTGCACTTGCTGAGAAGCGCAGTGAGGGCTACAGATGACAGCTATAATGAGAAAATCATCTACATTTTTATCTCCAATCTACTCTGCCCAGGTGCAGGCAGGTGGCCAGAACTGGCAAAGAGCTGGAGTCTGAAATTCATTATTAGATCATTTTAGGAAAAGCTTAAACTAACAAGGACAGAAACATGATGCCTTTTCCCTGAGGAGAAGACTGCTGGGAGCGACAGCCAGAGGAAGTTCTACCATTGACCCTACCCACAGAGACAAGCAGTGGCAAGAGAGGGAGGAAAGGTGCATAACTGAGGCAGAAGAATGGGAAGTAGGCAGGGGATCCATACCTGTCGGTAGGTGTCTTGGTGGTGCTCCTCATTCCGGGAGTCGTAATACTGCTCAATGAAGCCAAAGTACTCCTCCCGCTTGCGCTGCAGCGTCAGCTTCCGGCGCTCCGAGTTTGCAGGGAGGTAGCCCTGCACCAGGAGAACCCACATCAGGGCAGACCCTCTTCCCTCACCACAAACCATCCCTTGAAATCCTGCCAGTCAGCTGTGCACCCAGAAACAGCAGGCACACAAACTCAGGGGCTGGGGAAAGAGCTCTCGTGGCATTTGGCTTTCCAAGCCCGACGTCTTCACTGATTTTGGAGTAACCCAACTACATTGGATTCACTTTCCCAAAAGACAGCAACCCAAGCACTCCCCACACCAGGCTGGGCTTTGAACTCTAAGAATATGTAGCAAGAACACTCCCTGACCAAAAAAAACTCTACAGCTCACCTGTAGGCTGGGCACGGATAGAACACAAGCCAAGCCAGTTGTGGGACACATGAAGGTCTAGGAGTGCATGTCCCTGGCTCAGCACAATCCCCCCAGACTCCTGCACCACAGCTCCAAGTACTTACTGAGAGGAGACGCCACGTCACAGGCCGGACCTCTCTAGGTACACCAGGCCAGCTGCATTTTCTCAGCTCATCTGCAAACGGACAGTGGTGGCAATGGATTAGATCCTAGGCACGTCCAGGCACCACTGTACCTAGAAGGAGAGGAAAGCCCAGTCTGCTCCTGCAGGCTCTGGAGACACTGAGCCACCAGGAAGGCTCCCACACCAGCAATGACCGGGGATGTGGGTCTGCTATGAGGGGAGCAAAGGTGATTTCAGCTCAGCCTGGGCACAGAACTTGCAGCTGCAGGGGCTCTGATGTACCAGAACCTCACTTCTCATGCAGAGTCCAACAGTGACACCAACCATCAATGTACAAGATGGAGAATGATAAGGCTCTGATAGGAAGTGGTTGGAGGATGTTACCATCTGCAGACAGAGTGAACTGTGCAACCACCACTTGGTGCAACTGCAGGTGGCAATTTTTTACACTCTGAAGCGACCCAATTACAACCTGATGCAAGTAGCAGGCCACAGGTCACCTCTGCCTTCCCCTTCCCACCCAGGGGCACCCTCATTTTGCCACACTCACCCAGGTCTGTGTTGTGACTGGAAAGGAGCTGCCGAAACTTCTCCAGCCGCGTTTTCTCCCTCACGGTCATGGGGGGAGCACCAGAAGCATTTTGGTCAGAGATTCGGGCAACAAGTGGAATGACGGGTCGAAGGGGAAGGGACTGCTGCTTCTGAAGGGGGGTCCGCACACAGGCCTCCTCTGCAAGGACCAGATGCTGCACTGAGGTGACCAGAAGGAGACTGCACCTCTCCAACCCTACCTCACCCCTCCAGCCACTCTCAGAGAGCTGCCACTGCAGACTGCGCCATTCTCTTCCCCAGCACCAGTAAACAGCATCACTGGCCCACTCCAAGGGATCAGCTGGCTCACAGGCTTCTGTTGCAACTCTTCCATCACCTCTCCCCCTTTCTCCTTCACTTTCGTCCTCCTGCATCCAGATACCTGGCTGCAAGTGGATCAGCCTTCCCTCTGCACAGGGGAAGCCTCAGGCAGGACACAGGTGGTGTGGCAGAAGCAGCTGCAGGAATCCCAGGACTGACCTTCAGATCCACTCTGCTCTCCGCCAATCTAAACAGCAACCGAGCTAACTGCTACTGTAGAAGGAGGAGGCAAAGGGCTGCCACTGCCACCTCCTGGGTTGCTTTCACTGCACAGGCAGACAGTGCAGAGTGAGCAGGGGTTGATGCTGCCCAATGTCCTGGCCCAACCTGAATCGACCTGGTGTCAAACAAGACCTCATCCAGTTCAGCACACACCAGGCCACAAAGGGAGCAGACAGGGAGCAAGCCCAAGCAAGAACTTAACTGATCTCCAAACTCCCTTAGCACCAGAACATGAGATACTCTGGGACAGACATGCCTGTATGCAGGACACTGAGCAGCAGAGGACACTGAAGCATTAAGACAAGGCCTCTGAAAATGAGTCCTTGGAGTACACGATACTACAAGGAAGAAAAAGCCTCTGTTATGCTTCCAGGATGTGCCAAGGCCTCTTGCCCATACCCTGTGAACAGCAATAAGCAGTTGAATTCAGCAGCCAAGTAGGAGAGCACTAGAGCAGGAGGCTGTTCCTAAACTCAGGGCTCTTACCAGAAGTCCTGGAGAGCTGGGCCTCACTGCTGGACTTGATGACCTTGCAGTTGGTGGGCATGTCACCGAGAGCAGATGGGGCCCGCTCGGGTTTCACCCGCAGCTTGCTGTGGTTCTCCAAAACCTGCGCTGCCGTGGCCTTGGCCACTTTAGAGTTCAGAGTTTGCAAAGAGGAAGAGGAGGAAGAGAAGTCCTCATCTTCATCATCACCAATGTCCCAGGCATCACTGGTACTGCGGGCAAACTCATGAAAGCTGGAGGCCTTCTTGCTTTTCATGGGCAGCGCACTGGCCTTGGAGCGGTCTTTGATGAAGCTGCGAGCCAGAGAGGAACAGAACCAGAGTTACACTGTTACACCAGTCAATTCTCTTTCCTTTCCCAATCAGCCAATCCCTTTATCCACTTCCCCTGTTCCTCCTCCCAGACCTTAAGGAACTAAGTTAAAGCTCTGGGCTACCCACTGCAAGGAGGCAGAGCCTGCGCTGCTCTGACAGCAGGCAGGGAAGGTTCCGGTAGCAGCAGACAGCTGGAGAGGAGCCAGGCTCCCCGGCTCAAAAGGGCAAAGGGGAGGCACGCACGGTTCCTCCAGCTCCACCTTCCCCCCACCCTACAGAAAGTAGGCACATTAACACCCAAAACCAGTGTTGCAACCTGGAGAGAGGCATGTCAGAGGTTGGACAGAGCAGGTCTGCTCCTGTGGACACTCCCAATACAGCTGTGATTGTTCCCAGCAGCCAGACCACATCGGTGCTTCTCTCAGGCACAGGAGGAACCTTTGCATTTACTTTTAAGCTCCAGGAATCAAAGTCCACCACCTGAAGTGGGGAACTTTCACCGCTGCACTGCACAGGATGGGGACAAGGAGCCAGTTCAGATCCCTTCTGCCCTTTCCTGCCAGGAAGGGTGCTGTGATTCTCCAGTCTTGTAGCTGCTGGGCAGCTTTACCTCCCTTTCCCTTAAATCTTCTGGCTTCAGAGAGGAGCAGAAGGATCAGACACCATTGCTAAAAATAAATAAATGTTTGTCTTCTTTGATGGGGCTGTTACTGTATGGATTTCTGGCCATAAAGGGCACCAGCACATAAGCTTTCCCTGCGAGCTTTTGTAGCACTCAAGACAGCACAGCATCCCACTGTTGTCCTTCTTTGCTGCAATATCACAATGCCAGGGATGCTGGAGACCTCTCCCTACTGCAGAACCGAGCCAAAAACCTGCAAAGCCTCGTGGCCTGCATGTCCAGGAGGTAAACACTTACTTTTTGGTGAGCTGGGAATCCAAGGGAGGATGCTGTGCTCCATAGACAGGCTGAATGCTGCAGAAGGGGGGAAAAAAACAAATAAGACACTACCAAGAGGTCCCATGAATAATCTCAGCCTAGGTTGGGGTCACACTTCTAACTTAATAGCCTCAGATCCAAACCGCCACATTCAGATGAAGATTTGTTCTTTGCAGCAGCAAAGAGAAGCCTTGTTTGAACTCTGAGGCCCTTTCCAGCCTGAGCTAGGATGTGAGATCAGCTCTTTTCTGCACCGAGTCACTCCAAATCACCACGTGTCTGTCTCCCTGCCGGACACACTCTCATTCTCTTTTCCATCAAGGGGACTTCCAGTTTTGGGAATTCACCCTTCCAAGGCCTTCAAGACAGGGAAGAACAGTGACACTGGGGATCCTCCACAAATGGGGTTTGAACCCCATGCTGGTTCTCAGGACCACAGCCAATGCTACAGCACTGGAATGACTGGCACAGTATGTGTTTTAACTCAGGTCTAAATCCCAGCTTAATCAACGGCTTCCTACGTGGCCTGAAACAAGTCACCATGACTCAGTTCCTTGGCTCCCCATGCTGTGGGGTGGGACTAATGGGAAAGGGAGCCCGAGGGCTTCAGGTACTGCATGAGGAGCATCACCTCAGAGGAGCTACTAGACAAGTGCTTATTGCTGGTTTAATGGACTCTGGATGCAAGACAGGGATCCTGAGCTACCACCTCCATCCTGGAAACCCATCTCAGGGATACAAGTCCTCCCCATTGTCTGGTACACAGCACGGTCCTGCATCCCATGGCAAAGACAAAGGTCCATTCAGAGCTGACACACAAGGAACAAGCTATTCTTGGGTCAATCAAGCTGGCCTGGTTTCTGGGAGCTGCAGATGGTGCCTGGCAGTAAAATAAGCAGAGCCCAGCTGTGTGGGAGAGGGAGGGCAGCCTGGTGCAGCTGGAAAGCACACTGGGAAGCCTTTGATGTTGAGGAGGCAGAAGCGACAGGTCCAGCTGGTAGGGAAGAGATGCAGAGATCCAGGACAGGGGCTGGAAACAACCCCAGGGTAGAGAGATCCTGGTGGGGTAGCCCAGCAAGGAGTGGGCTCACCAATGCAGTGGCTGTCCCTCATAGCTGGAATTGCTGAAAAGGCTCACTGTGTTTACCCACCAATGATTAAGCCTAGGAGAGAGTGTGATGACTGACAAGCATCTAGAATTCAGGACAGCTATCAAGAGGAGGCACCTCCATGGATGGACACAGCAAGCAAATAACCAGGAGTAAGAAGGACAACCTCTCCAGATCAGCATTGCTTCCCAATGACTTGTGGCAGCAACTCCTTGAAAAAGAGGAGCTGGCAGAGCCTGTTCCATACCCAGCACCAAACTCACACTGCCTCAGGACAGCCTCCAGGTTAACACTGTTCCCCTTGCACAGGGACCCACAGGATGCCAATAGGCAACTGCTCTGATTTGTCCACAAAGGCCTGAGCTTCACAAGACTGGTGAATGATCCATGTTAGAGAGAGAGAAGGAGATGTGGCAGCTAGAGCTGGGTGAGGAAACCCTTTCCTGGGGTTCTGAAGCAATCGGCCAATGGGTGGTACAACAGCAGAGGGTCCCACCTCCCAGACAGCTCTTTTTAAAGCCTCAGAACCCAGACATTCCAAAGCAAAGAATCTCAAGCTGATCTAAGCTGATGCTGTGCTCCCAGACTGACTGGACTGCCCTGTTTGGTGTCAGTTTAAGCTCTTTGGGACAGGCTCTTTGTTACCTGAACATTCAGTGTCTGGTACAACGGCTGTGCTATCTGTGTTCTACAGCTCATGAGATCATCACAGGGTCACTGACACCACAACAGAAGGCATATCCACAAAACTTCAGTGTCCCTTTGGGAACAGAACACGTTTATCTCCAGCAAACTGTTTCTCCCCTTTTAAAGCAGCATTTAAATAGCCCCAACCAGACACTGGTGTCCCATCTCTCTAAAGAGCAGGAAATAACACATCCCAGATGACAACCCACTAGGCCATCCCACCAAAGCATCTCCAGGAAAATGCTGGGGAAAGAATTCCCAATGCAAAACCCACAGAACAGCACTGGAAAAAAAAGCCCCCAACATCTACGAGTTCTGCCACCCTAAATCTACAGGGACCAAAAGCATCAAACAAAAGCTACTCCAGCTAAGTGACCAAATGCACAAAGCTTCACAGGAAAGGAAGCTAACACAGTGTCCAGATCAACACAGACCCTTCTTTTGCCAGATTGTCAGGGTAAAGAAAGGAGAGAGCCAAGAATCTGTATGGGAAGGTCTCTCAAAGCTCAGACAAAAAACAAGAAAGGGAGTTTCATTTCCAGGGGCCGTGGACACTGCACGTCCCATCTCCACTCTTGTGGTCCCCTTGCCTGAGACCTGTTGGTAACTGTCCCTGGAAATAACTGGCACACGGGATATTTGGAGGTGGTAACGAGGCTCCAGCACAGCAGGATATTTGCCAAACAGGCAGTTAAGAGAAGAGAACACTTGCCAAAAAGTCCACGATGGAGTGCATTGTCTAGGCAGGACCAGCTGCCTCCCAGACCGGTTCACCTGGTTGAGCTTTCCAAGTCACAGCTCAAAGGTCACCAAATGCAGAAAAGAGATGGTGTGAAAGACCACCCAGCTGAGACTGTCAGGAAAGAGACAGGTGCAACCAGGAAACAAAACAGCCCAGGGAAAGCACAGTGTTTTCCTGCCCCATGAGGAATAGAGAAGAAACACCAACTGCTCCTCGCTCTCCCTTCACTTGCCAGACACGGGTTGTCCAGCCAACCTGAAGGAGTCAACACAGTGACAAAGAGACGAGCAAAAGCACATCAGAAACAGACACTTAACTGGCCTAGCAGGATTTAAAGCCAATTAAGCATTTCAGCCTGTGTGTGTGTACCCCGGGAGGGAAAGGGCAGGGTTCAGATAAGGAAAATGGGAACAAACGTGAGGAGCACCAGACGGGAAGAGCACTTGGGAGAGCCTTCCCAGAGAGGCAGATGCTCTCTGTCCATGGCAGCCTTGCTCCCAAGGCACTCCAGGAAGTGTTTCCTTCATCACCACCAGCCTCTTCTTCCCAAACACCACATTAATCAGACATTTCACTTGTTTCTCCCGTCCCTGAATTTCCTCTTCCAATCCCCAAATGCTACCAAGGGTTACAAACTGCTGCCAAACTGTTCAACCCCTTGCTGCCCCTGTAGAATTTACATCTATTAGAGAATCCTGCAATGGTTTGGGTTGGAAAGGAGCTTAAAGCTCGGCTGATTCCACCCCCTGCCATGGGCAGGGACACCTTCTAACAGCTCTCCCACCTGGCCCTGGACACTTCCAGGGCTGTGGATACCTCTGTAGACATGGATGTGATTTTGGAGTTGCTGCCATCCTCCTCTGAGGGTTGAGATGATGAGCCTGCCTCTCCAGAGCACTGCCCTTCTTCCCCTTGACTGATTCCCTTCCCCATGTGAGCTCCCTGGGTCCCTTCAGTGCCCGAGGAGGCTCCAGGGGCTGGGCTGCATCCCACACCATCCTCCTGCCCTCTGCTCCAGGACCAGGGAACCAGGACACCACAAACAGAGGCACTGAGGCAGGGGAGATGCAAGCAGAGCCCCCTAGTCCTCTGCCTGGAGGTGGACAAGGAATAACATCCCACACACGGAGGGATAAGGGGGCACAGGCGTGGGCAGGGGCTGCCCTTTGGGACAGAGCTGTTGCCACTCCAGGCAACACCTCTATGGACTCCACGAAACGAAGAGCTTTCCTCAGTCCCTTCGGAAAGGCAGATAGTACAGCGCCGGCTCCTAGGCCATTCCTGGTTTATTTATGTATTATTTAAGGCCCTGGTCCCTGGCAGAGGGGCACGCAGGGGTCCCCACACAGCCTGCCTTACCCCACCGAGCAGTTCCGATCACAGCCTCCCCCCTCAGCAGAACTGCCCTGCCCCACAACCTGGGGTGCCCCGGACACCCCCGTGCCCCACGGGGGAATCCACAGCCACGACAGGAGTGCCTGGCCCCCCCAAAGCCAGCGTGGGCGGCCGCCCCTTCCCCCGGCAGCGGGCCGGCCCCAGCGCCCCTTCCCCCGGCCGGGAGGGCGCGGCCCGTGTCCCCTTTTCCCCGGAGCTCACCTGCCCGGCAGTTTAGCGCTCCGCTTCCAAAACTGCCGCCCGCTCTCGGCCGCCATGGCGAAGGGACGGCAGCGACGGGGCCCGGGCGGCCGTCGGAGCGGAGCGGGGCGGCCCCTCAGGGACCCCTCGGCCCCCTCAGGGCCCCCACAGCCCCTCAGGGACCCCTGGGCCCCCTCACGGCCCCTCAGCCCCTTCAGGGCCCCTCAGGGTCCTCTCAGAGCCTCCTCAGCGCCCCCACAGCCCCCTCAGGGTCCCCTGAGGGCCCCTCAGGGCCCTCTCAGAGCCCCCTCAGCACCTTCACGGCCTCCTCAGGGCACCCTCAGCCCGAGCCCCCTCAGCGCCCACTCATCCCCCTCAGGGCCCACTCAGCGCTCCGTCATCCCCTTCAGTGTCCCCTCAGGGCTCACTCAGCCCTCTCAAAGCCCCCACAGCCCCCTCACGGCCTCTTCGGGCCGCCCGCCCGCAGCGCTCGGCGCCGCCATCTTGGTTCGGGGCGGGCAGAGCGCCGCCATTGGCCGCGCCGGGGAGGGCACTGCGTCCCGGCCAATCAGCAGCGGGGAAGATCGCGATGTCAGCGAGGGGGCGGGGCCGGCCTCGCTGGGAGGGTGGGAGATACCATCTGGGCGGGGGATCCGGGGGGAGAGGGGCGATACCACCACGCGGGGCGCGGGGCGCGGGGCGGGTGGAACGCACGTGGTTGTTGGGGGCGTTTCGGCGAAGGTTCATTCAGAAACAGCGGCCGCTTCTGTCCACGCTGGTTTAATTAAAAAAAAAAAAAAACAGTTAAAATTTACTCCCAGGCAGTGGGATATTTCCTACACGGGGCGGGATTGCTCTGCCCGGCGGGCACTGCCCCAGAGAGGCTCGGTTTCTGTGATGTGCCCCAAGGACTTGTCGTGGCACACTCATTTCGTTAGACACAACTGGGAAAAACTCCCTCCTGCCACGGCACAAACCTCGAGCTGGCTCTTGTCCCCTCTCCCCGTTGGAGCCCTGCACTTGTCTTTGCCACAGCTGAGGATGTGACTCCTCTGAGCCCGCGGAGATGAGGTCGGGCTGGCTCAGAGGCTCCTGCTGTCTCCGGGGCTCTCAGGCAGCTGCAAGAAGAAAACCCTGAGATCAGTGAATCCTTCAGCAGGACGTGGGCCAAGCCCAGCAATTCCACTAGTTCCCATCCCTAAATTACACCCAAGTTCTTGGGGCACTGGCTCTGATTGGACTTTGAGGCTGCAAAGAGGAACAAAACACCCCTCCGAGACCTCCCCACTGCTCCTCCTCCTCTGCCAGCTGTGGAGGGACATCCAGCCACCCAGCACCTCGTGCTGCCAGGGTTTACTCTGGCAGAGAACCCCATTCAGAGGTAATTTCAGCTCAGGGGAAGCTCACTCCACTTTGTTATTCAGGTCTGCAGAGTCAGCTGGAGCACAAGTGATGCCTGCTGAGATCATTCCACGCCTCCTGTTAAGCCAGACAAGTTCCCACTTCCAGCAGCAAAGCTGCAGGACTAAGCCACAGCCCAAGATCTGTGGGCTCAGTTTTAGTTCTGGTAAGTCAGGAGGCTGCTCCTGTAGTGACAGCCACACCAAAAAAAGGATTTATCAGTGGCAGGAGCAGCTCAGACACCAGACTGCAATGCCAAGGGGAAGGAACACAAGAACATTGCATGTGTGCAGCTTTTTCACTGCATGCAGAAGCACAACCTCCCCCTTCTCCTCCTCCTCTTCCTTCTCCTCCTCCTCTTCCTTCTCCTCCTCCTTCTCCTTCTCTTTCTCCTCCTTTTCCTTCTCCTTGTCCTCCTTTTCCTTCTTCTCCTTGTCTTCCTTCTCCTTTTTCTTCTTCTCCTCCTCCTCCTTCTCCTGCTCTTTCTCCTCCTCCTCCTTCTCTTTCTTCTCCTCCTTCTCTACTCCTCCTCCTCCTCCTCCTCCTCCTCCTCTTCCTCCTCCTCTCCCCCTCCAGGGCTGTCCCCTGGACTCTGTCCCTGCCATGGTGCTGCTCCAGGCTCTGGGCTCTGCCACCCCAAACCCCACATTCCTTCAGCAGAGGAACCTCTGGTCCTGCCTGTGCCCTCAC
>VXAU01005357.1:1082489-1109682 GCA_013399695.1 Formicarius rufipectus
CCCTGTCCCACCCCACCCCATCTCACCCCATCCCATCTCCAGACCTGTCCCCTCCAATCCCCAGGAGGACAATCCCTCAACCCCCTGTGTGTCACCCCGAGGTGCAGATAAAGGACAGACCCTTTTCCCTCTGGGTCCTGCAGCCCAAATTTCCCCCTCCTTCCACCCTGCAGGTGGCAGGAGGGTCTTTTGCCAGGTGTGAATCTCTATCTAATGCTGTGCAAAAAGAAAGGAACTCCAATTGAAAGGGTAATTTTTCAGATTTAATAGAAATAACCAAAATAGGTTTCAAACAATGCTTTAAACCAAGCTAATACAACTTCTACAGCACATTCCAGAGCACTTAACAAGAGATATTTACAGGCAGATAAAGTATTAAATAACCAAGAAAAGAAAAATTTGGGGGTTTTTTTGTTGCCTTTTTTGTTTTTAATTACACACCAGCAAAACCCACAGGAACAGAACAATTAGAAACAATTTAAAAAAAAGTTAAATATGAGGATTCAGATAATACAATATCACAGAAACAGCACTTGGTTGGTTGAAGAATCATATCAAAAGATGAGCCAAGTTTACTATGTGCAAAACAGGACCAGTTCCAGTACTGGGAGAAAGAAATAATTGAAGAATCAAAGAATGCCATGGATTTAACCCTTCCAGGAGTACATTTACATGGAAAACAAGCTTGGAACAGCACAAATCTGTATAGGATTTATATACATGTGTCATGGTGTTCTGGCCCTAAAAATCCCCCCTTTGCTGCCCCAGGTGTGTCAGGGGAGGTCACTCCACATGGGATCCTGCAGGTCCAGCCCCCAAAATATTTCTGTACCTCTCCTGGTAGAAATTCCCTAAATTCTAAAGGCAGCAGCTTTGATCACTCCACAGGAAAGGCCAACACTGCACTGCAGATATTTTATAGTTCACTTTAGAACAAAGATTCCCAAATTTCCTGCGATTTTGGAAAGCTGATTGAATCCTGATACATTAGAAAGCATAGGAAGGATCCCCATAAGCAAACTGGAAGTAGATGGAAGAGTTTCTGTCCACACACTCAGAGAGGACAGAAGAAATCAGCACACCCAAAGGCACAATCCCTGGGTTCCATCTGAAACATCCCCATGTAAACTGTGGCATATCCATTTTTGTTTTAAAAAAGCACCTCCACTATTTACTCTCACACTTTCTTAAGAAAATAGGGCATTTCCCCCAATTTTTAAAATAAAATGCCACACTTCATTGTCAGTAACTGCTGCACACCCTGGTTTTCAGAGCTAAGCTTGGGGTTATGCATCCAAAGTTCCCTATAAACTCCTTATCCCAAGGGAAGGATTCCTGTCAGGCCGACAAGGCAGCAGACAAAGCACTTTTATTGCTTTTTCCAAGGAAGAGAGTAAGAAAAACAAGGAAAATCCAACACCATAGGCAGAACTTCCAAATCCTGCTGCCACAATGCACAGGTGAGCCAAGAAAGCAGGGGATTAAAACAGGAATTCAGGCTCATCCCAAGGCTTTGTGCTCCAGGGACCTGCAGGAATGTTCAGTAAATCCCTCACAAGAGTGGGACAGTCAAGGGGCAGCACTGGGGATGTCCCAACCTCTCCACACTGAACTCAGCACTTCTGCTTGCAGGAGTTGGGGGAAACATCCTTTTCTTTTTTGGATAAGAACTCTCCCACTTAATTCCAGGGCACATTTGGATCCTGGGCCCATTCAGCTGGTGGAATGAGCACTGACCACCAGGAATTACCAAGGGGCAGCCCACGCTGGGCACTTTGCACTCTGACTTCCAAAGCAAGTTGCCTTTAATTTCTTTGGATTAACTTCAAACTCGGGGGTCATTTACACCAAAATTCGAGGCAGGAGTTTTTCTGAGCGTTCCAAACAAGAGCAGGGTTAACCCAAGGACCAGACTCCCTGGTTGGAGCACTGGGATCACACCAAGGGGCTGCCACTGCCTTTTCCAAGTTTTCCTGAAGTCACCTGTGCTCCAATTCCCCAGGTACAACCACTCCCCCACTGCACTGGCACAGAGAGGATGCTCAGAGGAGCAACGACTCAGCAACACAGAGCCCTGGATTTGCTCCTGAACAAGTTACAGGGAGGAACCAAAACTTCCCTCTCCTGTGCTGGATCAGCCAATGGATCAGCAGAGCTTTTTTACCCTTCCCAGTATTTTTAAAGAGAACTTTGCTGCTTTCAAAACCGTCACTGAGTTGTTGCTTTGAGAATTCCAAAATGAAGGGGGGAGGATTTACACACTTGAAATTCCTTGCACACAGCCAGAATTCCACAAAATCCATGGATATCCACAGTGGGGAGGTGGGTGGAAGGACCAGTTCCAGAGGGGTCAGGGGAGTCTGGGCAGGAGAAGGGCTCAGACCCAGTGAGGCCAAGCTCAGCTTCACTCCTTGTGCACAAGGTGTGCCCAGAGCTGGGCAAGTCTCCTGCCTGGTGGAGGGAGAGAATGGTTGGAGAGGTCACCTCAAAGGAGAGGCTGCCCCAAAAGGTGCCCTGGCGCAGGGCTGGCAGGCAGAGGGGGCTGCTCCTGCATGAGCCTCCCCCTTGCCCACTCTGCTCCCAGGGGATCCCACCGTGCCCCTGCCACGCTCTGGCTCAGCCTGGGGGGCTCTGCAGGATTCAATCCAGGGCTGGTGCCCAGGGAACAGCTCCAAAGGCCAGGCCTGGAGGTCCACACCCCCAGGGAGCTCCAGCACTGGAAAAACAGGGACCCCCAAGTGAAGAGAGTTCACAGAAATCTCATTTTCATGATAATTTTAATAATACTCCTTTTGCAAAATGAAGCTGAGAAACTAGAAATGCATAAATAGGCACAACACAGAGCCATGGAAGGAACCCTTGTCACTACCAGTGTCCTACTCACACATCAGCCTGTCTATGGGCAAAGCTTCTGCTCCTTGTCAAATTAAGATCTTGAAGTGGAATTCCTTTTTTTCCTTTTCCTTTCACATTCAAACTGGTAAGAAGCAAATTTAGACCATCACTGTGTTAATAACTGAGAAACGGAAAAAAAAAAAACCAAGCAGCTGAACTGTAAGATTTGAGTAAAGAAGTGAGTTTGAAGTTACAAATACCTTCAGTCCCCTCGTTCATTGTGAGACAGGGGGGGAGTCCCAATGCACAGACCTGGTTCTTACAAAAAGCCACCAACTCTGCAGTGATTTGCATAAAAAACTGCTGAGAGCATCTCTCAAATTTGATATTGTGCTGAAATATTTCTCTTTACCTCGATGGTAAAGTGTGTACAATGTCACAGGACCTGCTGAGCACCCCAAACCCCCCAGGGATTTACCACAGAATTGTATTTACACCAGTTACAGCAAATTCAGAGTCTGTCAACTCAAGCTCATCTGATCACATGAATTCTTCATCTTCCTGCAGCAAGATGGGTATGAAGGCCAGGAATGACATCTGATATTTCTACTATTGACCTCTGTCAGTAAAAAAAAAAACAAAAACAAAAACCCCAGCTATTCAACCTCTAACTCCTTGTGATGCCCCTGACTGCAGCGGGCTGAAGGCAGTGGCCCAGGGGAAGGCTCTGCAGGGGCTCCTCAGGGAAGTGCTTTGGGAATTGTTCCCTTTCCACTCTTTCACCACAAACCACTCAGAGCCAAAGCCTGGGCTGTGCAAGTGCTTTGTTCAGTGGCTGGACAGGGAACCCAACCTCAGGCTGGTTCCAGTCTTTCTGGACATTCTGCTCACAAGCTGCTTCTGAAGAAAGTTCTGAGAAGTACTCTTAAGAAAAATAAGACAGAACTTCAAAATGAAAGCAATGTTAGAAATAGCATATATTACAAATCTCTTCTTGATAGGAACAATCAATAAGAATACATATTAGCTTAAAAACAGTTCAGCAAATGTTGCTGACCTGCAGGAAATCTCAATTCACTATTTACAAATAAGACAAAGTGAATACAGGAAATTTTACACATTTGGTAGTTAATAGGTTATTGTTTGCCGAGTGGTCTATTAGAAACTGATATTTAGGAAGACTGGAAAAACACCCCAACCTCTTCAGTCTATATTTTAAGTACAGAAAACTAGAGAATGAATACTGGAGAGAACATTCTGCCTCATCAGGGGGATCAGGGACAGATGACAATGCTGAGACTTCTGCCATGAGCTCCATTAAAATGTTCTGGGTACAAGATTTTAATAAATACACCTCATCCTGCTGAAAGAGATTGTTGCCACCAGCTCAGTCTTTCATCTGTCAAAAACTCACATTCCTGCACTTGCCAATTCAGAACACTTTAATGATATTTTTCTTTTTCCTTTTGCTGTACATAAAACAGAGTAAAGAAAGTAAAATGCCAATAACTGGATCGACACAGAAGACCAGGTATTCACAATTCTGCTTCAGTGAGATGATCAAAGCAGTGGCCAACACACACTTGAGTTCACACAGAGAGGGGATTTCAGGAACTCTGCTCACAGTTTGCGCTGCAGGGACTGCAAGACACAGTCACTGGACTGGACCAGTCCTGCACAATGTTCTGCTACACAGTCTCATCTGCACGTGGCACATCTCTTAGCAAATCCGCTCCTCTTCAACATTCCTCCACCTCTATCTGTGAGACCAGGGTGAGTGTGTCCCCTCCATCAGGAAAAGAAAGAATCAAGGAAAAAAAAATACAAACCACCAAAAATTTACAATACAGGTTTTTTTTTTCCCCTTTTGATGCGAATGTTTTTCTGTACAAGTGGTTTTTTTGTAATCTAATACTGTTTAAAAAGCTATCAGCTTCTTCAAGATGGCCACTGTAGGCATGATAATATTCCAGGAACACTTAAATAACAGTTTTTACAATAAATTTCAGGTCCATATCATTAGATTACTTTATATGCACTGGTCTCTCATCTGATTTTAGGCGTTTTCTACGTGGCTGTATAAAATCTTCATCGGAGTCCTCCGTTATTTCACCATCATCCTCTTCCTGCTCAAATTCAGGCAAAGGCTGGAAGGTCCTGTCTGGGTAGATCTCTGAAAGTTTATCTTCAAAGTATAATGCAACTGCCTTCCCTGCCTGTGCTACTTCTGAATCAGCCTGTGGATGAAAGAAGACAGGAATATTCACCTGTTGGAAATGCACAGCCCTTCACCAAGTGTGCGTGGTCTGAAACGCTTACCTTCAAATTAATCTCTTGTGTTTCTGCATAAACTTGAACAACTTTCATCATCTAAAAAGGATACCAGAGTCAAAAAAAATGAAATTATAATCCTTCCTAAAGTTACCAGATTGCATAGGGTTGGATGACTAAAGTCAGCCATAACAACAGCTCCGTTTGTTATGGGCTGAGCTCTTTAGTTCCCAAACTCAGGTTTAAAACAGTCTCAGGTGGCAAATAAACCTTCAACAGAACACACAACTTTGGCACAAATAACTGGCTCCCAGTCAGGCTCCACTCATGACTGCTTTCTCCAGGCTCAGTTTTAGTGGCCTGGGCATTGTTGTGGCCAAGCCTGACTCTGGAGAGAAGTGCTCCAGGACTCTGCTTTGCAGGGGTCTCACCCCACTGGCATTTCTGTCTGTCCAAAGGATTTGGCTCAGAGGCCCTGGACATGCTGCCTCCAGGAGAGCTCAGGCTGACTCAACTTCTGCCAGAAGCCAGACAAGTTGAAACACTTTTTTTTTTTTTTTTTTTTTTTTTAAAAAAAAAGAAAATAAAAAGAAAAAATAACCACATCCCTCAGTCCTTCCTCCCTTGTTTCACTCTGGTCCCTCAGAGCTGCAGCTTGATTTACCCTACAGCAGATGCTTCATTAATTCCCTTGATTGAGAAGTTCACATAATTGCAACTTCCTCCCCAGTGCTGCTGAGCCTCCACCTAATGCAGAGACACAAAAGCATCAGGGCTGTCAAAGTCCCAAATGCTTGTGAGCATCCACAGCATCACCCTTGATTTTTTTACCAGGGAGGTTTTAATTGGAGCTTGGTGCAGTTCCCTTCATTTACTTCTGCACAGAACCAGAAGTGCAGCCCAAACACAGCAAATTCAGGTTACATTTTGCAGAGGAATATTGGCATGTTTTGCAATTGTAAGGTCAGAATAAAGCCACTCCCTGTGATGCCTTTTGTCCTCCTTGCTCTAAGGCATCTCAGCAATTAGGAACCCTCTGAGTTCCTACCCTGTCTCACCACAGTATCACCATTTTTTCTCATATTCAGATTATTTTTGCCATTGCTCCACGAGCAGAAACACTCAGGTCATTTACTCCCCCAAGTCACATTTCACATGTAAGGCGGAAACATTTCATTGCCAGGTGGGATCATTGCAAAATTAGTAAAAAATACAACTCTATACCCAAGTTATCCACTGAAAACTGATTTCTGTGAGAGCCCAACCACCCAAGAGATAAAGCAGCAATGCCAATCCAGGCAATAACAGCCTCAAAGCTTTGTCTATGTGAGATCCCACCACCAGAATGTTCTTCACAAAGGCCCTTCTCAGTAGAGGAAGCTTCTCAATAGAACCTTCCACGTTTAGTGAGTGCCAAACAATCATCTCTCCAGCTTGAAGCAGTTTCAAGGACTTTTTCTTTTTTTTTTACCACCCTTACTAAGCACTTCACACAGCAACCAGGTCACTCTGCTCCTCAGTCAGAGATCCCCAGCAGGGACAGCATTTTAAGGTTCCCCCTGTTAAATCCTGAGCTCCCAACTGACCAAAACCCGACGCGTTCTGTGACTGCCTCGGGTCGGGTTGGCTTTGAAACGTCTCCTTCAGCACCTGCTCCAAAAGCAGAAGTCACAGACTGGGAGCAGAGCCTGGAGCTGGAGGAGCTGCAGAAGCATGCTGAGATAAATCTGAGGCTAAAGGAAAGCTCAGCTCAGATTGGAAGTTAACATACTTCATTAAACCGGTCACAGTTCTGGAAGATCAACCGCACGTCTGCCACAAAGTCCTCGGGACTCTGGTAGTGCTGGGAGTGCTTCTTCTGCAGTTTCTTTTTCACTGTGGATAAATCCATTGGCTTCTTGATAATTTTGTAGTAGTTTGGTATCTGGGAAAGACAAACACTGTTACTGGAATCACCACAATGCTCAAAGGAGTAGAATTTCTTCACTTGAGGTGTTGGTCAGTTGATCTCATCACATACTTTATGCACCTTCAGCAAAGGAGAACAATTTCCTTTCCTCAAACTGCTTCAAAGGGCTTGAAGGGACAGGACAAGGGGGAAAGGCTTCCCACTGCCAGGGGTTAGGTGGGATACTGGGAAGGAATCCTGCCCTGGGAGGGTGGGCAGGCCCTGGCACAGGTTGGGCAGAGCAGCTGTGGCTGCCCCATCCCTGGAAGTGTCCAAGGCCAGGGTGGACAGGGCTTGGAGCAATTTGGAAGAGGTGGAACTGGATGATCTTTAAGGTCTCTTCTAATCCAAACTATTCCACGATTCTGTGTCTATCACAGCACAGAAAGGCATAGCATTATAGTTACTTCTTTTACAGGTAAAGATTCAAAGCAGTTTCTTTTCTCTTTCATCCAAAAGTTTGTCCAAAAAGAAAAGAAAAAAAGCTCTCCTAGAGCATTTTGAATTTCATGGGTATCCTGAGACATCCTCTTCCAATTCAATAACTGCTAACTGAAAATATTTTAAATATCTGTTTTTGAGACTGGGAGTGCAGTACCTGCACAGAGAAGCTGCAGAATCAGCTTCTTTCAGTATCACAATACACTGGATGACTGCCAGAACTTTTAGCTTGATCGAGGGAGACATGCTTCTAGTGAAGCAGTCAGTTCCTGCCCAAATTCAGCTCTGGGCTGCCAGAGATGCTGGATCAGAAATAAATCACACAGAGATTTTTCAGGAGACTCACCGAGGCAGGGACTGGCTCTTGAAATTCAATGCTCAGCTCGTGGCAATACAGGTAAAGCAGAAGTCGTTCACATTTCTTAGGGAGAGAGAAACAGCTTCAGATTAACACTTAATTACCCTTAGCAAAGAAATTCCCACCCATTTTAAATAGGTTTGTACTTTAACAGCTCAGTATTAGAAAATTTCAATGCAGCCCCACAGGTTTAATTAGAAAAGGTGCAGGTTTTGGGGGGGCAGAGTGGAGAGGCAGAACATCACCTTAAATGTTTAAATGTTCACAAATCTCCTCTTGCCCTCCTTCCTAAACAAAGTCTGGGGCTGAGGTCAGACCTGGACAGGGCACATGCCACTGTACTGCAAATTAAAACCACCAACCAGCACCACTTTTACTCCCTTGAACAATCACAACCACAGGTGACAAGAAAGGACTGAGCTGCAGACTTTTATTTTTCCAACAAGACAAAATTAAACAATGTGAAAGGAAAGCCAGAAGTTTCTGTAACTCCCTGATGAAATATTTTCTTTGCTTTACTTGTAATTCCTTGGCAGGAATTTGATAATAATTTTACCACTTTACACACAGGTTGATGATAAAGATAAAATTAATTCTGTCAAGGCCATTACACCTTCCCCAAAAATGCACCTGCAGCATGGATTTAACACACCAAACTTCTACAACTATTTTATGAAAGTTACATCCCTGCTAAATGCAAAGGATTTCTAATTAAGGACACATTAAATGGTGCATTTAAGTGGAGAATGTGATTATACAACATTTTAGCTGCTAAGTGACTGCAGGCCCAATGCAGAGGAGCACTCCCATGGTCACCAGCACCTGGAGACGTGGCCACAGCATCACTATAATCATTTCAGGTTGTTCTGCAAAAGCCACATCGACATTTAATTTGCTGCAGCCACAGCAAAACCATCTCCAGACAGCAGGGGAGAGCTACTGTGAGAAAGCACTTTTTCCTAGAAGCAGCTTCCTGCAGATTTTGAGACCTACCCTCTGGTCCACAGGACTCAGCCCTTGTGCTGTTTTCCCCTTCTTGCTGTGCTGTGAATTGTCACAATCATATTCAACTTCGGGTTTGCTCAGATCTCTGCAGAACGTGCAGATCCACTCCCCACTGAGGAGAAAAACACAATTATATTCCAGGTATCCAGGGGCAAATTCCCACCAGTGATGACTACAAAGATGTTTTAATTCACTCTTACAGTTTCCCATCCTACTGCAGTCGACACTTGGATATCTAAAGCTCAGGAATAACCTTAATATTTCTGCTATCCAAGGCCATTTTCCACTCCCCCAGTGGTATTTTAGAATTCCCCAGTTTCCCATCCTACTGCATTCAAGACTTGGATATCCAAACTTCAGGAATCACCTTAATAATTCTGCTATCCAAGGCCATTTTCCCATCCTCACATCCCTCCCCCATCGATATTTGAACACTTCACACCACCCTTCTCACCTTGCCCTAAAACCCCCCTCCACACCCCCCCATCCACATCCTGAGACACCATGTGTTTCCCACACATGTTGAGGGGGAGGGGAAGGGGCAGCCTGTGTTTATTTTACTTAGGGCTTAGGATGCTTATTTTGTTTACTTATGCTCATTTTATGTTATTTTCCTAGGACTTATGATGATGCTTATTTTCTATGCTTTTATACTTATCATAGAATTTGCTTAGTAGTTGAAATTCACTGCAGCAAAACTCACACAGTGTCCTTGAAAGGGCCATACCAAGAGGCCTAAAGCTTCTTGGACCAATTAAAACAGTCAGGATACCCATTGATAAATCAGAAAACATGTCAAAAGAACAAGATAAGTCCAATTAGACCAGTTACAGTTGCCAACAAGACTGGTTTGGACCAGTTTTGAGCAAAAGGTAGAAAGTTCACAGGAGGAAGTTCACCTTTACTTCATCCCTAAAGACCACACGAGACCCCCTACCCTGAATTCCCAGGAGGAACTGCACACAGGGCGGGGAAAATGGAAATCAGTTCCTGGGACTCATTATAATAACCCCACCTTC
The DNA here is from genome assembly GCA_013399695.1 of Formicarius rufipectus. Lineage (NCBI taxonomy): Eukaryota > Metazoa > Chordata > Aves > Passeriformes > Formicariidae > Formicarius > Formicarius rufipectus. The sequence goes on from VXAU01005357.1 coordinate 1,092,367, forward strand.
TCCAAGGAAATAATGCTTATGCATAAAAGAAAAATGATTATTTATCACTTACTTGCATATAAACCCTTTGTTAACTCAACCAGGGGCACATGCGTTTGGAGGGTGATCCCCCTGCGCCCGGGCCTGGAATAAATGTCCCTCTCTAGAACCTCACTGGATTAGAGGGGTTTTTTATTCCGCAAAACACACAACCACTGCCCAGTCCCCACAGCTCAGACAAGGCCTTTGGAAAAGTTCCTTCTCCTCCACGGAGCCACCTCGGGTGGCACCGGATAAGACCCATCCCCGCCGTGCCGGCGGCGCAGCTCTTACCTGGGGAAGCTGAGCAGTGTGGGGACGTGGCAGGTGAGGTGGAACACCTTGGGGCACTTCTCGCAGCACAGCAGGTCCCCCCCGTTCTGGCACACGGCACACCAGTCCTCGTTGGGGTCGTCCTCCTTGTTGGTGCCCTCTCCCGTGGCACGCGCCGAGCGATGCCCGAGGCCGCGCGCCGGCGATTTGCCGTTCACCAGCGAGCCGTGCCCCGACTGTCGGCAGCTCCCGCTCACGTCGCCCGGCTCGGTCTTCACGTGGTTTTCCAGGCTTCCCAAAGCTTCCAGCTCACTTTCCAGGTGCAGGGTGGTGGAGAGGGGGGGTGTCAGGCTGCTCTCGGGGCTGCTGAGCTGGAGGGAAAGGCAGAGAGTGGGTTTTTACAAAGGGCATCTCGCTCCGTGTGTTGGAATTCCAAAGATGGCACCGTCGGAAGGTGCCACGGCCACACCCCAAAACACATGGAAAATCCTCAGGAAGGGCTGAGCTGCACACAGGATTGAAAACTACTTTTTCACATGTTGTCCTGGTTATGGTGGGCAGGATCAGTCTGTCACTGAGGGGGTGTGGATTCTAAACTCTCTGAGTCATTCTTCTCATGATCTGCTCACCATGGACCACTGGCAGCAGCTGCCCAGGGCACACCCCACCCCTCAGGGCACAGGGGGGGGTTTGGGAACTTCTGTGGGATAAGGAAGTGTTCCTGCCTTCACACCCACCTGAGGGGTCATGTCTGCTCAGGGGCCAGCAGGGATGCCAAAAATATGCCAGGATTGACCTCACAGAGTAAATCACTCCTTGGGAAACTCCCCACCCTGGGGGAGGGACTGGACAATCCCACCTGAGCCCAAGCAGAGATAAGCTTGGGGTTTTGGGACTGGGATCTCTGGTCAGATCCAGAAGAGGAGCAGAGCCTCAACAGGACTGGGACTGCCACCATCATTGTCACCTGCAGGTTTCTTCCTTTCTCCTTACTCTGAACTCAGGAGACCCACGTGATGCTCAGCACAGGGGTTGGTGAGCTCCATCCTGCTCGTGCCCCACTGTGCTGGGCTGCACATCTGTTTGTGCAGCACAAATGAATTTTCCTTCTGTCTCAGTGTATTTTGGGATCTTTTATTACATTGTTCTTCTGACTTGCAATCCCATTCTGAGTTGGATTCATTTCTCCTGCTGGTTTAACTCTAAACCAGCACACATGTCCTTCTCACAAGAACACACTCATTTCTCCTGACTGACAACATGATAAAGACACTTTCAAGCCAAACACACATTGAAAACTAAACTTTCATTGTTATTAGGAAAAATACTGCAATCCACCACCCTGCTCCCAGTACACAATCCCAACAGATCATGCACAGCTGGGAAACACCCTCCTGCATGAACATTTTATTTATGCTCTGACATGAGAACTTTTGAGTGACTGGAAGATCTCTGCATGTCATTTCACATGGGTGAATATCCAGGAATTACTAAGTAGGTGGTTCACAGCTTTTATTAATTAGGGACTAAAAGCAGCAAAACCACAAGGCTGGGGGGCATTTAATTTTAACAGCTCACATGCCAGCCTACCCTGTGCCTGGTAGAGCACTGCCAGGGACAAAACACCTCTCAGAATTAACCTTAAAACTGCCTTTTTTTTTTTTTTAATTTCCAAATTGTTGAACATGCTGCAGGAAAACCACATCACACTGTTGCATAAACTAACTTTACCATGCAAGCACTCCTCCTGCCATCCTCTGTCTTCTCCTGTTTCACTGTTCCTGAGAAGCTGCAGATCTCTTCCTCTATGCCTGGCTCTTGCTTTACTTTCACTTGGTCAGCCTTGAAGTTCATACCAGTTTTCTCAGCTGTTCTGCCCGAGGAGCCACAGCTAGAAAGACATCATAAATACAGGAAAAAAATAGATAAGAAGAAAATAAACAAGAGGAAGGATCATAAGTAAGAGGGAAAATCATCAGGGCAAAAAAATTTAGGCAACTGTTTCACAAATGAAAAGGCAAGGAATGGTAGAATATTAAACAGTTCCAGTTTGCAACGGCAGAGAATCAATGAAGGGAAAAAATAAAAAAATATAAATCTTCATGTAAGCATTCTTACATTATTGAGTCATAGCAAAGCTCTACTAACCCAGTGCTAATTCTATTTTTGAATCCTTCCTGGCCCATTTTTCAGCCTGGTAGTGTTAGTGTGACACACTCACCTCCCTCTGCTCCCTGTGCTGGAGGTACTGGGTGGCCTCACAGGAGTGTGGGAGTTGGATAAACCTGTAAAGGAGCAGCACAGGAGTTGACTTGGTACAAATTTACATTGTGCAGTGCCATAACCAGTGTTGAGTAACACCAGAAATGCTGCTGGAATATTCTAATTTAATGGATCGCCTAAGTCAGCTGTTTGATAAATAAAGACAACACACAGTGGTTAAGAGACCCAGTAATTATTGCACCTAATCCAAACAGCACTAAAGCCATCAGCCCATCATGCCCTCAAATTTTATGCACCAATTTCCACCAATTAAGTCAAATCAGCAGCCTCTGCATGGTTTGCAAGGAACACAGTAAGTCCCCCCCTGCTGCACCCACCCATTGACAGCACGGGCTTGGAGAGAAGACAAAGAAAAATAAGTATGAAATCCCAGAAGGGTTTGGGTTGGAAGGGACATCAAAGCCCATCCAATCCCACTGCAGGGACACCTTCCACCAGCCCAGGTGGCTCCAAGCCCCATCCAACCTGGCCTTGGACACTTCCAGGGCTGGGGCAGCCACAGCTTCCCTGCCCACCCTCCCAGGAAGCATTTCTTCCTAATGACTGAAATCATCTTCTGACTAACAGAAAAGGACATTTTCAGTATTTAAACAACTGAGCATTAGGTATTGGTGACTGCCTTTGTTCACATCCATAACAAAAGCTCCTCCATTAACTGGCTGCACTCAGAGTGACCCTGAGTTTATTTCTGTAATTCCACAATCTTACTGCCCAAACCCCAGAATGGTCCAGCCAGTCACACTCTGGGGACAAGAACTTGAACTGTGTCCTCTGATGGACACACTGTGGTAGCCCAGGACAAAAACAATGTCTCTCCATGTAACTGGACTGCTTCATCCCTGGGCTAGCAGCTTGTTATCATGAGGACACTTCTGAAGGAGGGTGAAATTTAAATTTCTGGGAGAATCTATTTCTGAGCAAAATAAATTTTAAACAAGGCATCACTTCCCTTTAGGCAGGAAATGGTAGGCAATTATTTTTAACTCAAATATCAGAAATACTCATCCCATTTACCTGATGACCCTGGAGACAGAGCTGAAGGTCCTGGGGAGGGATTCATGGTACTTGTGGGCTGTGGGGGGAGGTGGCTGCCTGTAATGTATCTACTCAGCAGGTTATCTAAACTATTTGAACCAGCATCTTCAAACTAAGAAGGAAAAACAAAAATCTGAATCAGAGAGGTCTCATTCAAGTTCCATAACAGTTCCACATCTCTAAATTGTGGTCTGTACCTTCACTGGAATTGTTCACTCCCCCTTCAAGGATTCATGACAGCAGCATTTTTATCAGTTTTACACAGAAATCAGGCTTTCAAATCAGAAATTTAAAGGAAGATCTTTCAAGAGCTCTTAAATCAGAATTCTCAGGCTGCACTTAGTCCAGGGCAGTCCAAGAGTTCTGGTTCCCAGATGAGCAGTGTCAGTCATACCCATGGTGTCAGTCAGGAACACGTTGCAAGAGTCAGTCCACAATTAAGACATTAAGGGAAACCACAAACTTGTTTTTCCTTAATGTGATGGGAAATCTCCCTCCCATTCATTTTTCCCCACAGATTTTAGTACCTGTTAAGTCCAAGAAAACAGGGACCCTGTTGCTGTAACTGCAAGACAGCAACACTGCAAATGATGTGTTTGAAACACACTGTATTCAGGTTTTAATGACTGTGCAAGCAGCTTGAAGGACTAACAGCTTCCCATCCTCTGAATCCAACTAAAATCCACACACCTATTACGTGAACAGGTATAAAAGAGCATTTTAACAGAACTCTGCATTTTCAGTGCACCTGGAAGCTGCATGTCATGTTTGGATTATCCCCCTAATAACTCTGACTTGGTGCCTCCTGAACTTCAGAGCTGCACAGCTGAGTCAGACACAGCCTCTGCCACCTGGCCTTTGTTCTCAGGATCCAGCAAAGTCCCAGCACTGCAGACAACTCACACTCAGAAATGTCATTCTTTTCTTCCTATGATTCTCACATGAGCAAATCACCTGCAGCCTCCTGAGAGAGCTCAGTGCACAACCCCTGAGTGTGACACCACAGATGAAGAGTTAGAGCTGCTGTTGGTATTGCAGCACAGCACCTGCCCGGGTGGAATTTAGGATTTGCTTCCGGTCTAATGACCAAATCTCCTGTGCTTTATATGGGCATTTCAATGTAAATATCCTCTTCTCAAGATGAAGCCTCCCCTCCCTGGCCTCCCAATCACTCCTGCAGAAAACTCATTACTTCTATTTTCTTTGCCTCCACATGGACATAAATTGTTCTTTTGGCCTCACCAAACTCCAAAATTTACCTGAGCTCATGTGCCCTCTCTGTGGGGCAGTTGGACACTTTCCCTTTGTGCTTCCTGCACCTGTTACCCTCAGGAACATCACAGAGACGCTCCAGGCAACTTTAACCCTAAATAACTCACCACTCAGGGCACTTAAAATACATAAATATTCAACTGTGGCAGTGGTACCTTCCTTACCTATTAACCATTCCAGTGGTACCTTCCTTAACTATTCCAGTGGCACCTTCCCTAACTATTCAGCTATTCCAATGGTATTTTCCTTAACTATTCAACTATTCCAGCAACATCTTCCCATAGGATGCCTTTGTGGAAGGAAGTGAACATAGTACTGGGGGATCAATTTTCCTCCAGGACACACATTAAATACTGATTAATCTCAAGGTTAAGAGGTGGAGCAGGCCAGCCCTTATGGAGACAAGAGCTGCACACCCAAGTGAAGGGCTGGAGATTTTAATTTCTATTTACAAATCCCATTTTCAATGACAACTTCATCATTCCACAGACACGTGCTGGCACCCAAATTACCAAAACTACCCTCAAAGGGAAGCAGATCGTTCCAGTCTGGTGCCTGCTGGCCCCTCACTGACCTGGATAGGTGGGATATCTGGCAGGGAAGGCAGGTTCTCCGGGTTTGTCACGGACGGGATGAGCTCGATGGCAGAGACGGACGGGCTGGTGGGGCCCCTGTTGGCACTGGCCATGCTGGCCGTGGTGGGGCTTGTGGGGTTGATGGTGGTGTTGTGCACAGAGACCACTGGGAAAGGCCCTGCATGGCCAGGGTTGGAGTGCTGAGGGAGAGAGCAGAGAGCAGGGTTGGGTCACACACAGTGCGGGGACGTGGAGCCCAACCCGAAGGGGGCAAAGGCACAACCCCACATCTCTGAGCATCACCTGACAGCACTGACTGCAAAGCCACTGCTGGTTCTCCTCACTTGGAAAGAAAGGAAAAACCACTTTGCGTGGCTGGGTATTTAAATATACAGCACACCTTCCACCACAATATTTTCATAAGTTTTTTAAAGCAATACCATACTGCAGAGACAACTTTAGAGTTCATGTGTCTCTCTACAAACTTTAAGCAAAAAGGAACTCTTGCAAGTAATTTAAACTCACTTTAGATTTTTTGGTCACATTAACATTCATTATCAGTAATTTTTGCTCTTAATGGTATGCAAAGCTCTGCCTCACGCTTCAGGTTTGAATTTAAAAAAATCACTTTAGAATTCAGCTTAATTAAACCCCCTCAACTACATCACTTTGAACCTCTCTATTCCTCAGAATTCTCTAAGAAGCCCACAAGCTGAATGTCACTGAAAAGCACACAAGGAACTGTTTTTCTTCCAAGGATTAAACTGCAATACAAACATTACAGTTCACCTTAAAGGTTCCAGCAAAAAAAAATACAACAAAAAACCAAACAACCCATCACAGTATAGTACAAAAAGTCACAGTACAATATGCAAGATGGCAAAGCATATAAATGTGTGTAGCTGTGAGTTACAGGGTGACAGATAAACACATTTACAGCTGCAGGTACCATCTACTGGCATGACAGTCTGGCACAAATGAAGGGTGTACACAGCATATACTTGTCTTTGAAGGTGAGGTTGCATCATGGAGTACTGAGGTCCATTGTGGCGTGGGATCCCTGGAATACGAGCAGCATTCTGAGCCATTCTCATCTGATGTGCTTGGAAAGCCCCACAGTTCATGTTACCCCTCTGCATGGTCTGCATGCTGATCAACCTGGGAGGCTGCAAGGGTTTGTGTTTTTTAAAAGTTTTGCTTTCAACATGGAGAAAAGAAGCCAATCTCTCTCCCACAGTAGCAGGATTTACCACTAACACAACATCAAGCAAAGCCAAGAGCCATCACATTAAAGGACGTCAAATTTCCAAAGATCTCAGTTTATAAACTGCTTCCCACGTTTACATTTGACAGGGCAGTTTGGTGAAATAACAACATCCAAGAGCCTTACCTGCTGCTGGAGGGCTTGCTGGCTGCTCTGCCTGGGCACTGATGCAGATGGCTGGGCCATCCTCATCTGCTGCAGCTGCTGGTGTTTCTGGGCATAAACTTGTTGCTGCATGTGCTGCAGTCGAAGCTGTGCAAGGTTGATCTGTCCTGGAGCTTTGCTGACGTGGTTTGTTCCTGGAGGGGTTTGCCCAACCACTACGTTAGGAGTGTAACTAGGGGCTGGTTTATTTTCAATGACAAGGTTACCTAAACAAAGCCCAAAAAAAAGAACAACAAAAAAGTGAACAGTTAAATCACCGTCACCCAAAGGTTGATAAATGCAGAATATTCAGATGTTTCTCATGTGGTTTCCTCTGCAGTAGTTAAAAAGCAATTTAAGTTGGAAATTTCCTTTTTAAGTCTCCATAACCATATGTGAGAGAAGTAAAAACAGACTTCAAGAAGAAACTGCAAAATTAAAAACACTGTTTGTGAGGAAAGAGGGAAAGAACTGGACCTGCATAGTCTGAAAGCCAAGACAGTCAGAGGTGACTTCTCTGTGTTCACAACAGATGGACAACAGGAGAAATAAAATAGAAAATAAACATGCTGAGCATAAAGCTTCTATACCTAAGGAAGCAATGCCTGGGAAGAGATATTTGGGGGACAGTGGAGTTGTCCCACCACTGAGGAACTAAGAACAGGTTGTACAAACAAGCCCTGCCTTGTTAACTGTGATGGACCACGTTACCTCTCTAAAGGAAAAAGGCAAAAATATTATTTTTGCCTGTTACCAGGTACTTGTTGGAATCTCCATGTCCCTTTATATAGGGATGGAGTTTCCTTTCTGCTTCTTTGCCTGTCTGCCCCAGGGAATAAACCTCCTTGAGTGAAGACAGAAACAGCACAACCTGGACAGTGGACTTATAGCACAAAGCAATTACACCAAAGCTGGTACTTTTGTCAGATTTTCTGTAAGATATTTATCCAGCAGAGTGGTTCCCAGGCAGGTGCTGCCAGGTCTCACTGTGCCCTCCCCTCTCTAGCTCACCTTGCTCTTCTCTCATTCAAACACCTGCACTTTCCAAAGTCTAACTAATACACTTGAATACACTGGAACTGGCACAGGTTGGGCAGAGCAGCTGTGCCTGCCCCAGCCCTGGAAGTGTCCAAGGCCAGGCTGGACGGGGCTTGGAGCACCCTGGGCTAGTGGAAGGTGTCCCTGCCTATGGCAGGGAGTGGGATGAGATGAGTTTTAATGTCCCTTCCAACCCAAACTAATCCTAGAACCATTCCCACTGGTTCCCAAAACCCTTGGGGACAGCTTTGCTACTAGAGCAGATAAAGAGGATGAATTATGTCGAGTTTCCTTCTCCCGCATTAAGGGATGTACTGCACTCCAACTCACCCGTGCTGGATGAACCCACCCAACTCCACTGAGTTTGTCAAGTAACACAGACCAAAGAAGCACCATCTGCTCACCCAAGTTGACCACGTTCTTGGCCCAGAAGGTGGGGTCACAGTGGAAGCGGATCGCCCCGTTCGCCGCCGGGACGGGGTCGCAGCGTGCCTTGAGGATGTGCCGCAGCTGGAACGTGATCTGGAGGGGAGCAAAGCAGAGCTGGGCATGGGGAGTGCACAGTGAGGATGCTCAGAGTGGGTACTACCCAGAGATGTTATGGAATGTGATCTGGAGGGGAGCAGAATCAGAGCCTGGGCTTGGGGAATGCACAGTGAGGGTGCCCAGAGATGTTATGGAATGTGATCTGGAGAGCAGCAAAATCAGAGCCTGGGTATGGGGAGTGCACAGGGAGGATGCTCAGAGTGGGCACTGCCCAGAGACTCTGCATGTGGAGCACCAGCAAGGGTGGTTCATAGCCTGGCAAGTTCTCAGTTCACCAGGAGAATCATCCAGTGTCCAACTCATGTTTTACTCTGAGGATTACAGAGCACAGGTTACACAATAACACTGCTGCAATGACTCAAGTGAAACACTGAGGTGTCTTTACAAAGCTTGACCTCATTCCTTCTCCAGTAATACTCCTAAATCCTTAATTTACAAATGAAATTGGGAAATCTATCCCGTCATTACAGAAGGCGAGTTTCAGTTTATGGAATGAAGCATGACCAACTCATTGTCTCTTCCTTGGGTGCAATCCGGTGAAGCTGCAACAACTCAGACATCCTTCTGCCTAATCCTTCTGTGAACTGCACAGCCACACCAGGAGCTGGCTGAGGGCACTTGGGCTGCTCAGCCTGGAGGAGCCTGAGGTCAGACCTCAGTGGGCTCTGCAGCTTCCTCAGGAGTGGCAGCACCAACCTCTGCTCTGTGTGAGCAGGGACAGCTCCCAGGGAAGGGCTGGAGTTGTGCCAGGGCAGGGTCAGGTGGGATCTCAGGAAAAGGTTCTTCCCCCACAGGGTGGTGGGCACTGACCAGGCTCCCCAGAGCAGTGGGCACGGCCTCAAGGCTGCCAGAGCTCCTGGAGGGTTTGGAGAACACTCTGAGAGACAAGGTGGGATTGCTGGGGTGTCTGTGCAGGGCCAGGAGTTGGACTGGTTGGTCCTGTGGGTCCCTTCCAGCCCGGGCTCTTCAGGGTTCAAGGCAGAGGGCGCACTCACCAGCCGTTTGCTGTAGAGCAGCGCGGTGCTGCTGCCACTCGCAATCGCCCAATTAGTGAAGTTCATCACGTGCTTCACTTGCCGGGACAGACCAATGATGTCATTTTGTTGTTGGATTAACTTCATCTGTCTCTCCTTTGTTACATTCTACAAAGAAACAACAACCTTTATTACAAAGGGGGTTTCATGTTCAGGACGAAAACGCCAACTGCTGTCACAGCTCTTGGAGCAAAAGGAAACTGTCCCAAGCAGAGCAGCTTTTCCTAATGCTCAGAGTGGCAGAACCATCAGTAATTCCCTATTATTCCATCCCACCTCTCTTCCCAGAGGTATCAAAGTGCAGGGATGTCTGTGGGCTCAGAGAAGAGTCTCTGCTTTACCCCAGAAAACCGTCAACAACTAAAACAACACCAGTTTCTTCCTCGTGCTGCCAAGGCACAGCAGCACAATGAAGAACTGGGGGAGCAATTTTCTACCTTGTAACAAACACCAGGTAATCAAGAAAGGCTAAAATTCATGTAATTTTAAATAATTTCTTTTACTCATGATCAAATAATTTTTTCTTCCAGGAATATTCCATTTCCTAGCCACATAACTGTTCCTTAACCAGGAAAAAATCTATTGTAATTCACTTGCTCTTAAATTTTTCAGTCCCATCACGGCAGACTGCCCCTATGCAGTGAACTGACTTCTTGGGATGGATTCCCTCTCTTCAGACAAAGAAAGTAGTAATAAGTTAAATTTTCATGAATTTTCAGAGAAGTCAGAATATAATTATTATTCAAGATGTGCTCTCTGGAAAGGATGTTTCAAGTCACGGCCTCCTTTATTATTCCAATCTATAGAACTTTAAAAACCAGCACGACACCTTCATGTGCAAACACAGAAGACTTGTGCCTGTTCTTCATGAACCTCCAAAAGCTGCTGCAGGAAAAGACCAGATTACACACCCCTCAGAGTTCCAACACAACACAGACACAGGGCAAAGAATATGAAATGGAGATTTTCAGATGCTCCTTTACAATGAGCCTAATTCTGAATATGAGGCACAGCCAAGGAAGTGAAGGAGCCACAGGCTCCAGTGGAAGGAGTAACCAGAGATTTAACTCCACCACACTACTCAGAGGCAGTATTAGCATTACAACACCTGCAGTCACAGCAAACAAAGTGTTTTCAGACACTGTGGGTTCTTAGGAAGGGACTGGAAAGTCAACACAATTGTTTTCCTCTCCACTGTACCTCAAGGTGCTGCAAGAGGGACTTGCCCTTTTTATTGATTTCGTTGATGAGGGTGAATATTGCCACTTTGATCTCCTGTTCCACTCGTTTGTTCGTTTCATTCACTTCTTTTATCCTAAAAGAAAGGGAGAAATGTATTGTCAGACCTTACAGAGCACCACCAAATAGAAATTCACAAGTTGTTTTACTTCCAATAACATGAAACAGTCCTTGTGGTTTGTTTTTCCTCTTTACACACACAGAGAAACACCAGCCATGATCACATGTGCCTCTCTGTACACACACATATTTATCTCCATATCATGTGTCTCTCACTAAGAAGATTCATTTGTGATCTAAACTTTCAAGATTTACATACCAGTAAGCAATGCACTATAAGGATAAAAATGTTTCATTAATTATTTGCCTGACATTATTCTACATTCTTCTCCTGTGCTTCACTACAACTGCCTGTCAGTTTTTCACACCTTTTCATCATTTCCATCACTGTTATTTTTCCTCAGTTTCCTCAGTTCCGCAGCTTCTACAGACTCAAGCAAATCATCTTGAGCACTGTCCACAGAATTTGAAACACAGCAAATTCTGGCTTTATTTGACCCTATGCTGCCTTAACCTAATGCCAACGTCACACTGCAACCCACCTGTAGGAGTCAGGGCACACCAGCTTGTCATGAGCCTCTGCAAAGACTTAAACTGTCCTTTTCTAAAGGTATTTGCCAACTGCTGCACTTGGGATGTCCTTCAGGCTGGTATGACCATGAGAGCAACACCCACTGCCAGACAACCTCCACACCAAGGTCAAATGCCCTTTCAAGCACCTTGGCCACACGTGGTTTTCCATGACAACACAACCTGGTCTACTCCAAAAAACACTCAACCAACTCTTCATTAAGTCCATGCCATGCCCCTTGGCTCTGACACCCAACAGTCACTGCAGCAGGCACAGCAGCTCCTCCAACACTTCTCTGCTTCACAAGGGCAACTTCAGACCAGCTGCCAACACTGCCAACCAGACTGCAATGCTTTCTTCTTTCATTGCCCCAAGTGCCTGTGATAATGGAATGCCAACAGAGCCATGGAATGGCAAGTCAGAGGAAAGTGGTGTCTCACCCGCACCAACCCTCTGGCTCAGCAGAAAATCCTGATCTTTACCCAACCATATGCTGTGGAAATTCCCTGGATTTTCACTCAGGTCAGAAACCCCTGAGAAAACCCCCCCATGTTACAGTGAGTTAGTCACACATGCATCACCCATCCCTGCCCTTGGATTCTCACCAGAGAATGGTTTGTGACACTTCTTGAGCTTTCAGTTTCAGTATTTCCTATGTAACTGGGTTCTGGCTCTTCAAGACTGTAAAAATTCTACACTCCACAACTGTGGTGCCTTTTGGGTCCCTTCAAAGACTTCCATGCCCAATGAGGACATGAACATTTCCATTTCCATTGCTTCCATCTTCACACATTTGCCTCTGCCATGTGATGTGTTCTCCTTCCTTTACACTCTGTACTTTTTTTTAATGTCTATGGAACCACAAGGAGTTAAACATTTGCATCAGAACTTCTCCTTCTACCTGTGGTGCACGTCCTTCTCCCCTTGTACTTTCCACCTCCAGATGATGTGTCATTTTGCAAATGACTTGAAAGTTGCAGAGGGCTCATAAAAGCCCCCAAGAAGCACCGTGGAATTCCCTGAGCTGCAGCAGCCCCACGTCACCAGGGTGGGGGAAGAGCCAGCAAAGGTCACGTGCTCTGTCTCTCTTCTCAGCATTTAAGGTGACGTTGAATTTAAGCTACCCCAGAAATCTTCAGTTCAGCTGCCTAAAAAACCCCCACCAAAAACAACCACAATTTCCTATTCAAACTCAAACCAAGTTTTTGTTACCCAGTTAACAGAGATGTTCACATGAAACAACAATATTTCAACCTTTCCGTCACCCAGGCCTGAATGAAACAGAAACCACAACATGGGTTCCCTTGCCCTTTTTGCTCCTTTCTTTCCTTCCCCCTCCTCAAAGTGTTAGAAATGTGTCCCATCTTTGATTTTACTCCAAGTTGCCACACAAGACATAACCTTTGGCATTTTATCTTGTAGCAACTTCCAACAGTCTTGCAGAGGAAAAGAATATTATGAAAAGTAATTAAGTCCAATACAATTAAAAGTAGAGAATTAACTCAAAGGTGTCACTCCAATCCCACCCTTCACCCTGCTGTGATACAGTAAAAAGGCCATGTAATAGTTAATCATTTTGGGGAACTTACCTATTCTGAACTTGGGCAGCTGCAAAATTTACATAGTTCTTCTTCTCAAGAAGTTTGGCCAACAGGTTCTCAATTGCACCCTTCTGGTTCTGGAAAGCTTCTTCCAGAAACTGGTACCTTTGGAGCACACAGGAGAAGACCCCAATCACCCAGGAGCAAGGGGCTGAAGCACAGGGGTCCAAATTGGGGTGTAAAACCATAAAATTTCCATCAAATATGACAAAACACTCAGAAAAATCAGACTCTGATATGCCAATCAGTCTGAGAAATGTTTAAGTGCTGGAAAAAATCCTTTTCTAGTGTCCAGAAGACTGAACCTCTGTGGGAAACATCAATTCCAACCACAACCCACTGCATTATTTCCCAGGATAGCAAACTATGGAACAGCAGCTCAGGGAGATCTCAGGAACATCAGAGTGTGATGAGGAAAATGCACTGGGAGCTTAAACACACATTAAAGGAACACAATAAAGGATTCTCTTCTTTTCTGGAAGAGCACAGGGAAGAAGAACCAGATCCATCTGTTAATCCAGCAGCAACAGGCATAAAACAGACGCAAAGAGACCAATCAGAACAAGTCAGTGAACAGAAAACCACCCTTTGTGACAAGGGTGCCTTCCAGAGTATTTCTGACTGACCCTTTGCAAGTATAGAGCAGGAATATTGGAGGTTCTTAATATTTTAATAATACTAATTACAAAAGTAAAAGTTCTCCACGGGCTGCTGGAGCAGTTTGAGAATAATCATTGCTCTGGGAAAAACAACACTAAATTCAGTGTTGCAGCTCTACAGAGTCACCTGGAGCCTGGCTAGAAAAAGCAGGGGTTGGTCAACACATATTCATCTCCAGATTCTCTGTTATGACACTGAAAAATACTTGTCCAGACATTCAAACAACCACAGGACAGAGCTCCTCAAGAGTAGGAAGTTCTAAAGTGTCTTAAGAAGCTCCAACTTTTCCTGGCAGCTAAGAGTCAGATTCAGGATTTCTTTTTATGGGAAACGAAGCAACAACTTCCAACCACCTAAAACGAAACCATTTCCCCCCTCTGGACCAGATGAATACATCAAACTGTGAGGAACAACTTTCCTTTACAAAATTCCCCTAAGAGTGTTGCCCAATAAAACATGCCCTTTCAGAAACAAAAATCACCTCCCCCATGAGTCACTGCAGCACTTTTGCTTCTGTCCAGCACCACGTGCTTGGGGCTGTAGGAACTTCCACTCAAGTCCTCAACAGGGACAGCTCTGGGGAAGTTCACACCTTCATCCCACCAAACCTCCTCAGCCCCTGTTGTGTTGAATCTGCTCTTAAGAGACCTGGCAAAGCTCAACCCACTGCTGAGGTTTTCAGGACTCCACACAGGCCCAGCTTTGCAGGGGATGGTTTCAGTCCAACAAAGAGGGAATGCAAAAGGATTGAGGACACAGCTGGTTCCATCCTCTGGGCCAGCAGGGGGTGGGAATGGAGGAAGGGAATGTCTGTACCTGTGCTCTTTGTGCTCCAGCAACTGACAGTCCCTGCAGGTCAGCCTGTCACAGGTTTCACAGAAGAGTTTCAGCTGCTCTTGTTTGTGGACAGGGCAGAAAACAGGACGCTGACCAGACGCTCCCACAGCCTCTGCTTGTGAAAAACAAACCATTTGTGTGTTTTAAAATAAAATCTGGGCGATCTGAAGAGTGAAAGAACCGAATGCCGAGCTCAGTAACAACCCAGGAACTTCCAAAGGCAACTCCAGACCTGTTCTCACTCCAAAGGTGCTGGGAGTACATAAGGTTGGACTCAATGATCTTTGAGGTCTTTTCCAACTTTCCTGAGTCCATGATTTACAGTGCCAGAGGTTTATGGCTGTTTCCATTTATTCCAGGAGAAGAAGGAATTCCCCTGCCAGGCACCCAAAGGACACTGGCCCTGTAGGGATGCACAGCTGGACACAAACATCAGGTGTGCAGGTGTTCAAGGATTTAATGCCACCCAATTCCAGCTGTGGATCAAACTCTCAGATCTTTAAACATCCAGAGGTTTTCTAAGTTATCTCCTCAAAACTTTCACACACCTTGTCAAGTCAAACACAACTAAGAGGTAAGTGCAAAGCAAACACAGGGTGTGTTAAGAGTTACTCAAACCCCACTTAAATTTTCCCCTTGAGCAAATATCTGTGGCAAAAAATAGTTCTTGAGTTTGCTAAAAAAGTGCTGCACGGCCTTCTAAAGACATTTGGAGTTCAGCAAAGAGGAAATCAGAGGTTTAACACATCAATGTCTTCCTCAGCCTCTGAAGCTGTTGTATCATGCAAATTACTGCAAATAAAGAGAGCTGATGAATCTGCAGTTGACAGTCATTAGGAGAAATTTAAAGTCTCCAGGACACATCCTTGAGTTTAAGAAAGATTAATGACCAGCCCTTCCCTACAGTCATGAGATATAAAATTTGTGACAGAAAGTTTATTTTATTGGAACAGTTATTTTACAGCACCTTCCCAGTGAGGTTATCAAAGGGAAAGCTGAGCTGTAATATCACCTTGACAGTCACAATTTAGCATTCCTTGGAAAAACATCAGTAATTCTTTGTCAGGCCCTGTAATTTGATTTAATTTAAAGGTTTCTCATCCATTGAGCTTAACCCATCTGAACTTAAAAGGGTAATATTTCTTACTGGAAATATTCATTATGACATACAGAGAAACCTCTCCAAAAATGAAGTTTATTTGCCAGAGCAAAGGAAGGAAGATCCCTGTCTAAGAGAGCCAAGCTCAACAGCAACATTTTAAATTGTTAATAGGATTTTGAGGGCAGCTGACAGAAAAACGCAGTGTTTGCTGCTTTGAAAGGAGACACGAAAACAACCAGGAAGATCTTAATTCATTTTATATGGAGAGAGAGTAAAGTGTCAGGATCTCTCTTCCTCAGCATGACCCTTCCTCTCACACATCCAGATTGTGGAGAACTGACAGGCCTTCAAATCACAACTTTTAGCCCATTTACAGATCAAACTTTCTAAGCTAAAATCCAGATACCCCAGACCTGTTTTGAGAACATTTTCTGTGTTTCCTCAATAGGCTACAAACTAAATAATCAAACAAGAGTTTGAGGATTACCTTCTAATAAAGCTGCACATCTGGACAAATCCTACACACACTTCACACACTAAATTTTGGGAGCTAAAAGAGAGATTAAACCTAAAATAAACTCTAATTCTACATTTACTCAGCACTGTCAATACAAGAGTATCATTCTGAATATCACTATAAGCTTATCTGCATCAGCTTCTCTACTGGGAGAACTATAATTGCTCCTCACAACAGAACACAGCCAAACCTATAAATCTGATTTCCTTGCCAATGGATAAGATTATCAATATCCCAGTGCTCTCCAGATTCCACCCCCCTCCATTCAGTTACTTGCTCTAAACAGAGGGATTAGTAAAAATGGCTCTAAATCCCGCCCAAAGGCTGCACTCTCTGGCTTCTTCTGTCCTCCAGGTATTTGTCACACTGGCCACGAAACTGTGCCAAGAATGAACCAATAACTCAGCCCAAAAACCCAATTTTTACTCTATTTTTTAGACCTTTTACTCAACTTTGCCCAAACCCTCGGGGAAAAAACCCAGTACTGGCTGCTCCCTAAGCCACCCTCCCTCTCCCTGTGCACAGGGGCTCTTCCTGCAGGCAGGCCAAGCCACCCACCTGAAGACACATCCTCCTTTTTCCTGATCATGTGGTCTTTAGTGAACTTGACCCTCTGATGAGCTTCTATGCAGGTCTTGCAGAGCCACTCCCCACACTCCACGCAGAAGCCGACGGCGCTGGCGTTGTCCTCGCAGCTCGTGCACACCTGGAGGGCACACAGAGTTACCTCCCTGGGGGGCACCCATGGGGAGAGAGGGGGGATTTGGGGGCCATGGAGGGTCCATACCTGCTCTGACTTCTCATCAGAGCTGCTGGGGGTCTCCGAGGTGTCCTTCACAAAGTAGTTGTCCACCAGGTCTATCTGCCGGCACTCCTGGCGGCAGATGGGGCAGCGGATGACGCCGACTGCAACAGAGGGAGGGGGCAAAGCTGGGACACTGAGCAGCACCCCAGGGCTGGCACACCAAGCACCAATCCAGAGTTGGGACACTGAGCAGCACCCCAGGGCTGGCACACCGAGCACCAACCCACTGCTGGCACACTGAGCAGTACCCCAGGGCTGGCACACTCAGCATCACCCCAGGGCACCAGAGCTGGCACACTCAGCACCAACCCAGAGCACCAGAGCTGGCACACTCAGCACCACCCCTGGGCTGGCATACTCAGTACCAACCCAGGGCTGGCACACTCAGCACTACCCCAGAGCTGGCACACTCAGTACCAACCCAGGGCTGGCACACTCAGCA
>VXAU01005357.1:1130831-1157490 GCA_013399695.1 Formicarius rufipectus
CGCTCTCCCAGTGCTGTCCCAGCCCCGGCCCCGCCCCCCCGTCTCGACCACGCCCCTTTCCAGCGAAGCCCCGCCCCTCCCCCGCCAGGAACGGAGACACGGGATGGGTTTGGATCCACGAGCTGGTTATTGATCTGCCGGCCGGATATCGATCCTTGGCAGGAGGGTTAAGGGAGCGCGCACACACACGCATAGACACACAGACATATACACACACTCACAGACACACTGACACTCTCACTCTCACACACACAGCCCCAGGCAGGCTCCAGTGCCTCCCCTGTTCCGGCCCCGCCGCTGTCCCGCAGCAGCGCCCGGTCACTTCTTCTGCAGAAATTTCATTTTACTGCCTGTAGGGGAAAAAATAAAGCTTGAGGAGATTCATGAGAGGGCAGAGAGAGAGGCTCTGGCACAGGTTGCCCAGAGAAGCTGTTGCTGCCCCAACCCTGGGAGTGTCCAAGGGGGGCTTGGAGCACCCTGGGCTCGTGGAAGGTGCCCCTGCACATAGCAGGGGGTGGAATGGAACGAGCTTTAAAGTCTCTTCCAACCCAAATCATTCCATGATTCCATGAGCTGGAGTCACTCCAGGAGCATCTGGCTGAAGAACTGGAGGTGGAAAGACACGTGGCCACCTCTGCTACAGACACAACTTCTGCCCCCCGGGTGTGTCCTCAGCCAGGATCTAAGTTAAGGATCAGTCCTGGAGAGCTCCCAGAGCAGCCCCTCCCACAAACTTTTTAAAGCTTTTACAAAAGCTGGAAGAATAAAAGAAAAATCTTGCAAACTGGAAGGGGCAAATGGAAACAAAGGAACAAAAGTTCAACTGGTCCTGCTCTCTCTTGCATACAATTATTTGGTAAATAACTAAATTTAATTTAAAAAAAAATTCCACAAAAATCAAAGGTGTCTCATTACCAAGACTGCGAAGGATTTTATTCACTCCTGTTCGTTCCGTCTCTGGAATACTCTCCAAATACTCCAAGGCACGGACCTCAAAGAGGCCTAAAGAGAAAAAAAATATTAAAAATTTAAAATCACTCCCCTACACGAGCAACTTCACCTTTGTGCATGTGGCATCTTCTGTGATTAACAAGGTTATGAAGGGAAATCCTGCATGTGGTGTCTGTGAGCTGCGGGATTGAGCCCAGAGAGGAGAGATGCAAACCCCCTTTGCTTTATAAGGTGAACTTTGCTGAGTAATTAGGAGGACCTTTCCCTCTGAAGAGAAAAAACTGAGCCAAGTGGTCTGAGCTGCAGGTGATGGGCTGCCCAGGGCACTCCAAAGGCAATGAGACCTTTGTGTCTCAGCACTTTTAGTCAGGGAGTAATCTTCATCTGTATTCCTTTTGCAGTCAAAGAGTGCAATGGGGACCACTGGGAGGGGACTGGGAGAACCAGGAATGGTGTGGGGAGTGAACAAATGGTACTGGGAGTGCTGGGAACGTTTGTGTAGCTGTGTAGTGCCCTGGCTGCCCCATCAGCTGCACCTGAGACTCAGAGGCTCCAGAGGCTGCCAATCCCTTTCAGGGGTTGTGTCTCATTCAGTTCAGCTCCCTGCCAAAAACAGCTGTGAGCTGGTCAGCTGGTCAGCTCTTCCCCCCCCTCCCCAAAAGGGAAAAAAGTAACAAAAAGGAAAATGTAGTAAAGGAAAAAAAAAATATTTATAGATATTTAATGTATATACAACTAAACACTGTACATATAATACAAGGATTCCAAACAATCCCAAACACCCCCAAAAGGGAAAAAGGGGAAAAGGACCAAAAAGGGTAAAACCAAAACAATTCCACACAATCAANTGGTGTCTGTGAGCTGCGGGATTGAGCCCAGAGAGGAGAGATGCAAACCCCCTTTGCTTTATAAGGTGAACTTTGCTGAGTAATTAGGAGGACCTTTCCCTCTGAAGAGAAAAAACTGAGCCAAGTGGTCTGAGCTGCAGGTGATGGGCTGCCCAGGGCACTCCAAAGGCAATGAGACCTTTGTGTCTCAGCACTTTTAGTCAGGGAGTAATCTTCATCTGTATTCCTTTTGCAGTCAAAGAGTGCAATGGGGACCACTGGGAGGGGACTGGGAGAACCAGGAATGGTGTGGGGAGTGAACAAATGGTACTGGGAGTGCTGGGAACGTTTGTGTAGCTGTGTAGTGCCCTGGCTGCCCCATCAGCTGCACCTGAGACTCAGAGGCTCCAGAGGCTGCCAATCCCTTTCAGGGGTTGTGTCTCATTCAGTTCAGCTCCCTGCCAAAAACAGCTGTGAGCTGGTCAGCTGGTCAGCTCTTCCCCCCCCTCCCCAAAAGGGAAAAAAGTAACAAAAAGGAAAATGTAGTAAAGGAAAAAAAAAATATTTATAGATATTTAATGTATATACAACTAAACACTGTACATATAATACAAGGATTCCAAACAATCCCAAACACCCCCAAAAGGGAAAAAGGGGAAAAGGACCAAAAAGGGTAAAACCAAAACAATTCCACACAATCAAATCTCAGGAATTAATTCAGTAGAACAACTAACACAGTAAGATCTCACCAACTTTCCTTAGGAGAAGTGAGTGCCTTTCCCTCCTCTGCCATCACAGACAACAGCCCTCAGTGAGTCCTTAACTCATAGAGATAAGCCAGACCTAAGCATCAAGAGCTGCCATCTCTGTGCCCACACAACAAGGGAGAGAAAAGAGCAAGAGGAACCTCCCTCTTGTCTTTTATACACCTGATTACATACGGGAATGATATGGAATACTTCCTTAGTTTTGCCCCCAGTTTCTAGGGAAGGCCTCCAGACAAACCACTACAGGGGTCCAGGTCACCCCTAAAAATCCTAATCTCTCTCCAAGCCCCCCCATCACCCACAGGGCTCTGAAGTGCCAAACGCCTCCCAAGAGTCAGAGCCACATGGCACTGCCCCTCGAGGGTGGGTCTGTAGAAGGAGGGAGTCATGGGTTTCTGTGGCTGGATTTTAGTAGAAGCAGGGGGCTTCCAGGATGGCCTGGAGGTTTGGGTGAACACCAGGTGAAAACCCCCACACCCATCCAAACCTCCAGGCCCACCCCTTTTCCCAGAGGGAAAGGAAAGGAGAAGAGGCAAAAAAACAGCTGAGAGAGAATGGCAAAGCAAACTCAGACCGGCTAAATACTTAAATTTGTTACTAACAAGATGAGAACTGAAACTAAAAATAAAACTAAAAAGTAAGAAATAAATCAGTCTTAAGAACACCTTTCTGCTCCCACTCCTCCCTTTTTCCAGCAGTTCCAGGGAGCAGGAAATGGGGGTTTGCAGTTGTTGGTGCTGCCATTGCTCTTGTCCTGGGGGTCACCCCATGGGCTGCAGGGGGGGCACAACTTTGAGTCCTTCCCCCCCTGCTCCTGTGGGGTCCCTCCTTCTCCTCCTCCTGCTCCCACCTTGGTCTCCATGTTGTTATCCCATAGCTGGAATTTTCAACTGCGCAACACTCCTAATTCTTATATATGTTATCCCAGAGCTGTCACTGTGATTCTTAATTGGCTTGACTTTGGCCACCAGCAGGAGGTCCCTCCTGGCCCTGGCTGTCCTTGGCTCCACAGGACAGGGGGAGCTTCTGGCAGCTTCTAACAGAAACCATCCTGGAAGCCCCTTTCTTCTACTAAAATCCAGCTACACAAACCCATGACAGTGGGCAAGGGGTGAAAACAGCCACAGAGGGACACGAAACCCACCTGTGACCACGTTCCTGCTGAGCTCCCGCTCCTGGACGAAGCCCGCGAACATCTGCGTCTCCATGAAGAGCCGCAGGAAGCGGCGCACGCCGCGCGAGCCGTGCGAGCTGCGGAAGGGCTCCCGCTGGAAGAGCCGCTCGCCCGTCTCAGTCACCTCCACGTGCAGGGAATAGTGACCCACGACCTCCACGAAGAACTGCACGAAGGCCTCGGACACCAGCGAGTCCAGAGCGGGGGCACCTGCCGAGAGAGAGGTCCTGTCCCTAAGCCTCACCCTTCCAAAGACGGAGCGGCTTTTTTAGCGGCCTCGGGGGGGTATTTTTTGGGGTGGTTGGCAGAGATTGTGGAGTTCCAGCTGGTTCTTTGGTGTCAAAGAGGTCTAAGATTCAGTTGCCCACGTGCTGCAGTTCAGGGTGGATATTAGAAATAAATTATTTACAGAGAGAGTGACCAGGCATTGAGATGGGCTGCCCAGAGAGGGGGTGGATTCACCATCCCTGGAGGGTTTGAAACTGAGATTGGACAGGACACTCAGTGCCATGATCTGGTAAAGGGACTGGAGTTGGACCAAGGGTTGGACTCGATGATCGTGGAGGTCTTTTCCAACCCAACTGATTCTATGGTTCTAAATTCTAAAGCTTTTCCAGGACTTAAAACAGCCAGAATTTTGTCGGGTGTCCAATTAACTGTCAGCTCATAACCAGTTGATTTTAATTCTCTTAAACAACTAAGCCAACTACAAAACCCAAACCCACTGGAAAACCAACTTTGTTACTGCTCCTGTGTATGGAAATACGTAATTTGACAATGCCATTCAATGCTTTTTAAAGCTGTCACATTTCCTTAAGTGATGGATTATGTATAAATGAGTTCAGCTTTGAAAATAATCTGTCAGAGTACCTTCTAAATACAGAAACTCCCCATGTTCTCTGTTTGGGAAAAAAACACTTCTCTGACACTTCAGAAAAAAACAAATAAAACTCAAAGCACAGGAACTGATGCCCTTGGTCCAAGGGAAATTACAGCTCTGCCCACACTGATTGTGAAGAGGGGAACCAGTGTCAGCACACCAAACCTCTCACACATTCACAAGGAAGATGTTCTCACTGAGATTCACAGAGAAACTGCTAAAATATCATTTCTGAATGTTTATTTTGCTTATTTTCATACTAACTCCACAGCAGCAGCAGAGATCTGTTAATGGAGAAACACTTTACCATAGGAAATTTTCCACAGAAGTACCTGGGGTGTCACTCTGCCCATGTGACAGGATTTCATTTCGTTCTTCCAAGACCTGTACAAGTGCAGCCTGGAGTTTACGAGGCAGGATCTCATCCTCATCTGATACCTACACACAAAAATTGGCCAAGGAAGGATTTTTGTGTTACACCTCTCACCAGCAGAACCAGGGAACAGATCAGAAACATACACAACATGCCTCAAGCAGCCAGAGGGGAGTTACTCTGGGATACACCTTGGTGGAGACAATACATCTGTCTTGTAGCCACAGAAATGAAAATCATTCAACTCAGCACCCTCCAAATATATTCTTTGAGAGTCACACACACAGCTGGCCAAGACAGAACATGTGCTACAGCCACAACACAGACTCAGGATTATCTCACCAGTGATAAAACACACACCAACAAAAACCAAGTCTGTTGAAAAAACATGACAAGTCTCACCCCCCAAAACTTGGGGTTTTAAAAAAACCCCAATCCTTGAATACCTTTCTCCAGTTGCAGGCTGCAATAAAAAACAGGATAGTGAGGCAAAGGAGAAGCAAATATCCTCCTGAACCAGTAACAAATACCCCAGTGTGTTTATGGGTCCTTGTCTGGTGAGGCAGAAGGTGAAGCTCAGCAAAGAACCACAAGTGCACTGTATTAATTTCTTCTCTAGACTATCACTCCTGGGAAAAACAACAGCCCAAAGCAACAAACACACCCCAGCCAGATGAGAGAGGAGGTGCTACACAGAACAAGTACAGCTAGAAGGAGGAGAATCATCTTGACCCCTTTCACAGAACAAACCAAGTATCTGTTTTTCAATTCAGCTCAGACAAGCAGCATCTTTGGCTTTGCAGAGCCCTCCACCTCAATCTTACAACCAGGATTTGTAAGCTTGTTCCCTTCCCTGTTGGTCTAAAAGGATTACAAGATATATCTTCAGCCACTGGAGTCTACATATGAGCACCAGCTTTTCCCAATTCCTTGTTTTTATTTTCCTTCATTGAGGCCTTTTTCTGGCATGAGTGACTCGTACTGCTACTTCACTCACCTCTTGCAAGAATTTGTCAGCACAAAGATCAACAATGAGAACCTGAGAAAAGATGCAGAAAACACACTGACTCATAACCAGGTATTTTGCTGTAGATTCAAAAAACACACCCACATTCTTTAAATTTGGTTTTTCTTTGAAGTCCTGTCACACACAACACACAAGTTTGACATGACTGCAGCCTGTCTCTAAGAACAGTGAAAATTCCTGTCTCTAAGAACATTGAATATCATTTATCTTTGATAACACTGCAACACCCTGACCTGTGCCTGGCAAATTCACCAACTACATCAGGAAATATTAAGGTAGAACCCAGAGATTACCCCAGAGGGGTCAACCTCATCCCATTGAAACTGTCCCTCACCCTTCTCACCTCTTCTATGGGCAGGTCCTGGAGCTGGGGTAGGGAGCAGGAGAGAATGCCAATTAGGAACGGGGTCGGAGAGCACACGATATCAATCATAGAGGCTGGTAGGACTGGGATGTAGGTGTGCTGCCAGGTGAAGGGGTAAAGAGTTGCAACTGCAGCGTGGCCACACTTAGACAGAGTGCTGGAAAGGTGAGAGAGGCACAGGGTGGGTTGTCAGGGTCTCCTCAGGTCTCAGCTACAGCCACAGGTTAGAAATGCTCCAGGAAAGTGCCACTCGTGTACACACAGTCAGTTTGCAGCAGCAGAAGCTCCAGGCACTCCCTTTTAAAGGCAGTTCTGGGGAGCTTAAACAGCACCAACTCAGACTAAGGAGGTAAAGCAAACACATTTCCTCCTGTGTGAACAGCAGACTCCAAATTGGAAGCACGCATGGGTGCTGTGGCAAGTGCAAAAGGGCTTCAAGTGGAGCTAATTAAAAAAAGTTCGACAAGCTTGCACATGGAAGGGGCCCAAAGGCAGGAGAAATAATGGTACCCAGTAACAGTATCCCTCAGCACTCAGAAGTAATTTATTACCTCAAGTTGTCAGCCACAAAGATGACCCTCCTTTCCAGCAGGAGAGAGGCAAAGACCCCAATGGTGTGGGAGACACTGAGGCACTGAAAGAGGCACTGGAAGTCGACGTGCTCGAGCCGAGAGTCCAAGGGGCGACAGAGCTCCATCACCTGGGGGGTCAGAGGGCCACAGAGTGCTGGGGGAGCCCAGGGCTGCTGCCCCCTCAGCCTGGGCAAGAGGAGCCTGAGGGCACAGCTCTTGGGCTCTGCAGCTTCCTCAGGAGGGGCAACTCCCACCTCTGCTGTGTGAGCAGGGGCAGCTCCTAGGGAAGGGCTGGAGCTGTGCCAGGGCGGGGTGAGGTTGGATCTCAGGGAAAAGTTCTTCCCCCAAGAGGGTGGTGGGCACTGAACGGGCTCCCCAGGGCAGTGGGCACGGCCTCAAGGCTGCCAGAGCTCCAGGAGGGTTTGGACAATGCTCTCATGCACAGCGTGGGATTGTTGGGGTGTCTGTGCAGGGCCAGGAGTTGGACTGGATGGTCTTGTGGGTGCCTTCCAGCTCAGGATATTCTATGATCCTAAGTGGAACCCCATGGCCCAGGCAGTTGGTGCAGCACAGAGGACTCCCCAGCAGCTCTTCCTTAAAGAACAGGGAATCCCTTCCATAGTAGCTGATTCCACAGAGAGGCAGTTTCTGCAACAACCTCCCTTCCGACTTCAGGGCATCGTCCTCAGCCTCATTATTTACAGGCAGCAGCACTGCAGGGCCCTCAGCAAAGAGCCTCTGTGCCCCAGAGACCCCACCAACACAGGGAAGCCCATCCTGATCCCTGTTACCTCATCTCCTGCTCCTGGCAGGAAACTCCTGACTGTGATGGTGCGTCCTGGGGCAGGAAAAGGAGCCTCCATCACACTGCGCATGAAGGGGTGCACGAGGGCTGGGGACATCTCTCTCCTCTTCTCCACCTCATCCAAAATCTGCAAGCAAACACATGGGGCACTGCTGCTGGTGAGCCAGAGGAGGTGAGAGCCTATCTGGGCCATGGGGAAGCTCTTCCCCCTCGCTTGGGACTTCTGTGAAAGCCCTTTTCAAATGTGTGGACAGCCAAACAGGAGCAGCTTCCTGGGAGCACAACTCTCTGTTCTCCAGTCTCCTGCTACTGGAAGGAAATGTCTTCTATGCAGCAATCACATTCTTATTATTTAGAGAAGAGGAGCAACACCCGCCAAGAAACCTTCCTGGGGCACTGCTGTAGCAACTCTCTGCTCCAACAATCAGAATCAGTTTTCAGCAAAGTCCACCCCTGTGTTCTTCTGCCCCTGCAGCAGCTTCCCCCAGTCTTCACCTCCTTGTCTCCCCTCCTCGTGGTGCTGCAAGAAACAAGCTGAGACTCACATCCCTCCAAAACTGATTTTCCCAGTCATGGAAGAGGATAAAGGGGCACCCTGAGCAGTACCAGGTATTAGAAGCAGCAGTTGCTGAAGGACCTGTGTATTGGCTCACAAGTCTCTGCCCCAGTAGCATTTTATGCTCCCCCTCAAAGCAGCAAGAAACTCCCCCTCTTGTGGGATGAGTTGCAATCACTAAGCAATCCTAGGCCTGACAGAAGCACCCAGATAGCCCCCGGAGGCTGCAGGCTGGCAGAGGCTCAGGGAAGGGGCTGTCCCAGCTCACCTTGGAGAAGAGGTTGAAGCAGCCCAGGCGGCTCACGATGCAGTAAACCTCGGGCAGGCGCTTCCCTTTGCCTTCTGGCTGAAAGGCAAAAGCAACAGCTCTGCTGAGAACAGGGGGGCAATGCACAGCCCACACTGTAGCTGGCCTGCACAGTTCCTTCTGCTGTGGTCCCCCCTACACTTAGGACTTAATTGATTCCTGAGGAATGCCCAGTTCTGGGAGCTGTGGGGGTTTTTTGGCCCCATTTCCCTGTTTCTGGGCATCATCACGACATCATGCATTTCAAAGGGCTGGTGACCTCCCCAGCAGCACAGGCTGCATGACCCACATGGGAAACCAGCCCTGGCTGAAGGCCTGCAGCTGGCAGGGCCTGCACAGGGCCTTCTGTGCTCTCCAGCCCACACACACCCCCTTACCAGGAGCTTCTTGCAGTAGCCAAACCAGCGGCTGCCGTCCTCACCCGTCAGCACGAAGGAGAAGGTTTCACTGGGGAGCCAAAGGACAGCCAGGGTTAAACCCATCACACAGCTCAGAGGGGACACTGACAGAGCACACAGAGTAAAGCCATTCTCCTCCTGGTCATGCTGAAGATCCCTGGCTGTGGGTAGCAAGGACTTCAGGCTCTGTTGAGGGTAAAAACCTGCAGCCTGTGGGCTCTCATTGAGCTGTTCCAGCTCTCCTTCCCAGCTGCTTCTCCATTCAGCCAGGGAGCAGCAGAAGCACTTCCAACCCCCGCAGCTGGTTGTGGACAGATGTCACAAACGACTGTGCTTGGGCAGAAGCAGAACTCTGAGCCCACCTCATCTTTTCCCCTGCTCAGCCTGCAGTTCCTCTGGCACACACCAAAGCTTTGCGGCATGGCCCGTTTCAGGCACGCAAATTCAAAACCAAATCTTTACCTTTCAAGGTCTGATGCAGGGAACCAGTCTTTGGGGTCTGGAAAGCAGAATTTGGGAATGACCTTTAGCCTTTCTTCAGTATCCTTGGACTGTCTGAAGGGATGTTCAGGCTGGAGGGGTAACACATGCATTTGAAGTCACTGGAGTTGGTGCACAGCTGCAGCATTTAAAACAACAGAGAAACCATCTTCCTGACACTTCCAAATGCTGACCCATCAGACAGCCAATGCACAGGTACAGGAGAATATAATTCTGACTGTAACAGATTCCCAGTTCCCTCTTGCATTTTTCCTGCTGATTGGACCATTGTAAAATGACCCAGCTGGTTTTGGTAAAAATGGAGGAAGAATTTACAAGCACTCAAGTTTATTGGGGAATGAGGCCAGAACTGACCCCTCAAATGGTGTGTGGGTCAGCCTGGCTTGGTTCTATCCCCAGGAGATCTGAAAACACTAATAGGAACAGGAATGTGTTCAGCCTGTGATGTGCAGATCACTCACAACTCGAGTGTGAAAACTGTGGCTCTGAATCACACATTCCAGCTCCACCACGTGTGGGATCAAATCAAAGCCCTCAAAGACTACAGGACAACTTTCCATGCTTAAAACTGTCCAGAAAGGGCAAAAGGAAGGTGCTCAAACAAGACAGATCACATGTTAGCAGGGAATGCTCCTGAGAAGTGGAAAGTTTATTACATGAAGCTGGTTTTAGACACTCAGCACGTCCAGGCTATTTCAGTGTCCCAAGCTGTGACAGCAGGAAGAAGTGTTAGGAAAACAGAGCAGCATTTTCACAGAGTAACAGTTGTACAAAAGCTTTGATGTCCTTGGGCACACAGCCCAAAGAAGAGGGTGACAGCAGATCACTTGAAAGCAAGGCTAATATTAGAAGGGAAGCAAATCTGTGATCAGAACACCTCCATAATTACTTGGCAGCCTTTCCTGCAAAATCCCAACACGACAGACTGTCCCATCACAAGTCACTCAACCAAGCACTTTAATTTGGGCAGAAAATAAATATATACTGAGAAAATAATGTGTTGTGCCAGTGCCTTTATAAAAGGCAGTAAAGAGCCAGATGGCAGAGCTGGGTTGTCTGCTGGGGCAGCAGGAGGGGAACCCTGCAGTGCCCTTCCCAAAGGCAAGGGGCAGACTGAGAGGCTGCAGCTAAACCTGCTGCACTCCTTTCTTCCTCCTAACACCTTAAAGTTTGCACTTTCAGCAGACATTATTTATGAAAATTCTGGTTTAACCACTAAATTAACCCTGTGCACCATTTCTGGCTGCAATTCCTTACTCATTTTGTGAATGCAAAGTGTTGATACTCTGGAATTATTTACACACAAATCCTTTAGGCAGCTGCAAGTGGGACACTGTGGGTCCTGCTGGGGTGCCACATAAACCCCCTCAAGGAATCTGACATCTCCTCTATTCAATCAGACTCCTTAATAACCTCTGGCTTTCCCCTGAAAGCACAGCTAGAATTGCCAGCTCTGTTCTGGTTCCTGTGGAAGGCTGTGACAGCTGAATATTCATTTCAATCTGGAACCACAGAAGCATCAAGGCTCCATCTCAGCTCCACCACCACATCCACTGTGCCATAATTCAGAGTCCCACACTGATTTTGTCACCCATTTGGGCTGAACAGCTCATTTCAAATGGCTTGTTCAAGCTACAACACTTTAACTTCCACAGCTCTCCCCTGTTCTCAGGGGTTGGTACACACAGTTTTGCCTTTTTATTGTTATCTTTTCCAAAATAGCTTAAATAAGCATAAAAGGCCCTGGGATTCCAGTTCTGACCATCAGTCAAATTGCTTCACTCCTTGTTCATAAATCAGACTGCCAGGATGAGACCCTGCCAGCTTTGGGAACAGAGCACTGCACTCCCTCCCTCTCCCTTGCCTGCCTCAGCAGGTATCACAATCCTCTGTGGATTTACATTTACAGGCAATTTTAACTAAGTAGGAGCCTTTTTAGTTCCAAAGTAACTCATTATCAAGAAATATATTCAACAACCTCCCAGTGTCACACACTAGGTCTGTACCAGAGCAAGGTGCTTCATGTTTCAGGTCTGTATCCTGACCAGTGGAGTTTGGGAAGGGAAACTCTGCTGAGTGTGTTTTGTGGGCAGGTTTCCATGCAGCTCCTACCTTGCTGGGAAACTGCTGGATGATCTGTGGTGTGTAGGTCAGCTCAGATGGCTTCTTGTGCAGGGACACCACCACAAACAGCTCGAACAGCCTCTGCTCCTGGAGCTCTATGAGATCCCTCTCCAAGGTCTGGTAGTGTGGGTTCCTCTTGGAGGCTCCCTGAACCTGCCGTGGGCACCTGTGGCCACCTGGAGGAGAGGAACAAATTCCAAACCAGCCTGTGGCTGTCGGTGCCACACACCTGCAGGGCACAGAAGAGGATCTGTCATTGCCTTTAGAGGGGGGAAAAGAGGTGGGTGAATTTGCCTGACATCCCTGCTGCTCTCCGTGAGATATGGGACACCTGAGTCAGCTTCTCAAGCACAGAGCTGCTCCTCTCCCAGGTGACAAGTGACAGGATGAGAGGACAAATTTCATCACAGGAAGGGTTGTGAAGCTTGGAAGGGGCTGCCCAGGCAGTCACCACCCCTGGAGGTGTTCCAAAAACGTGTGGATGTGGCACTGAGGACACGGGTTAGAGGTGAACATGGTGGTGGGGTCGGGTTGGTAACCTTAGAGGTCTTTTCCAACCTTAACAATTCCATGACTCAGACAGGCTCTGCAAATCCCTCCTGTCCAATAGCCAATATCCAATATCCAGCACTGTCCTGCTGCCCTGCTGTTCTTTCCAGCACCTTGGAGTGACACAGCATGGTAATAGTGAGGGGAGCCCAACCCCAGCAGCTCTGGCACTCACGAGAGGCAGAGCCAGTTCCCTGGCAAAGAAACCTCCAGGCTGGGATGTCCTGACAGGCAACACAGACTCACAAGCACAGGCAGAGCACTCTGACGTCAGGAATTCCTGTGGCCCAGGCACTGGGACACATTCCAGGCACTTTCAAACAGCCCTTAAAGCAGGCAGTGATCCAATCTCTGCATTTCTGCAGAGGCTCTTCACTCTCCATTACTCTCCTCAACATAAAAAAGTGTAACTTCACTATTCATGCCAAGTTAAGACCTTTTGTGTGTTTCCCTCCAAGCAAATGAAACACTTGAAATGATTCACAGAATCTCAGAATGGTTTGGGTTGGAAGGGACCTTAAAGCCCATCTCATCCCACCCCCTGCCATGGGCAGGGACACCTTCCACCAGCCCAGGATGCTCCAAGCCCTGTCCAACCTGGCCTTGGACATTTCCAGGGATGGGGCAGCCACAGCTTCTCTGGGCAACCTGTGCCAGGCCCTCCCCAAACCTGTGCCAGGGCCTGCCCACACCAGGTAAAACCAAGGAGGTGTTTCAAGTCTGTAGTTTGGCTCTGTGATCAAACTCAGGACTGTGGAACCAGACAAATGTCCAAGTGCTTTCTTCCCCAGAGGAAAGAGCATTTCACAGCATTATATAAAACAGAACCAAGGGAAGGAATTAGGGAGGAAATAACCTCAAGTGAGGGCAGAAAAGGTGCTCAAAGACAATCTCCCACAAGATCTAGTTAAGTGTGACTCTACCAACCCAGAAAGGAACCTGCTTCTGGTGCTGGGCAGAATAATGACATTAAACCTTCAGGACTCAGGAGAAGTGGCAGAAATGGAGGCTGGTTTGTCACAGCAACAGCTCCCAGCCTTGGCCATGCAGTCTCTCCGAGGTTCCCTCCCTCTGTCTCAGCAGAAGCCACCACTCCTCAGTGTGCTCAGCCCAGGAGAGCCTCAGCCAAGGGGGCAGAGCTGTGGGGACAGGACCAGCCCCTGGGATTCACTCACGTTTTGGCTGATTTTCCGTCTCGCTCTCGTTCCCGCTGGTTTCACCTGAAACACAGAGTTTTCAGCTCTCAGCCACGCAGAAGGGACACGGGCAACACCCAGAGCTGGCAAAGACAGAGAACCTGAGACTCATGAGATCAACACCCCTCAGGGCTGCCCACCAGTCGTGCCCAGAGCAGCAGCTGGTGCTGCCAAATGTGTCACACGATGACATTTCTAAGAGCAGAGCTGCTGTCAAGTCACTGCTGTCAGTCAGTGGCCTGGAGGGCACCTGAACTCAGGCAAAAAGCAGAAACCAGGTGGTTATTTATATTATTTATATATTTATTTTATGCTGCCATAAAACTTTGCAGAGGTGCTGAACAGAACATACTCTAAAGCCAGCCCATGCTATGGCTACAAAATCAGGACAACACAGGAATATAACTCTGGAGGCACACAAGTGATAAGCTGAGCAGCTCTTATTCCAAGTGGTTGTCTGAGGGATTTTTGGCTTTAGGGTAGTGGTGTTTTGGAAAAGCACTGTTATCCAGTAGCTTTTCAGGCTCAGAATCTTCCACTTATGACAGTTAAACTTGTGTTAGGCAAGTGTTCCCAATCCCAGCTATGCTGGAAGCTCAATCCCAGCTGCAAGGTACTTGGCACTGCTGTGTCAGCCCAGCATGAGAGGCTGTTGCCAGGCCAGGGTGTCCAGGAATTGTGCCACTCCAGAGGTTTCCAGCACAGCCAGGGGTGCTGGAGGCCCTGATACCTTTCACTGGAGGTGCTTCTCTCCCAGCAGGACTGAGCAGCTTCACCTTCTTCTTTCCACGTTTGGAATCAAAGATCTCCTGGATCTTCAGGACCAGCTGAAATCCCAAACAGAAGCAGAGGTTAATGTGGGGGTCCACAAAAGGGTCTGGGTGTCAACAGCACATCATCCAGTACCACAGCACTTGGGAAAAGCTGCCCAAATCCAATCCAGGAACCCTGGTTTTGGGGCTGGAGCACTTCTAGCCCCACTGGATACTGCCTGAGCAGAGATTTCTGCTGTTGGCACAACTCAAAGCTGACACCAAACTGTGCAACATTCTGGAGATTGTCCCACTTGCCTTCCCAAACAGAAGTGACAAACTGTTTGAGCATCAGATCTCCACCTTCTATTAAAACCCAACTGCAAAGGCACTTGCAAGAGCATCTTACAAAGGACTCAGAATTCCACATGCTCTCCAGCATCCCAGTTCTTTCCAAGCCCAAACAGAGCAGGGCTCTTGGTATCGTGGAGCCTGGTTTTTGGGTTGCTTTTAAAGTTTTCTGCTGTAGTTTGACATCAGCTCAAGGAAGTTTCTCAAAGCACAAGTCAGGTACAGAACAAGGCTGTCACTCCTTGTCTGAGGACAGTTTGTTAAAATGAAAGGATCATGTACTTGGAGAAACGTGGTCTGGTGGAAGATGTCCCTGCCCATGGGAGGGGGTGGAATGAGATGAGCTTTTGGATCCTCTCCCTGGGGATTCTGTGATTTTTGCACAGGAGAAGACAGAGAATGGGACATAATAATGGGTCTGTGCTGCAGGAACACCACAGACCTGAGCCACTGGAAGGAAAAGACTGGAAAAAAAAGCAGGAGAAAGCAGACTAAGCCACAGCTATGAAAGAAGAGTCAGCATTTAGACACTTCAAGTTGATTCTGTTAACCTTTCTCCACTGGTCTCAACAGCCTCAAAAGCAAAGTCCTGGCCCTTTTTGTGACCCTCCCCAGGCTGCTCTGGACCTGCCCCTCACCTGCCAGGAATACAGGGCCACAGGGGCTCGCCCACTCCAAACCCCACAGGCAGCTTTCCCTTCATGGGAGGAAGGATTTTCACTAAATGTAGGGAGCAGGTCAAGTTCATTCTTGTCTCAAGGTGAGAATTCATTAAACCGAGTGCAGGAGGGTGGGGCCCAGCCATTTGTCACCACAAATACTGCATAAAAAGGAAGAGAATCAAGAGAACCTGTTTTTCAGCTCAAGCCTTTACCCCCAGCTCAGCAAACTAGGCTTGGGCTCTTCTTTTCCAATGGATTTCTCCCCATCTTTCCTCAGCCAGTCCTCCCAGCAGGAGGAGGCTGCAGGGAACAAAGGGCCTACAGCAGAAGGCAGTGCCTGTCCTGCCAAATCTGCCTGCTTGCCCTTTTCATCCAGCCCTACCTAGAGGAGCTCCATTTCTGTTCTGATTTTTGGGCAGCTGAATCACCAGGACAAGATCCTGGGTGTGTTTAGGGCAGCCACGTGTTTCTTAAGGAAAAAGTAAGTTTCTTCTTTTAAAATTCCAGCCTTTTTTATAATCTCTCAAGCAATCTTGGCTCAATTCCCCATGAAAAGAGTCAAGTGCTCTCCCTGCATGTGAATTGTTACCAGATTTTTGGAATAGGTTTGCTTTTGGAGAGTGTTTTCTTTCCCATTTCCAAAGGAAAGATACTCTCCATCACAGCATTTCAATAACTTTGCCATCCCCTTCCTGATTTTCCAGACCTGCAGTTTGTTTAAAAGCACAGACAGAAACTACTCGGTACTCTTAAACACTTTAAAGGTTTGCAAAGTCCAACTTTACCTCCCAGTCTTGTGCAATCTGAGCAAATGCATGTGATTGTCACAAGGAATAAAGACCTGCAGAAGTGAAATGATTTGACCATGGTAAAGTGAAGTCCCTGCCACTGCCACAGCTGGGATGTGTCCCAGGCACAAAATGCCACCTCAGGGGCAGCTGCAGTTCTCCTACAGCACATGCTGTCTTTTAGCACCAAGGGACATGAGCTGGCACCCAATCCAAGGATCTAGAAAGATTCCCAAGGCATCCAATGAGAATTACAACAGTTTTTGAAAAGCCTTTCTCAGTCCTCTGGCCTTTGCAGGCAGACAGGAGGGAGAGGCCAGAGGATACAACTGTATGAAGGCTTGGTGAAATGCACTTAGCCCCAAGAGCTCCTCTTCACCTTCAGACTGTGAACCAGCTGTTCCTGATGCCAAGTCAAGAACTCCAAGCCAACATGCCAAGGAACCAAGGGTCCAGCTGCCCAGAGCCATCCAAAAACTCAGGGCCTGCAGTGAGAACTTAAGGATAGGCCTGAGACATCCCTGTGAGCAGGTGACACATACACACTGTGGTACAGGGCTGTCCCTTTAGCTCAGAAAGCACAAACCCAGCATCACTGCACTCCATGCAAACACTGGGAACAAGGCTTAAATGACAGAGCAGGAGGAAGAGCTTGCATTCACACACAGCCTTGATGTCCAGGCTGACACTCTGTCGATTCTTGGCCAACAAATCCACTCCTGTCCCAGCCAGAACTGGCCCTCTGATCCCCAAACACCTGCCCTGCTACTTGGAGAGGGAATGGTTTGAGCAGGTCCTGTGCCCACACACACACAGCAGTGCCCACCAGCTCTGTGACCACCCCCCAGCTCTGTGACCATCCCCCAAGCCCTTACCAAGCAGCCAGAGTTTGAACTGCCACTCAAGAAGTGACATTGCACACTTAAACCTCACCCAGGGCAAGTTCTTTCTCCTGCTGGCAGCCTCCACTGCTCGGAAGAGCTTCCACTCAGACAGGGTGGCAGGCAGAGAGGTGTCCTTCTCCACCTTCCCGTGGAAACTGGGCTGGGAGGGCTTCAGCTCCAGACTCTTGCGGCTGAGGAAGGGAGGTTTTGGGGGAGGCTGGACAAGAGTCAGGAGGGATGGGTGAGCATCACAGCAAGCTTTGGTCCAAGCTCAGAGCCAAAGGAGTCAAATTACAGATGGTAAATCTGCCCTACCAAGCTCTCCACCCCAACCCACCCACTCAAGCACCTTATCAACACTTTATTCTTCCTGTTCTTTTTGCCCCTCAGCAGCTTCAGCAACTGCCCCTGCCACGGCCATTATTCACATTATATATCATTTACATTAATAACAAACAATCCAAAATAAGGAAAGCCAATGGCTTGCAGTGGGGAATGTGGGGCTGGGGGTGAGCACAAAGCAGGGCCCTTGTGAGGATGACCCTGACAATTTAATCCCCCCACCCTACCTTGGGACCCCTGCTGATGCTCCGGGGAGGGGGCAGCTTCCAGACAGATGGGACCTTCCAGAGGGGCAAGGGCAGTGCTCCAATATCTTCATAAGGGTTCTCTTTTGCAGGACCTGGAAAAACCATTGGATGAGGGATTTATGAGAGGAGATAAAGCCATTTATTCCTGCAAGGAATATCAGTGGGGAGAGTGTGAAGTCATGTGCCAAGCTTTAACAGGGTCTGAGAGACCTGCTTTAGGATGGATTCCCACCACTCCAAGATCCTTCAAACCCACTGCCATCAACTTGGCAAACTGTACATGGACTCAGCAAAACAAAACACTTTTAGGCCTGCAGGGAAAGCAGCTCTACTGCAAAGCAGCTCCTCTGGCAGTGTTCACTCTGATCTCTGAGCAGCACTCCAGCAAAGCATTCAAAGAGCTAGTAAAGACAGCAGATTAGCACAGGCCAACCCCAGCCACCTTCCAGGACATCTGAGATCAACCTGTTCATGAGCAGGCAGTTACCAACACCAACAAAGGACCCCAGAGGGGGAAGAACTTCAAAAGCCACAGAGCTGTAAAGGGCCTCAAGGCATCCTCATCTTCACTCCTCCCACCCCTGCAACACAGCAAGGGCATCCCCCAGAAGCACAGGCACATACAGATGATGTCCTCGTAGATGTTGTCCTCTGACTGTGTGTAGACCAGCCTGGATCCTGCAGTGCCATTGGGCTCTTCCCGAGGTCTGTGGGAGCTGCTGGCTGCCCTCCGGCTGCGGAAGCCCTGGATGTCCTCAAACTCAAAAGATTTCCTAGAGGAAAACCAGGGTGACTTCTACTAAAGGCACCTGCCTGCACCAGTGAGCTGCTGCCTCCCATCCACACAGAGCATGGTGCTCCCCTGGGGCCCTCCAGCATGTGGATGCCCCACTCAGGACCCTGATTTCCAGGTGTTGGGGTTTGAGCCCTCCACCCCACAAAGCCACTTGCTTGGTCCCACTCCGTGGGACAGGGGAGAGAATCAGGGGATAAAAGGGAGAGAACACATGCAGGGGTCAAGGTAAAGACAGTTGAAAAGGTAAAGCCAAAGCTGCACAGGAGAGCAAAGCAAACCCAGGGATTCATTCCCTCTTCTCCATGGCAGGCAGGTGTTCAACATCTCCATCATGTGCAACAGTGACAAACACCATCGCTCCAAATGTCTCCTCTTTTCCTCCTTCTTCCCCCCAATTTTTATGCTGAGGACATCATCACACGGTCTGGAATATCTCTTGGGTCACTTGGAGCTGTGCCCTCTATGTCCCCTCCCAGCTCTGGGTCAGCATAGCTCAGCAGTGACTGACACACTGCTGTGGTCTCAGTGTTTTCATCATAAACCCAAAACACAGCACCACACGAGCTGCTCTGAAGAACATCAACTCCATCCCAGCCAAAGCCAGCACACCAAGTGAGTCCCACTCACTTACTCGGAGATTTTTAAGTTAAACATGAAGTTGGAGGCTCTGTGGCCAAACACACTCCAGGTGAGTCCCGTCCTTGTTAAGGCCAAGAACTCAAACCATGTTCAGTCAAGAATCAAGGCACTGCTTTCTACTGGACCTCTCCTACTCATGCTCAGGGTCTTCATGCATTTGTGAGTTGGCATTTCCATACCATTCCAAAATCATGGCACAGAGGTCACAAAGGAGCTGGCAGGGATTTGGCCCACTGTCACAAAATTTGGGTTGTTGATGCACACCTTGCCATAGTGAAAGGTCTCAGGACCTCAAGCCACATCTCTGCTGCCAGTGTGCACTGAGCTGCCCCAGTTCTGGAAGCAGAACCAGCATCAACCTACCTCAGATGTTTCTTACACACAGGAAAGAGGGAAAGCCAGCCAAACCCATCGGAACAGGGGTGCCCAAACTCCTCAGCTTTAAGCTCCTTCACTCCCAGGAAAAGTCAAACAGTACCCCAGGAGAAAGTCTGCAATACACAGACTGCAGCTCAGGGCAGGCTCAGGGCAAAGCAGCAGGCAGGAAGCAGGCAGGGAGCAGGCAGGTCTCTCCCTGAGGCCAGCCTGTTATCACTCCACAAGGTGTGGGGCTGACACCCTGTTTGGAGCCTGTAGCCTCCCTTGCACGACTAGCAGCAGCAAAAGCAGTGCACAGAGAATGCTGGAAGTGGGATACTTCCATCCAGGAATATCCCCTCCCCAGCAGCAGCAGCACCTCCACAGGGGTATCATGGCAAGCAAGATGTTTAAACCTAGTGAGAAGCTGCTGGAAGGAAACACGTTTCAGACGTGAGGGGAATTCTGTACCTCTGGGCTCTCCCTCTGATCCTCCTGCTGTCTGTCCTCTCCTCGGGATTGCCGGAGGATGACACCAGGTCCCTCCCACGCTGCTTTTGCAGGGGAGCTTCCCTGGCAGCACTGGCATCTCTGCAACTCCCAGCACTCTTTTCTGCCAGGTAGTGGAAAGTCCTGCGGGGTTTGGGTGGTGGGGCAGGAGCTGGCTCCTCCTCTTGCCCCTCCACCTCAGAGTAAATGTTTCTCAAGCTCCTCTCTGCCCTGCAGAGAGAGTCCACTCCTTTGATCTGCAGTTCTCTCCCCGTGGAGCCAGAGCTCCCTCGCTTCTGAAGGTCCAAGGGAGCTGGTGGAGCTTTGCCAGGCAGAAGGGGACCTGCTCTCCTCCACAGAGCCTGGGAGGTGTAGAAGTTCCCTGGGGGCAGCATCACCCCGGGGTCCAGCAAGCCTGTTTTCCCCTTCCCCCTGGCCTGGGAAGCTGGGCCACCACAGCCCCCAGTCTGTGAGCAGCTTGGTGCATCTTCCCTGAAGTCCAACGCTAGGCTCTTGGGATCCTTGGAGCCACCCTTCCTGCCCTTCTCCAGGCACCCTGGCCTCACGTTGGGTGCAGCACTGCAGCTGGGATCATACTTCACCCCAAAGTCCTTTGGCTGCTGTTTCTCCTTGCTGGGGCACCCCTTTGTCCTGCCCTCCCACTGGGAGATCTTCTGCTTGATGTTGCGGCAGTGGCTGCGGGAGAGGGTGTGCAGGGCCGAGCGGGACAGGCTGCCATCCCCAGAGCCTGCTGGGTGCATGGCAGGTGCCACGGTGCTCACCACCACCACCACCCCATGCCCAGCCTCGGCCAGGTGCCCCCCATGGCCTGCACACATTCAGGTGCCACCAGCCCCAGGCCACCCAGGGGTGCGGAGAGAGCTCCCCGGGGGTGTCGGTGCCACCGCCTCCTCCTCCTCGTACGACCTGGGGACAGAAAAGAGGACAAGAAGCGTCAGCAGGGAACTCCAGGACTTCCAGCTGCTCCCTGGTAGCTGTTGAAGAACAGTCCAGTCAAAAGCACATGGGCAGGATGGGCTTCCAGGGCTTTGTGCTCTCCACAAAGCCTGTGTGTGCAGCACGGGCTTTGGGATGGTCCATGGGGGGAAGCTGAGGCTTCACCGGCTGAAAAAAAGAGGAGCAACAAACCAAACACCACAACGGGAGCAAAACACAGTCAGGGATCCCAAGGGTCCAAACTCAAGGAAACTATTTCATGGCAGAGGAACAGGGCAGGATGGACCTGGGCTGGGGTCCCTGCTCCTCCTGATGCTCTGCATCTCTCAGAGCCCAAGCCCTGCAGCACTGGGAGCTCTCCACGCTGCAGGGGCACAGCAGGACACAGGACACCACCTCCACAGAAAGGGAACCACATCTGCTTCTCCACAGAGGTGGCAGCAGCAGGACACTGCTGCTTCCCACAGGGACAGCAGCTGGGGAAGAGCCCGACCCTGGAGGAGTGCATCCTCCACCCAGAATGGCACTCCTGCTGCACGACACAAGTGAAAACTTGCCTGGTGTTCTGTTTGTCAACACCTGACCTAAATTGGCCATCAGAGATGGGAAGGCAGCGGTGCCCAACCTGTGGATTGCAGCCAGGGAAGGTTCAACAAGCAGAAGAAACGGGTTGAATTCTCAAGCTCAAGGGAAAAACCACCCTGCATTAAGATCAGCAGAGGAGAAGAAATGCTAAAGGAACACTGTGGCTTTTTCCACCAGAGCAGAGCCTGCACAAACAGGAGCTCTGCTGTTGGGGACTATCCCAATGTCTAATCCAGAGGACACAGCAAACGTCCTCCAGATCTCCCAGCAAGGAAGGCAGGTAAAACAACCAGGGAGAACTGAGGTGGCTGTACAGACCCAGCACCTGCAGGTCCAGTCCAGCCTCAGTACAGACATTTCATGGGTGGAATCCTCAGCCTCAGAGCCCTTTAGCTCTACCAGCAGCTCCCAAGGCATCCCCAGTGTTCTCAGATATGCCAGCATGGTTTAAAACTCATCCTGGACAGAAGACAGCAGTCCATGGGCTCTAACAAGCTCTGCTCCTCCCTTTCTCTGGGCAATTATCCCAAAATTATCTCAAAAGTTCCAGTCCTCCAGGTCTCTTTAATGCTCTCCACT
Source organism: Formicarius rufipectus (assembly GCA_013399695.1). NCBI lineage: Eukaryota > Metazoa > Chordata > Aves > Passeriformes > Formicariidae > Formicarius > Formicarius rufipectus. Next base: position 1,152,632 of record VXAU01005357.1, read on the forward strand.
TGTATTAGATGACAAGTGCTCAGCAGAGCTGGACTCAGGCCAGGGTGCCAAGCCTGGCCATGCTGGCCTTGGTAACATTCTCCTGGCACCAAGGAGCCTCCCTGCCCCAGGCAGGACAAACAGCAGGCAGCCCCCATCCCACACAGGCACAAAACACAGGATCTCTGCAGGGAGCAATCCAGGTGGGAACAGGGGCCAAAGTCATGCAAGCCTGTAGCCAGGCCCCAGCTGACAGACCCAGCCAGCTGCCACTGCCACACACGTGGCCTCCAAAGCTGCTGTGACAACATTCAGCCTTGCACTGACTCCCCAGAGCCTGGCAGAGTGGGCAGAGCCAAGGATGGGCAGCAAATCAGGCTGGGAGACACAGGAGCTGAAACCTGCCCCATGCACCAGGTTGGGTGTGGAGAGCCCCCACCACAGCACAGACCCTCCTCCTTCCCACTGCTGGCACCACCAGTGCCACCCACCCCTGGCATTTCTCACCTGCTTGGCAGAGGCATTTTTGGTGAGATTCAAAGCACAGCACCAGCCTTGGCACACCTACTTGGCACACCTACTTGACATCATTAGTGAGAAAGCTCCTTGAGGAAGGGCATCCCAGGGCTCCCCAGGCAGTTCAGGGATGGCTTGGGCACACATGGCACCAAGTCTGGGTTCTCTGCTGCACTCTGACCCTGGCATAGGTCCTTGTGGGCTGGCACTGCCCACCACACCATTCCAGACAGCTGCTGGGAACTCTCCCACTCAGCAGGGAATGGGATAAACCTGGACAATCTGGCCAAGCACTGAACTGGCGACATCTGCTCCATCATCAGCACTTCCACAGGCAGGGGGCTGTGAAGGGGCTGCCCCTTCCCACAGGGCAGAGAGGGGCCCCTGCCCTCTCCTATAAATAGGCACTGCTGCCAAAACATCCTGAGCCAGGGCAGCCCGTCCTTCCTGCAGCCCTGTGTGCACAGCCCTGATTAGCAGACAGGAAAGCAGCTCTCCCTCTTCCTGTGCCACTGCAATTCCTCTGCTCCCTCCTCTCCTCCAATTCCGGGATGCTCCCGAGGTTGGCAAAGGAAAGGCTCTGTCGGGTCAGCCGGGTGAGGAGAGGGTGAAACAGCTCCCTGAGCCAGCCCAGCTTCACTCCAGGCCCCTTCACTGCCAATCAGCTCTTCAAACAAGGGGTTGCTGGCATGGGGAGAGGCCCTGAAGGAGCCCACAGTGTAGAGCAATGGGGTTTATACACAGGCCCAGGCACTGCCAGGCCAGCATTCAAGGAGCAGGGCAAGCTCTGTGTCCACAGCAAAGCCCTCAGGTGGCACCAGCAGCTCCCTCACTTCCCAAGGGAATATTGAGAGGGAACTCCTCCAGCTGTCAGCACTCTGGCAAAACATCTGCATGGAAACATGTCATATCCTGAGTTAGAAGGGACCCATCAGGATCAACTCCTGGCCCTGCACAGGACACCTCAAAATGCCAACCTGTGCCTCGGAGTGCTGCCCAGCTCTGGCAGCCTTGGGGCCGTGCCCACTGCCCTGGGCAGCCTGCTCAGTGCCCCACTACCCTCTGGATGAAAAGCTTTCTCCTGAGATCCAACGTCCAGGAGGACAAATGACTACAGAGAGCAGGCTGAGCAGCCCTGCACAGCTTTCCAGCTGGGTCCATCCTCGCTGTGCCCACGCAGGGCAACTCTCCCAGCTGCCCCATGCCCTTCCTCCCATGACTCACCCTGGTCAGGGTGCAACCAAAACTGCCTGTGCTGCAGCTTCCTCATAAAGGCAGACACATTTCTGCTTCCTCATATGGAGCCAAGTCAGTCTGATGCTCCTGCCCTCTCCCTCTGCCCAGCTCTGCACTTCTACAAAGAGGCAACAACCTCATCTTGTCCCACCCCCTGCCAGGGCCAGGGACATCTTCCACTACTCCAGGTTGCTCCAAGCCCTGTCCAGTCTGGCCTTGGACAAATGCTGAACAAGATCCTACTGAGGTTATTCCCTCCTACCACATAATGTTCCTTCTCCAGCCAGGGAAGTTCCAAACAGGGGCAGGAGGAGGACTATTACTCACAAGGTGAAGTAATAAGCTTCACTCAACTGAGAAGCCCTAAAGTTCTGAGTGCAAAACCAAGGCACATCACTGATGTCAGGACTACCAGGTACAACCAGACACACACAGAGCTCCTGCCTCATCTTAAACACAGACAGCAGAGCACACACTTAAAGCTTCTCCCCTCCCAGTGCTCTGCCAGACAGCCCTGAACTGTCTCTTCCAAAATAACTCTCTGGGGAGGAGAGGAATGTAGCTCTTCACCTGCCCAGGCTTGCAAGGCACTGGCTGCTAGTAAGAACCAGGCATTTAATCTCCTGTGAGCCCAGGCTATGGGAGAGACTGATCACTGGTGAAGAAAGAGGACACTGGGGGCAGGGGTATGATCCAAGCAAAGTAACCCCCTGGCAGAGTCCAGGACGGGCTCAAACACAGCTCAGGGACACAGAGGTGGTAGAGCCCACCCAGGTCAGGAAGCCAGCACTCACATCAGGCACTGCACACACCATTCCCATCACAGACTAACCACACTGGGACTGCCCCTCTCCAGAGCTCTCCTCACAAACTCCTGCAGTGGCACCCGTGTCATACTGCCCAGTATCTCCAGAGAAGGCAAATTTATAGTCTGGATTCCTGAATTATTTCACTGAAAGCAGTAGTTTGGGGGGAAATGACATCATTGCCAGACAAAGTATCACCCATTTCTCCTGAAAGACTCCCTCTCTGACCCTGTGTGAAGACAGTTTCCAGATCTTTATGCACAGCAGAAGAATGAGGCACCTTCCCAGCACATGACAGGTAGCCCAGACTCTTTTCCCACCCTGAATCCCAGAGAGCACACGGCACCTTTTCCGTGCAAAGTCCCAAGACGATTCCTTTTCCTGAAACCACATTCTCAGAGAGAGAAAGCTGCTCCAAGAGTAAACCCCTGCCCAGTGCTGGGGTCAAAGCCCACCCATTGCAGGTGCTGCTGGAAGCCCACAGCCCCCCTGCCCCCACCAGCAGCTGAGCAAAGGCTCTACCACAGCTCCTTACCTTGCCCTGCTCCAGGGATGGCACACACAGAGCACCAACCCAGCAAGTCCGTGCAGCTCTGAGGCAATTCCCTTTTGATGAGCCCTAAACCACCCAAGAGACCTCCTTGTCACCAAAGCCTCCTGTGTTAGCAGCCAAATAAAAGGGAGTTTCTGCTCTTCTGCAGGCCAGGGAAGCTGCTAGCTCACTCCTGGAGGGATGAGGGCACAGCCAGCAGCCCTTCCAGAGCGCCCAGTTGCTCCCACTGCGTTCAGCTGTGGAACAGGAGTGAAGCTCCCCTGAGCACTCTGATGCCTGGCAGAGCAGGGCAGCACCAAACCAGCAGATTTTACATCAAAATCAGTAACCCATCAGGAATGCAGCAGGCTTAGTCACTTCCATCTCCATACAGAGCAACTCCAACCACGAGTTGGAGTTGAATTAACTCATTCCATGCCAGAGGGGCCAGCTCTGCCTCACTGCACCCACAGCCCCTGCACACACAAAGTGTGATACCCATCCAAAGCACATGGAAAAAGGAGGTTAAATCTGGCCTCTGCCACGGGGTCTGAGCCTTTTGTGCTGCTGAGAAGGATAAAACTGCCTCTTTCCACTCCTAGTCTTTTCCTAAAAGGAGGGTGTAGCCACGTGGAGGTTGGTGTCTTCTCGCACGCAAGCACGGGCTGGAGCTCTGCCAATGGAGGTTTAAGTTGGATATTAGAAAGAAATTCTTTCCACAGAGTGTGACCAGGCATTGGAATGACCTGCCCAGAGAGGGGGTGGATTCACAATCCCTGGAGGTGTTTAAGAGAGGCCTGGGCATCTCAACCCAACACGGCACGAACACCCAGTGACACCTCAAACAACACCTCTATCACCTCAGTCATCACCCCAAACATCACCTCAAACATCATCCCAATCACCACCTCAGTCATCACCCCAAACAGCACCTCAAATATCACCCCAAACATCACCTCAAATATCGCCCCAAACATCACCTCAAATATCACCCCAAACATCACCCTGAACATCACCTCAATCATCACCCCAATCAGCACCCCCGCTCTATTACCCTCAGCCCAGGCCCACCGCGGCGGTGCCAGCCCCCCTTTCTGGGCCCCCCCAAAGCAGGGGACGCCCTCTCAGCACCCCGGGCAGCTTCAGGTAGTGTGTTTGCCGCGGCTCGGCGCTGTTCCCGGGGCTCCCCTCCCTCGTCCCCACACACAGACGGCATAAACCCCTCCGGGCTGCCCATCCCCAGGCTGACGGGCCGCGCCGCCCCCTCAGGGCAGCCTGGTGGGCACCCACTCCCTCCCGCCGCCTCCGCCCGACTCACCGCAGCCTCAGCCCACTCCCGGCGCCGCGCCCCGCGCCAACGCCCATTGGCTGGGGGAGCCGTCACTCAAGAGAAAATCCCGCCCCAGAGGTCGAGGAGGCAACGCCCATTGGCTGCTTCCATATGAAAACCCCGCCCCTAGAGCGAGGAGACAACGCCCATTGGTTGATGCGGCTGTCACTCAAAAGGTGGTCACGCCCCCGCCCCACAAGGCCCCCCCCCGGCGAGCACGGATCTTTCGCCTATTGGCTGGACCTGCCGTCAATCAAATGTGATCCCCGCCCTCCAGCGCACAGCGCCGTTGTCTATTGGCTGGATTCACCGTCAATCAAATGTAGTCCCCGCCCCGCCCCCTGCTCACAGAGCATTGGCTGGAACTTCCGTCAATCAAGCGTCAATCTCGGCGACGCCGCCTATTGGCTGAATCCACCGTCAATCAAATGTAGTCCCCGACCAGCAGCTCACGGCGCCG